>CM032463.1:8701763-9301763 GCA_019059595.1 Marasmia exigua
TTTTAACAGTTTATAAATAAAATTGTAATGTCTCTAAGTTTCCCCAAAGAAAATCATGTGCCCATTTATAAAAAAAAAATTGTCACATATTGACTTATCTATTCACTTCTACTATTCCATTATAGAGTAACAACATCTATCATGATAAAATATCAGTAATCTAGAAAAAAGAACTAATGATGAGGGAATAATCATTGAGCTAATTTTCAGTCCCGCTCAAACGAAGCGGTAAACTCACTACCCGAGCGAAATGACCATTCAGCCAGTTTGCAGCTCTATGTTTTGGGACAAGGGACACAAATCAACATTAGCAGGTATTCGTGCTATGAGTCTAGTCTCGTGATGTGTCAGTTTAAACGATTGTCAGTAGTATTTTTGGAGTATAATGTCTAAAAATAATGATCTCGGCAGATAGAGGTAGGGCTATGCAGTCGCGCTCGGGCTACGGGCGGCGGGCGGGACGCCGGCGCAGCGGCCGCGTGCGCGCCGCGTTATCGACCTTCCCCTTATCTCAACAAGAGCTACCCGCCTCCCGATAAACAAGCAGCAAAAGCGTGCGCCCGCGCCGATTTGCCTCATTCCGTCCCACTTGGTACGTTGCGATTAGTTCGTTCGCCTCGCTCGTTCGCGCTTCGTTCAGTTGCTCACCCGTCGCCGTCGCGCTACCACGACACTGAGACTTCTCGCACTATGAACCAGCAAGCCAACAACACATAAACCTTCCAAAATGAAGCCTAATCGGTTATAACGTTTCGTATAAAAAACCCAATTTAATTTTTAGATCGAATACAGTATATTGTGATATTTAGCTAGTTTTAGTATAAATCGTTATTATTTATACCATTTATGATGGATTTGAATTTTATATAGTTTTTTTTAACAATAAATCAGTGCTCAAGATAATCTCATTCCAAAACTCCCAGTAATCGAAATTTAGTCCAAAAATTAAAAATACATCAATTGCAATGACTGCCAAAACTCGTTCGCATTGGAAGGAATATGGAACCGCGCTATGTGGTAAGTCACATTCTAACCTATCTTTATTGCATGTTGCCGACCATGTGTCGACGTGTCAATAACGCTTGTTTACATATTTTCACTCATTTTTTCCCAGTAAAGTTAGTCATGCACGTTCTTGTTTTGCTAAAACTAGTATCATCATTAATACCCATACCTTATAGTGCCCTCGTTACCAATTTAAAGTTTATCATCATTCGCATAAAACTCCTATTTTCCTCTTAGCCTTACAAAACGTTTTGAACGCTTATGTGTAAATCTTATTTCACGGCCCATTATGTATACCATACCACCCACACCACAATGTAACGTGACCAGCCAGCCATTTGACTCCTCGAATATTGTTAAACCGCATATTTTACTACTAACGCCTTTTGATTTTAAAACATTAAAATATTCTTTCAGTATGAGTAATAAGAGTCCCGCCCAACGTATCTCGTGTAGCGATATTTTATTTAAAAAGTACAAACTTCATTAAAATTCGCCGAGCACTCGATACGGTTGCCAAAGCATGTGTTTCAGCAGTTTTACTTCAGCATTTGTTTACTGTAAACGAAACTGATAAATTGCGCCATATATTTGAGTATATTCAGTAAGGCAAGATACTAGATAAAAGGTTATCAATTTAATCGGCATGATTTCCCGCGAATTTTCACGTGGTCGTTCTACACACAATTGATTCTAGAATAATTATAAGTTGTTTTGAATTGAAACACGTGTGATAGCTTTCTTAACGATGGAGACTCGTATTATTACGCAATTCTAAGCATGTATCCGCTTGTTATACAAAAAAGTCACGTCAGAAGCATTTGTGATGCGTTCTGAGAACGAAACGCGGGAATGACGTTTTGCGTTACCTAAGTAGAGCAAATCAAAGAATTCACTCGGTTCCAGTCATCATGAATTAGATACGTTAATTAAAGTGAAGGTTAAAATAGGTTATCGTACGCGTATGTTGTGACTTTGGTTAACAGAACAACAAGCTGTCAATAAGTTTAAAGATATTTTAAACAGAAACTATCTCCATACTTTACATGAAGTGTAGTAGTCCCCTCGCATTTCAATGCAATTTCACTACTGTTATAGACTGGCTTTACTTACCTTTGCCAACAGGCAATTAACATAAAAATAATATCTTCTGTACATAATGAAATGTGTTTGAGATACAGGTATACCAATTTGAAACCAACTGATTCTCATTCAAAAACTAAAATAATGAGATTAATGCATTTAGATGGATCGTCTGACGTTAGATATATTGTTTAACCCGGAATTTTAGAGGACATAACGTATGTGGATATGCATAGCACGTAGGTACCTAACTGTTATCCTGCGTTAACTATGAACGTGACTTATTGCAAATATTGTTTGATAAACATATCTAAGTCCTTACTTTATTCTGTAATTTTTTATCGAAGCACACTTAGTGCTAACATGTCCTATCAAAGCATTCATAACTCTCGTGAACATTTATATCTTCAACATCTGCGTGAAAACGTGAAAGTGTTGTCAAACAAGTCAGCAGGTAATAACGTCTAGTGCTATGTTTAATGGCTTTTGGAAACATTTTATATATTCTACACTTACTCTTTCCATTGCATGTCACACTATACTATACATACAGTCATGGTAAAGAAATACATATGAATGGCTAACTGTGAAAGATATGGAATACCTACTCATTACCTCTATTTATCACAGTAAAGATATTATCATCACGGAACCACATGCCGAATATGAACAACTGCCCGTTTACCTATTAATAATCTGTCAAATTACGTCAACTAATTCTCACTATAATATCATAGATACTACGTCGATGTTCATATCAAACACATTATTTTGTTCAATATCAATTGAGCATAATTGACAGATAGTAGTAACTTAACGTGCTGTTGTCTGTATGTATACGTACTTATTTATACACATTTCTGTAGAGTGCTACTCGAATACTATCGGAATTTATCAATGCGTCAAACATGTTAATACATATAATATCTTTGCAAAACTTGTGCCTACTCAATTTTTTTTTCCTTATTCTTAATTGAGAAATCTCTATAGGTTTCTGCATTATCAACAAAACTACTATTTACGAAACTGAACATTGAATTTCTAATGTACAGACAGCCACACGCAGGTTGCTACAATAGGTCACAATTCCTCAATTGATTATGAACCGAACGGATTTGACATTAAGGTGAGAATCGACTGAAGAAATTAGACAGTTTTGTATACTATGGCTGTACGTTCTTGAACATACTTTAAATTAAGTTCAGCTTTTTACATATTAAAACAAACATAATAAGAAATAATATCATTTGAGCAGATAATAATTTAGCCTTCGAAGTATGTAAGGAGAATCGTTTAAATGTTGACACAATAATAATCGCCACGCAATTGTTACTTTCAATTCATAATTCAACCGCATCCGCAGTTCGTTAAATTTCTATGAGGACTCTTTATCACAAGGACATGTTACATAATAAAACAATCGCTATTTATTCTAATGAACATTTTACACGAGTTCGTATTGTTTAATAATTACTGTATCAAATCATTTAGAAATATAGGATTAGCTACCGTTGTAACTTAATTAATTCGATTACATTAATTGTTCCTTCATGTTGGAGAACTTCGCCAAAATATTTCAGACATACTCTAATACAATCTTTTACTGTTTGGTATAATACATAATTAATTTGGATATAGTTAATGCTAATATATTATTTTATTTAACTCAAATTCTATATACATCAAAGTAGGTACCTATCTCATATGAGATAGGTACCTAAGTATCTACTCGTCCATGTAATGTCGTATCTTCTTAAAAATTGTTAAATACTTTTAAAATAGACTTTTTAGTCGAAGTCAACATCTTAAGCAAACTATAGTAATCGGTATTCCAAGAAAAGCTCAGGTACAAATCAAATAAAAAACCGCACCCCAGCTCATTCACTAAAACGTATAATGCCGCGTAGCAACACAATTAACATTCTTAACCAACTAATAATATGTGAGAGTAGATAAAAAATTCAGCTGTCTTGTTAATTCGATACGGATAGTGAATATTGGGATGGCACGAAACTAGCGTCGACGACGCAAAATCTTGACCAAACATTTTGCAAATTTATGATAGTCCGAGCACGGTGTCAGAGCGTGTGGTGGATTTATCGTTCTAATAAACAAAACATATCTTCGCAATGTTTATTGCGAATATTTCGTCGTTTTATTGATCATGTATGAGTTATTTTTACAAATACTGATAAATAGGTGTACTCGTACCACGTGTTTGAAACCGTCATAATAACTAATTAGCATTAAGTAATAAAATCATCACCCAATATTAAACTGTATCTAAAAAAACAAGTTTAAAGTCCAAGTATTTGTATCCAGTTTCAAAATATCATAGTACACAGAATAAGATATATTTTTAGAAACTTCGAAAGTCTGCCTACCACCAATTATCCGAAAGGACAAAATGACAAGAGAAGACAAACTGAAATAGATTTTATTTCAAAATAAGTACACGTAAATAAGTATCTCAAATCACTATGCAATAGCAGGCCACGCTGAAATTAATTAATTTCCCTTTCCTGTTAGGTATTTGCGAATTCAATTTCATTCCAAGTACCGTTTCGCAGCAGTAAGCAAACGGCTCATATTAATTGAATTCTTATTAATAGTTATTGTAAATATTAGGCGTGTTTAGCAAACGTAACTAGAGATAGAGTAGCGATACTAAGAGCTAACACGTAGTCACAATATATGATGATGACAGCGAAATAATATTGTCTGTCATATAGATCAAAGAAATCAGTCATCATATTACTCACTTGTTTGAGAACCTAGGTACAAACAGCCATTTTAAAGTATAATACAATCAACAACAGGCTCGCATCAGTACACATTATTTTAATCCAAGATCAATCGAGACAGATTGTAGTAAGCTGACATGAAACTGTTTTACAGTTTTAGTTTTATTTTTACCCGAAGATAATTTGCCAATGTCAAGTGTACTCATTGAAACAAGTAGGAAGTCAACTGTAAATGTTAGTCAAAGTCACAGCCACTCAATAAAACACCGGTGTTTTGCGTAATTTAAGTTTCATCGAACAACAGATTCCGCCTATACCACTCTAAATGCAATCGCGGATTTTGAGACTTTATTAGGTCCAAGCAAGTTGTCACGTGACAAATCGCTCGACACATAATAGCACTGATAAATACGATACAATTCAATGATTCTCTTCAGAATGTCGAATTTCATAATAAATAGGAATGAGTTTCTACTCAGTGCTTGTTTACAGACGTCAAAACGTTTAAATGTTTATTACGTACAAAAAAAATGTACAAGATGAAATATTACTCAAATGAGTACCTAACGTTGATATTCTTAAAACAGAATGTCAATTTGCTATTACATTATTATTACTAATGTTTTGATATGTTTTCGGATAGTACTATGCATGAATGTCTATGACTGACAGTCTAGCTGGGTCAAAAAATTATAATAGATCTTCAATTAATTTACTAGGTAGCTTCAAATCAAACCACTGTGTAAAATTCCCAAAAAAAATAGTTTCTTTTGCCCTTTTTTTCGGTCACATCAAAAACGGTTGATATTCTTTTATGAATGTTGTGCTATGAGAGTTAAAATATATGGTTACAGTATAGATTCCTCGCTGTGATATATCTGATTGTGATGCAGAATGTCAACGACATCGCAGTTTACAGTTGGATTGTGTCGCGATTTCTGCCACTCGCCCGCGCAGGAGAGAGCTGTGCTCTATGCGTAAATCACTCGATAAACTCTATTAAATAGGTGATAAATGAAAAGACAGTGTATTTGTATGTATTATGATTCATTTTTTTGGATACATATCCAATCCAATCAAATAATGAATTAAATGTAATTTCAACTACCACGACTCTTTATGTACTCGTATAATTTTATTCTGAGACAAAATACATAATTTACCAAATACGTTGCCCGCTATTGACAAAACGATAGTTAATGATTAAATGTCTCTAACGTTACGCGAACCGCAAAAGTATACAGAACCAAAAGTATCCTTTGTCAACCCGTTGATTTCAGTAAGATATTTCACTAATGCATGCATAATTTATTTTATCTTTTGCGTGATAGTCGTATTTTATTTTTTAAAAGGTCGAGTAAAATACTGCACAAATATTACACAATTGTTTTTATTGCATTTATTACTTTGATAGATAAGATGTTCGCAAACAACAACACTAAACAAACTACCGACCGGTTTGCCTTTATTTTTTGGCCTATAAACTCTTAATATTAATTTGTCTTAAAAATTATTTAACACATATTCCGTTTCCTGAGTTTTTGAGAGAGACCACTTTTTATGCTGAGCCTACCGCAACAGTCTCATGTCAATTTCATTTTCTACTTAGATTATTGTGACGTAAACATGATAAGTCGAGCGGTGTGGGAATGTGTCCTACTGTCAGCCAGTGACGGCCGGTGTTTATAAACAATAGGTCCACAATCGTTCCACTTCAAAGCGTTCGTTCGAGGAAAGGAGCAAGGCTATAAACCACCCGATATGTTGATGTCTCGTGCGCAGACAACGAAAGCTCTAAAAATAAAAGATAAAGTTTTAACACTGTATTGTAAGTACAATGTCCATAAGTAAGATTTGAAGTCAAAACCTTGGCGTAAATTATTCCATTTACAGTTTTAATCTGTCATACAGTACAAACATTTGTGCAAAATGTTGTTTTCTTAGGAAGTGTTACATTATTGACACTTTTAGGTAGATCAGTATATCACCTCTCTATCCATGCCATCTTGCGCCCAAAGCAGCCTTGTTACACAGTTGCACTGCTTCTTGAAATACATGGCTCCTCTGGTGTAGTAGGTCTCCAATGTCCATGGGTTCGGTAGTCGCTTGCCATTGTAACGTCTGCCCTCTATGCTATAAACAGTAACGGAATAGGATGACTATGTATGGGCAATATTTTTTTAAATTTAATCTACTTGTATGAAAAATATGTCAACTTAGATACACTGATTGCAAAGTATACTAGAGCCACGGGATCTATTCGCTTTACCCTACTATAAAGCCTACTCGTTTTGATGTTCTTATATCCTTAGAAGTATCAAAACCAGAAAAACCTTTTTTTTACGACGGATTAATTAGTAGTAAGAAAGTTAATTTCTTCAAAATTAGCTATTATAGGTACTCAAACAAAAGACTCGTGATATTCGGTGTCATAATAAATTAATGAAATCATCTTTGCGTTTAATATGTATTAGTGACCGAAGTAACACAATTTTCTGGTGTTCATGATGAACAGAAATAATATATGGGTTTGTTTCAAAAGCAACTGATTTCAATTATGATCACCTCCAGAAATTTCGGAAAAATTCTTTAGGACATTTATTGAAATTAATTAAGTATTTAAAGAATTTGCTATCAGCATTAAAATTTAAATATTCCTCATCCAATCATCCATCAATTAGGCTCTACATTTTTAACGTTACAAATCTTAAGTTTTGTCATTTTGAAACACAATTAATATACCTAGTACTCAGTAAAAACAGAAATTATGGTCGATCTATTGATCCTTTTTTTTAGAATATGCATTCTGTTTGATAACTAAAAGGAACTTGACATGGTTTATTCACTAATTGATATGGAAATATTTAGCACTCATGAAGTAATATGTAAATAAATAATGTCAATCATCTGTTTAGACGAAACGATGTTTTCTTTAAATAACGTCACTTAAGTGCCAAGACACATGTGTACCTCAAACAATGACAAACTGATGCATGCCTACGGAGTGCAGCGCTGCAAACAAATGCATTGACTGATATAGTGGACTACGCGATACCGCCTTGATATTCCATGACATTCTCTACCTAATAGAGGTTGATATTTTACTCTTATGGATTGATAACTTAGGTTTGTATCTTTATTGCTTATAATATTTTCCATCAAGTGCTATTAGTCCAATACCTAATTGGATATCTTCTAACGCAATATTATTATGATCTACCTGTGCTTCGATTTACATACTTCAAGGGAAAATACTTGGCATACTTTCTATATTGTTTCTGCCGCTGTTCATTTAGCGTAATAAAAGAATGTTTTACAACTAATTCAATGTACCTACAAGTAATAATAGATAAGAATCCTGAACAATCACCTTCAAATCGCATATTTAAAGATAGTGAAAAATTTTGTTAATTGATTTAAATATTAATAAATAGTATTGATAAATGATCTCTTAAAAATTAGCGACACACTCCTTATTACTATATCTACATATTATTATATTACCAAAATATTTGATTGTTTAGTAATGCATTTTTAATTTTTAAAAAATATTACATACTTCCTAAAATTATATTTTCCAGAAGTATGACTGAGTCATAAAACCGATATACAGACACCTTTTTATATCTCGTACTTTTATACATACCTATATCATTATCTTTTTAGTACACATGTAATAAACAAAAATCATTTGTGATAAGATATTGAAATCAATGTGGCGCCAATATTTAGGATTTGCGATATATTTTTATGAAACTCTTAATTGAGTAGATGGTAACATTTAATAAGATTTATTCACTCCACATCGTTAAATAATAAAACGAAATAACATTTCTCAGTTACTTGGTTTATGTTCCCGGGACAGCTAAACGTTAACGGGTTTGGTACAAGGAAAATACCCTTGGCATACCTAATTTGTATATAATTCACTTTTTACCGTTTGTCTGCTCGTTTGTCCCGAGTGTATAATAAATCAAGGTAAAGACATTTTAATATAAAAAAGCCCGTTAAAGTCTTGGTTTTATGTATAACCCTTAATAACTAGCTTCGCGAAAATGAAGCGTAGGTATTACAAAATAGGATAGTTCATGCTTAGTATTTTTTTTCATAGAAATACTCGTAAGGTCTTCTAATGAAACCCTCACAAAATTGACCAAAAAATCAAAGAATATAGTACTAGCAAAAATTTAAAATATACTGAAAATAAAAATATAAGTTGATGTTAATGTTGAGGAATATTTAAAAAATATACCTACTGCAGTAGGTATATGGATACTAGTTTTATGAGTTGTAGGCTATATTGACATATTATTGGGGTCACTTTCCACCCTGATAACATTAAAGGGTTAAGTAATGTTATCGCCCTAGATAATGGTATTAAAATCCATCATCCAGTATTCTCGATAGTAATTATAAAAGCCAATAAAAAGCACGTGTTCGCGCACGTCACGTGACTCTTGTTTGCGTAACTACGAGTATATCTCTATTTTCTCATTTTGTTAGTAGTATATTAACTATAAACTAGTACTTAACCTCTATCACCATTATTAATAATAATAGTGACGTACATATTGTATATACACCGGTTTTTATGTCTTTTACATCCCGAATACCTTATACAACCTTACCTTAAACAAATCAGCTATTCCATCCTTTTTTGTCGAGTGGATATTTTATTTTATATGGAACAGCTGTTTTTTTTTCGACGAACACGATACCTATTATAAACGAATAAAAAAAACGGTACATACAGGGTTATTCTAAAAACTTTGTCTTTTTCCAATAAGCACTGCCGCACTGCATGACTTCCTCAAAGATACATCAGTCAAACTCCTTAAAAACTAATTTTCATATGAAAGGGTATTCAAGTCTCTTGACCAATTTAGTATGAAAGGCAAAAATGATTATTGACAATTTAGCTCATATTTTTTTTCGGAATTTTGTCTAAAATGAGTATGTATGTACCTACAATTAGTAGATTCCATGGTCAAAATTAATTTTAAGTCTTTCAGAATATATAATAAGTCTTAATATTCTACAGCAGTATATTCTGTGTTCCTTTTTTATGCCAGAGGACAAACGAGCAAGCGTTATCATCGCCGCCAATGTGAGTGATGGATGAGAGATCGCTGATGAGTTGCCGGCCTTTTAGAAAAGAGTACGCTCCTACGTACCTACACTCTAAAACGATATAAATCATTATTAAACTATTTGAACATTACATGTCGTCAGGGACATATATTTTAAGATATTTATTCTAGAAATTGATTTGTCATGCATATTCTAGATTTAAACATGTATAAAGAGCCATATTTTTCGACTGGTGACAAAATCTTTTATTTGATAACAAAATTAATCCAATTAAATAGTGGGTGTGTACATATTTAGCGCTGTGCTCAGAAAGTAGGTCATCAAGGTAAACTCATATCACGATAGGTAGAAATGCAATGTAATGGAAAAAAATGTTGTTTGCCCGTTACAAATTGCGTTGGAATTCAATTTTCGAAGGAGCGTTTCTCAATTGCCATTTAGAATTAAATATATTTACATTGATTGTCTCAATTGTCTGTTCAATTGATTCAGGAGAACTTTTAAAATAGCCGCACAATGTTCCAATTTCTATAACATCACGCTTTATTTACTCAGACAGATGTGTCCCACCGAATAGTAGAGTAAAACAATCGGAATAATTAATATGGACATTTTTTGATTCGGTAAAGTCAAGTTTACACTAAGTATATTATCAAAAAATCATAACCCTTCCTTTTTAGCTTTAGGCGACTACGGGTAAAAAATAAGTCACAATCAAATAATTGAATATTTAATACCAGACCAACATTTTTGGTGAACCTGACTCGCCCTCCAAGAGGGCGTTCGATTCCCACTCAGTGTCAGGCTGTTAATATATTATAGTTGTGTGTTTGTATTACCGCGTTGATTCTACTATGCTCATTTCTTATGTGTTACATTTTTCGAAACTGGCATACATTTTAAAAGGCCTTAATAAGTTCATTAACTTGCGATTGGCGATTCTCTTCTTCTTTATTCTTCTTGTAACTGTCTAATTTAACCGTTATGCGTTACTCATTATCATGTCATTATGGAAGAGGAATCAACCGATTATTGCGCCTTAATTAGCAAATTGTATGTAAGTGTAGGTATAATAAAGTTAGATGAGTCATGTGTGCGGAATCGTCGGGTAACCTCATGATAATTCCATTGTTGATTTTTAAGCATGCATGCATCTTATGACTACTTTTTAAACCTGCTATAAATAAAATATATGACATGACAAGTTTAAAACTAGTATAACCCAGTAGGTTTAAGTAAAATATACTCAGCAGTGGTTACCACTGGGCTGATGATGATGAAATGAAATATGGAACAGAAAGAAATGATTTCCAAAGAGCAATATATTTGAACAATCCCACGAAATAATTCAATTTTAAAAGCATAACATAAAGCCCAGGGCTTTTCCTGTCCGCGGCCTAATTAGGATTGTATCCGAAAGGAAGGGAAAAATAAAAGCAACTAGTGAACGTGGTAAAGGAGGCTTTGTTCACACTAGGACAAAGCAAACCAATAATTCATAATTGTGGACGCGGCTTTAGCGGGCAAGGCGGTGGCGCGGGCGCCTTGCGTGAAGTGACCATAATAGGCCTCGGATTGGGAAGGTCCGTCCGGTGTTTTTAAGCTGTCCGTCCTGCTACCCCGGAGAAAAAATATTCTGCTATTAAAGAAACCAAAATTGTATACTTATTACCTTTAAGACCGACAACCGTGTCAGAATAGACAGAGTTTTAGACTATAGAACGCTCAATACTACGTTTACTGAGAACGTAAAACTCCTCTGGCTGGATGGAGTGGAGCAAGACGGCTGGCAGAAGTTGGATGTGATTATCCTGATCGATAAAAGTGGCGACCCTAGAGCCCTAATTTCACCTGTAAACTGTGATAAGCTGGTGATGATAAGGATAATACTATTTACTTTTTACCTACTTATTTATATTACTACTTACCTATAAATCATTCAACCATCCACCGCTCCTGAATACCACTCAGGTTTTTATATATGAACTATAGGCAACGCTTGAACACAATTTCACTCACTTGGTGGAAAGTGACGATGAGGTCTAGGATGTGTGATGTACCATGAAATGCCTGTTTACTCTTGCCTTAAATATATCCAGATAGTAGTGGTCCGGAAGAACAGACCACAGCAAGAAGCTCCAGCTGTGCGCATTATGAATGTGGAAGCGAATCCCTTCGTGCGGATAAGGGGTAAGCCACAACATATGAATGAAACCTCTGACCACGCCTTGTCGTCCGATGATGAAATGGGCTAGGGAGGATCAAGTTATGCAGAACCTCCGCATACTCTCCGAAATGAATCCGGTATAAGATCCAGACTCTCCGAAATGAATCCGGTGGTCAAGCCTCGGTAGAGTAGGTGAGATCAGGATTATTGAAAACCTTACCGCTTTTTACTCGTGCAACTTTCCTCAATATTACTGCCCAAAATTTCGATTTGGATCAGCCAAAATGTCCCTGTCTGACAGAAAAAGTATAGCCACCTTAGGCTTGCGTCACCGGGCCGGCCGGCCGCGGCGACCTCGTGTGCGGGTCACGCACACGCCGGCGCGCACACACACACCGACGCGACAGTAAGTAAATAAACGCGACGAGCTCACGTGGCGCCAGTTTTTAGAGCCTTCATTGTCAACGATATCAACGACTGAAAGCTAAAATCATCCACGCGGTCTATCTTTGAAGCATGTCTGTCATGTTATCAGAAACACTTCAACGTAAACAATCGAAGATCGAAAATTAAAGCCCGTACTTTAATTATAAATACGATGTTATTGATCTTGCAAGCGGCGCACTCCTCTGAAGAGGTTCAGTCTTAAATAGTTGATGATTCTATTACTCACTTTCTAGGTCATCGTGTAGGTAAAAGTGGTAAGAAGTTTGATCTTGAAATACTAATTATTTTTATCTTGCCGTTACATTGAAATAGTTTTTTTCGTGTAGGTATTTAATGATTCCACTTCAATTCTATAAAATAAAATATTGACAAAATGCGGATCGTTTTTATCACTCACCGCTCTTTATCCCAAAAATCGTCGCGACATTGCATTTCTAGTATCAACTTTTTATCGACCAAATACTATTAATAGATAAAAAATATATCACCGTTCCACCAACTTAGCTAAGCCATTTTTTCCTCGTATTTTACATCACATCCGCAAAGGATATGGAACAGTGGCTGTAAAGGTCACACACACACAAATGCATGCGCCATTACAATTATGCAGACATAGCACATGGTAGTACTTACAAAAAATCAGCAATGACTTATGTGGCAACCTGTTCCTCATGTCTACGAAACGCCATCTCTCTATAGCTTTTCATGAATCATTACATCGAACTGTATAGATATATTGATCCATCGCTGAATCATCAGTGCGATCATCCTCTCATTCAGAAGTAATTGACGATCATTATTCAATGAATGCACAAAGACGACATCAATACACAACCTACGCTAATACCAATTTAGGCTCACTTATATAGTTTATCCATACATACAAAGAATAAAATATGAGTCAGCTACCAACGATGGTGTTTCCGAAAAGAGACGACCTGGTGATCTTTAAGAAAAGAGATTATTCTTTCCTTAAGAGCCGGCAACGCATCTGTAATGCCTGTTTGAGATGTCCATGGGGCGTACTCACTTACCATCAGGTGAGCCGTCTCTCGGTTGTCCGACATATGTGATCTAAAAAAATATATGTTTTTATATTCTTGATGTTAAATGTAAACTGTTATATTTTCTATTCTAATAAATAAAAACCTTTTATTCAATGATATTTGGGCTTATGTTTGGAACAGTAGATTTTTTCCCGATTGGCCCCAGGCCCCATAGCAAAAGCTGTTCATAATTTTGCACATGAAAAGCAAAACCCCACTTTTACTTGCTTGGATTGGACAGTAGGCGTTTTTGCTTTTCTAGATCACAATTATAAGTAGAACACCATGTTAACAGCCGAGATAAACGTCATCCTGCATTTACGTAAAAGCGACCGGCAAGCATTAGCCTCGCCGGGCGAATGCGTCTCCATAATAGTCCATAACGATAAATCGGAAGCGCACATGGTGCCAACTGGCATTGGCGGACGCTCACAAACCTGCCTCCTCGTGTCCATTAAACTGCACATTTTACTGAACCCACCGCCTGAGTACCGCGTAAAACATCGCTTAAAACGCAACAGCTGACGTCGGTAGTACAATTAGTAAACCTTTTAAAACGTGACCATATAAATAGGTTTTTAATACTTCCAGAAAAAATAGACAAACAGATCTGCTGACTGAAGCCACGGTCCGGGAAACAACGTAAAACATTATGTTGACGTCAGTAATACCCAATTAATAGAACTTCCTCTTTAATTTTCAATTAGTTACGGTATGAAAATAACGATTTCTTGGAAGTACATAAGATGTTCTACTTCATTGAGAATCTACTGTTTCGACTAGTCTCATTATACATATAGGTATTGTGAGTAAGATAGTATTCGAACAGACAGTAGTTCGATCGAAATGAATTTGCAATGCCATTGTCGATGTTCTACTTTTTGAAACAGAGCATAACTACTGTCATGGATATCCCATGGATATTCATATAACAATATGTGCCTTCTATGTAGTACATAACACACATAGTATCCTCCAGCCAATTACGGCTACGCCTGCCAATCTCAACGATTGGCCACGTAGGCAGGATATATTATAGTGCTCAAGTGTGTGCGCAAACACAAGTGTACTCTCTATTACCATACCCTCATATTCTGATGTGACACCAGTGTGACACGACCGGAGAGGGATCGGGACAACACGTCATCAATGTCTTCATCATCATCATCATCATTTCAGCCAATAGACGTCCACTGCTGGACATAGGCCTCCCCCAATGTTCTCCACACAGATCGGTCCTGTGCCGCCCGCATCCAATGGATTCCCGCGATCTTCACCAGATCGTCGGTCCACCTTGTGGGGGGCCTAACACGGCTGCGACTTCCTGAACGTGGCCTCCACTCGAGGACCTTTCCGCCCCAACGGCCGTCTGTTCTCCTCGCTATGTGCCCTGCCCATTGCCACTTGAGGCATGCAATCCTTTGGGCTATATCTGTAACCTTAGTTCTCCTGCGGATCTCATCATTTCTGATACGATCACGCAGGGAGACTCCGAGCATAGCTCTCTCCATTGCTCTCTGGGTGACTTTGAGCCTCCTTAATCGGCACATTGTAAGCGGCCATGTTTCGGTTCCGTATATCATCACTGGCAACACACACGCATTGAAGACTTTCGTCTTGAGACACTGCGGTAGGTGGGCCGAAAATATGCTGCGTAGCTTCCCGAACGCTGCCCAGCCGAGTTGGATTCGTCGATCGACCTCTTTCTGGAAGTTGGACTTACCAAGCTGGACTTTTTTTTTTTTTAATCAATGTAGAGACACTGATAAAAATGACAAAAACCTTACTAAAAAAACGAATAACAATAATGAATGGCCGAAACGTGGCCGTTTACAATGCGCCGATAAAGGAGGCTCAAAGTCACCCAGAGAGCAATGGAGAGGGCTATGCTCGGAGTCTCCCTGCGTGATCGTATCAGAAATGATGAGATCCGCAGGAGAACTAAGGTTACAGATATAGCCCAAAGGATTGCATACCTCAAGTGGCAATGGGCAGGGCACATAGCGAGGAGAACAGACGGCCGTTGGGGCGGAAAGGTCCTCGAGTGGAGGCCACGTTCAGGAAGTCGCAGCCGTGTAGGCCCCCCACAAGGTGGACCGACGATCTGGTGAAGATCGCGGGAATCCATTGGATGCGGGCGGCACAGGACCGATCTATGTGGAGAACATTGGGGGAGGTGTATGTCTAGCAGTGGACGTCTATTGGCTGAAATGATGATGATGATGAATAATTAATGAACTCTATTGAAATATCATTTTATAAACGGTGTTTTTTTTATTACGAATTAATTTACGTACTTACCTGCCTAAAACATCGTAATTTACAAAAGTAAAGGTAGAGCCATTGATTGTCACAGTTAATTCATATAATTAATGGAGCATGTACTTTTATTGCGTCTTTTTTATCTTCACTGACTGCAACAGGTGTTTTTCTAATATTAGAAAGCTAGGAAAAATATTTTTAGAACGCCTTACACGATGCTTTGTGAACGTAAACGGACTGTGTACAATAAACTCTATATAGAGTGCACTAATGCCGTGTTAACATATTTGGCAGTCAAATATGTTTGTACAACACTCGTTGACGGGAACTGATATATTTATGGAAACAACTATTAACAGTATGGTCTCACAACCGCTTGATAGTGATAATAGCAAAATTTTATTTTTATATGATATGTGGCAGACGAGCAGACGGATCAGCTGATGGTAAGCGATTGCCGCCGCCCATGCCGACACCCACGACACCAGTGGAGTCAAAATCGCGCTGCCTTTAAACCCTCTCTCCCCCAGATTGGGCCTCCGCAACCCTTACTCACGCTGCAAAATGATTTTTTTTATGAGGAAGGGGGGCAAACGAGCAAGCGAATCACCTAATGGTAAATGATCACGCCCATGGATATCAGTCACACCAGAGAGAGTGGAGATTTTACCTCGTTTAATTGTACCTATTATTAAAGCATTTACCTGCATCTTCCCGTATTTAGGTAGAATTTGTCTGGTTCCCCTGACTAAGGGTATTGAAGGTCAGACGGCAGTGGCTTCATTGTAATTACCAGGCTTCCCGAATCCTGGATTCTGGTCCAAACGTACCCTGGGCTCCGAAGCGACAGATTTGGACGCAACTGGAGATATGCGCTGCGATGAGGATAATTGATGACTATTTCAGCTATCCTTAATAATGCATTGATATAATCCTCTCTGTAGTTAGGTAAAGGATAAATCATGACAGAGTTACAGAGAATGAGTGCGATATGATATCCCATATAATGAGCAGATTATAATGATAAATCTTCAGCTATTATGATAAAGCTTTATCATAATAGTTGAAGCTTGATAGTGATAAAGCTTCAGTTATATTGACGTCCTCGGTGGCGCACTTTCAAGCGGACGGCTGCACATGAGCCACATTTCGTACCTAAGGTTTCAGTAAGAAATTCTTAATGGCAGCCTGGAGTTTAGAAGTTGGCGGTCAGGTACAAGACCACGCCTCGGAAAGCACGTTAAGCTGGTCCCGCGCTCGAATCCCTCTCCGGTCGTGTTACAGTAGTGTCCCATCGGAGTATGAGGGTTAGGGAATAGAGAGTGCACATGTGTTTGCGCACACACTTAAGCACTATAATATATCCTGCGTACGTGGCTCATCGTTAAAATTGGCCGCCGTAGCCGTAATTGGTTGGAGGATATGATATTGTCTGGCCAGAATGTTATATAGGACTGTAGATACCGACCTAATTATTGCAGTATTTTTTAATTTGTAAAAAATTATATTCATTAAATATTTTGTTAGCACAGATAGATCTTTTTAACCTACTTATAAAGTCAATGATGTATAATAAATTATTCAGAAGATTTCTTATACTAAACGCAAGAACTCGCGGCAGACGGTGTAGTAATTAATTTAATAATAATAATTAATGATACCTATATGACCGTCAAGTTGTTCAAAATGGTTGGTTTAAAGGAAAGTAACTGTTATACTTGAACCGAAGATTTGTAGCAGTTGGTGTCATATTTTATTTATAATAAATGAATAAAATACTCTACCGTCCGTAATAAATTATAAATATGAAAAATTTTGGCGTACCTTATTACCTTGGTCCTAAAGCCTTTTTTCGGATACTAACTTCGAATATCTTAAAAAGTAATGGATTGTTTCCTATGAAAGTTTTCCAAGTTGTAAAATTAAAGATCCTGATCCTTAATGTCCCGTTTCAACAATCCGTCCTGTATAACCTACGGTGTTATATTGAAGAAAGCACAAGTTGTTTGTAAATAATAGATACATAAGTAGTCTAACAGTATGATGTCAGTGTTAACTGGACCTGACGTAGCAACGTAGAATGATTTAAATAAGTAAACTGGTCACGGAAATTGTGGTGTACGTGGAACATAACTTGAGTGGTCAGAAGTTTCCATGAGTGTAGGAATAGATAAGAGCGAACGATAGCGCCCCTCCCAAACTTGTTTGTTCCTCGCCTCGCATTGACAGGAAGAGTACAGACCACTGTAAATAACGCTATACCTTTTTCAATCACATACAACAATCTTAGAATTAACTGTGGCGTATCGGATCAATAATAATTTATCTTCTGTTTACTATCAAGAAATCCCTTTTCAAATATCGATGGTAAATACACGATTGGATGTGTACTTTTCCATTGATTGTTGGAAAAATACTTCTTCAGTCTTTGCCCTACTCACGTCTAGTATTTCTTATCTTTATACAGCGCGACCTAAGTCTGTTTGGTCACAAAAATCAGAAGAAATGCTATCTTGTAATTTGACAAAAAAAAGTTTATTTTTGTCATTTCTTTTTTCAAATTAGTGACACTTTTCTCGTCATTTCTCAATAGATTTGCACTACGTCGATGATAAATACTTTCAGCCAAAACAGACCGGTCGCTCTGCACTGAATGTAAGATGCATAAAGTAAGATAATAAGGAAGATGTTAAGTTTGGTTTTTAAAATATTCAATAATTAGTGTTTTGGAAGTATGGATACCTGGAAAAATATTCCGGATATTGATAGTGAACTTTCGATAAGCAGCACTAATACGTACGAGTGTCTCCTCATATAAGTCTCTTCATTTAAATTGACTCTACTATTCTGGAAACACATAATTAATTTCGATTTTTAATCTTTTCTCATTCCTCAAGGATCAAGGGGCCTTCCCAAACTGGACGCTTGGCAATAGCTCCGATGATCTCAAGCCAACTTTTGTACTGTAGACTTCGGCCACCATCCTACGCCATTTTCATTAAGTAGATAAATAGAATATTCCGAAGTCTCTGTCTGCAATGCTGACGCTACAGCGTCTCATCATCGTGACAGGCGACAGCATCCGCAAAGCACTAATTCGTAGATAATCCGCTAATTATCCATAACTCCAATTGTCGAGGTTATTGGAGTACACAATTACGAGCAGGATTAACCAATAGGGGTTAAATGCGTCATCCTCTTTATCTACCCGACTAAGTAAACATTTCACGTTTACCCACATCATACGCAAGTTGCTGAGATAAAACTGTAATCATAACAATGTAAACAACGATGCACCTACCAGTATAATTTAATTATAATCTTTACTTGGTAATCAATTAAGTTTTCGGCTAGAATCAACTTTCTTCTTCGACGGCCATTGACCTCGAGATATACCTACGATTCGGTAGAAAGTAAATGTGTCATGTTTTGTATAAGTTAGGAGTGTAACATCTATCCAATCACTTACGGACAAAAATATTTTTATTTAAGCGTCCCTAAAACTAATAGATAAATCTTGCTAGATTGATTAATGAGTCTTGATCATTTTTTTTATAAAAAATACACTGTAGACTATTTGACCTATAAATATATTTCTTTTCATAATAGCGGTGCGGTACGGTTGCGGAAAATAATTAATTTTTATCCATTTATGTTTACGGTTTCGATATTAATTATTTAAACTGCCACACTCAGAGTCGTTGATTAACTTAGTTGGCTACTTAAGAAAAAATATTGACACTTATTTTGATACGCATAAAGACTACCGATACTATAGTTAATGAACATTCACTTAAATGACGTCTCTGAGTGCGGTCGTAAGTGTGTTAAGAATGGAAACTAGATAAGTCCCATTTTCGATTTGATTTGGTTTGAATCTCAATTGGTAATTATCTCGTTTTCAGCAACACTCATCACCGCGACCGCGGGTACCTGCTACGGCTGGCCGTCGCCCACGCTGCCGTACCTCCAGTCCTCCGAGAGCTCGATACCTACCTCTGCCGACGAGGGATCATGGATAGTCTCCATCATGATCCTTTGCTCAGCGCTCACGCCCGTCCCAGCCGCCTACTTCGCAGACAGATTCGGAAGGAAAACAACGCTCCTCCTCGGCGCGATACCCTTCATCCTCGGCTGGGTTCTCATCATCGTAGCCAAGTCCGTGGCCGTCCTCTACGTGGCCCGCATGTTCTCCGGACTGGGCTATGGCATCGTGTACACCGTCGCACCTATGTACACGGGGGAAATCGCCACAAACGAAGTTCGAGGCGCTCTCTCCACTCTCATCACGTTAATGAATAAAGTGAGTATTTCATGGGAGCCATATACCTCGCTTCAGTATAATTCTTGTCATGAATACGGCTTTTACAAATGTTTATTTATATTTTGATTCCGAACCTACATAAAGTTGCCATGCAGTTGAAGATTCGGCTATCGAAGCAATAGTTTTTTTTTTTAATTTAAAATGTATTTTATTTGTTATGATCTCCGCGTTTTGTCCGCATCAATTAATTTAAAAAGATAAAAAATAGGAATATTAAACTAAATATATTTGGTGATGATTTTTTACAAGAAGCAATAGATATTTACTTAGCAATCTGCTACTAAATACTATAAGTAGATACCTACAGGTACTTCACTTCTGTACTGTAACTATTTAGAATACAGTTACCAAAGTCTATCAAACATTGTTAAATTATTCATGCGTTATTAAGAAACTCGATCTGAAGGTTGATTAATGCTACCTAAGCACAATATTGTTTGTTATTATTATTGTTATTCTAAACATTGTTGATTGAGCTATTGATTTGGGTAAGGCGGATTGTCCACGGAGCGTAGCTTCATAGACGCGTATTAGATTTTATATGCAAGCGTACAGTCGGTAGTGTACCTACGCTTAATGTGTACCTACGTGTAATAAGCGTCTACGAAGCTACGCTCCGTGGACAGTAGCTCTAAGTCAACAAAATATACTCTATAATAGATAGGTAGGTGGATAGAATGCTTTCTCTAACATAAACATGAAGTTTACCACATGTTACGTATAATTAAACAAACAAACTACACCTACTAGTACACATTACCTATTATATCTAAATGTACATTTCTCGGTGGCACTCTATAGACCCGTTGATATTATCAGCGGCATTCAGTAGTAATCTCGGTTCACAGGTTAATTAACCATCTTTTGTCCCTTTCTGCACAGCTATAATAACACGACTAGCTAATCCTTCCCTTGACTTAACAGTATTCAGCCCAATTTTAACATGTTTATCCACCGTAAGAGATGTTTGTAGAGTTTACACCGTAAGAAATGTTTGTAGTGGAGCGCACTTTACGCCCCAAATTTAACTCTACATAATTTGTTATGAGTTAAATTTGGGGCGTAAAGTGCGCGTAATTTTTATATGAAAACTACGCGATTACCCTTTACTTGCTCTGTTTACCATTTCATATATATTTTTTTCATTTCCATTTAGAGCGATGGTAGCTCAGTGGATAAGAACTTACCTTCCATACGGAGGGTCGTGGTTAGAATCCGAGCATGCACCTCTAGACTTTTCAAACTTACGTGCATATTTGTACCATTAGCTCGGCGGTGAAGGAAAATATCGTGAGGATAGTTTCTCAAAATTGTGGATACCTACAAGATCCAGTTGGTCTGGTTCCCCTGTCATGCGAAAGTCAGACGGCAGTTGCTTCATTGTAATTACTAGTTTTCCCGAATCGAATGGATCATAGCCCAATCGTACCCCGGCTCCGAAATGACAGCTTTGGATGCAACGGGGAATTGCACGCTAAGAATAGGATGAGGAGCTTTTTTCCATTTTACGTTTTTATTACGTCTGGATTTTGAATTTGATTCTGAATCAGAAAAAAAATTATTCACGTTTATACTTGATACCTACAACATAGATAATATGATTTCCCATTTTCCTAGTTTAGAAATAATCTAGAGGATTTTCTTATGATTTTTGAAGTTGTGAAAAGAGCAAATTGATTAAGAATGAAGCGATGGAAAAGTTTCTGCGCGTTATGTGCCTATTAGAAATAAAAGTGACCGCTTATTTATTAGGTTTCTTGTACCTACTCTTCGTTAGTCCCGTAGCTAGGTTGATGTTTTAAGAAGTACTCGTAGGTACCAATTCCTTTCTTCAACCCGAATAGCTAATATTGTTTTTTTTTTACTATAATGTTAGGTTTGTAGTAGACACAATACCTATGAATATTGATTATGGTGACGCATCGACGAAACTAGCGACGCCAATAAAATTGTATTAATTGTGGCGATTATGAGATTTTTTTATTACTTAAAGTGGCCACTTTAGCCAATAATAACAAATATGGTTATTTGTATGAAAACAATATTACACAAGTACATCTAAAAAAACGCCCTGTTGGTCTAGTGGATTAAGTACCGGGTCGTCATCTCGAGGTCCTGCGTTCGATTCCCGGGTCGAGCGAAAAGTATGTTTCGAATTTTCCGAACATAGCTCGGGTTTGTGATCACCAAGCCGCATTTGGCAAGCGTGGTGATTAAGCCTAATCCCATCATAGTACCGATGACTTGATTTCTATGATGGAGGCCTTTGCCCTGCAGTGGGAGAGTTTATAGGCTGATACTACATCTAAGTTAAATCAACCTATCTCAAAAACTATAAGAGATACTTTGATCAAACCAAAAATCGTTGAAAGAGTTAATTAGCATGCATCACCTCTATTTTTTTTAGAATTTTATACCCCGTAGTTATAAAAATAGAGGGGGGGGGACATACTTTTTACGACTTTGAGAGCTGATATCTCAAAAACCGTTCACTTTAAGAAAAATGTTTTTTAGAAAACTTTATATCATTTTAAAAGACCTTTCCATTGATACCCCACACGGGTATGTACATCGAAAAAAAAAATTTCATCCCTCAGTTACATGTATGGGGGGCCCCACCCCCAATTCTTTTTTTTACTATTTAGTGTCATATTTTTGTAGCGGTTCATACAACACATATTCCCATCAAATTTCATCACTGTAGTACTTATAGTTTCCGAGTAAATCGGCTGTGACAGACGGACAGACGGACAGACGGACAGACGGACATGACGAAACTATAAGGGTTCCGTTTTTAAAAAAAGGTTAACCGTTTTACTTTCTTAAAAATTGCCTCTTAATCTAGAAATCTACTAGCGGCGCTATTGATGCTCCTAAACTTTAAGTTCCTAACTATTCATGTAAATTTAACAATATGTCTAGATTTTCAAACCGGCTAGAACCGCATAGAACATATTGTAAACTTGCATATGAATAAGTTCTGCAAAATTATAAATTAAGATCATTCATCACAAACAAAACTGAGATTTCAACATATTTTTTTTATATTTTTGAAGTTCTAAGAGAAGAACATTGGACACATTAAATTGCACACAAAGAGTATGTACATAATAACCGAATGAATGTGCGTTTGCTTACAGCCAGAATACTAAAACATACCAAAACTTTGTAATACCTTACTGTACAGTATTCTGGCAAATAAATGATAAAAACATGCGGCGTAAATTATGCCAACCGGAAGAATTGAACATTACTCGAATAATATTAGGTATGAGTACCTATTTGTCCACTATGCCAATATGCTCAAAATTTTACGCGTAACGTGTTATTTTACAGTTATAATGATCACAGAATAAATCTTTCCTTGACGAGGACAAGAAAACGCTTTTGACACACTTTTATTATATTAATAACGATTCTGATTGAATAATGACTGATGATGAATTTAACGTTAATAAATATACCACGCACTGAAGTCGTGATAGTCAAGGACTAAACAATTAGTTGTAACTGCCATTTATATAAAATTATCGTCATGAGCACGAACCTATGAGAGGCAATTCATAAATACCTCAATTATATTAACACGTGGACACACGAACAATACTAACATACTCGTATATTAGATATTTGTACCTTTTTCTTACTAACTACAAATGAAAGATTCACAATATAGTGGTCACATGAACTGGAAATGACATAGGAGTAGATTAGATATAAAATATTTTCCAAGTATAAAAGAATCTCTTTAGTATAAATAAATTGAGACGACATCGCATACATTGTCCTGGTCCCAATCTAAGGTTTTCCCTTGTACTATGGAAGCCAGAAACAACAAAGGCACCACAAACACATTGTCTGTTCACCCAGCAAAATGTCTGTTTCATCAACTAACATTTGAGTTGGTGTGGGAATTGAACCCGCGATCCTTGCGTCCCATTGCATGGTTGGTTATTTAATAAATAGTATAAGTGTTTGTCGAGAGGTTGTAACCCCGAAATTGTTTAAAATTAAAATCCATTGGCGTTGCTAATGTGCCCTACCCGTCACCTTAATTCTATAATATGATCACTCATGTTGTATTTTATTCTTTTCCAGGTCGGAATTCTTGCCCAATACTGCATTGGACCCTTCGTGTCGATGCGCGTCTTAGCATCTATCAACTTGATCCTGCCAATTACTTTCATCATCACCTTCATCTTCTTACCTGAGTCACCGTACTACTACCTGAAGTTTGAACGCAGCGAAAGAGCTGAGAGATCCCTAAGAAACCTACGCTCTGGCGACATAAGAACTGAACTCAAAAACATAGAAATTAACGTGCAAGAAGACATGAAGAACAGAGGCACGTGGGCCGATTTGCTCACAGAAGCTACTAACAGAAAAGCCATGTGGATATGTTTAGGAGTGTTCACTATTCAGCAGCTGTGTGGAAGCGCTGCTGTAGTCGCATACGCACAAGTAATATTCAACTGCACAACAGGACAAAGTTCAGTGTCAGATGCGTTAAAAAATGCTACCACCGAGGCAGTTTCTGCGCCAATTGAGCCATACCAAGAGTCTATTATATTAGGTTGTGTCCAGGTGGCTACTTGTGTCCTGTCTGTAATACTTGTGGATCGTGTTGGAAGAAAGCCGCTATTACTTCTATCAGCTCTCGGTGTGGGTCTTATGAATGGCACTATTGGAACCTACTTCTTCTTTGACATCACCCAAAAAGGATCGGTCTCAAGCCTAGGATGGCTGCCGCTGGCATCGCTACTGGTCTACATTGTCTGCTACGCCATCGGACTATCGACCGTGCCGTATGTCATCATAGGAGAGATGTTTCCTACCAACGTCAAGCTCTACGCTTCTTGTATAGCACACATCTACACCGGGATCTCTATGTTTGCTGTGCAAAAACTCTTCCAGGTAATTTATGGTTTGAATTATTTAGAAGTTGAAGCTCGTGTGTGCCTATTGTCCCCTCGTTGACAATATGGACACACTAGCGTCTACTTTCGCGGATGTGAAACTGCTAATAGCTTTGACATATTTGAATGAACATTATATTGTGATCTCCATTGATCTCATCTCCCGTCTATTTCCCGGCTGCATCCGAAGCTGTCGTCTCGAATCCCAGGGTACACTTAGACTATGATTCAGGATTTGGGGAGCCTGGAAATGTTACTACTGTAATTAATTGTAGCCATTTCCATCTGACCTTAGAAACCCTTTAACAGGGAAACCAGATCAACTGGTTGCACGTTTCAAAAACTATTCGAAACGTGCAGGTTTCCTCACGATGCTTTCTTCACCGCCGAACTTATACACATAAAGATTTGAAAAATCCAGGGGTACATGCTCGCATTCGAGCCTACGACTTCCCGTATGGATGGTGAATTCTTATCTACTGAGCTACTCTCAAATCTACTGTCTCTCAAATTTATCTAATGAGATCCCCACTCTATCTTAGCATATCTATCTAATCTCTTGTCATTTTTCTCTATTATCAATCGGGACTAACACTAAGATAATGATGATTACTACAAATTGATCGTTTATTGTAAAATATTGGTATTACAGAAAATAATACCTAAAAGGCGAGAGTAGCCCAGTGGATATAAAAAGGCATATAAAAAGGAAGGTAAGACGAGAACATCATCATTGTAATTACCAGACTTGCTAAATCCTGAATCATAGTCCCAGTGTACTTTAGCTACGGAGCTACAGCTTTGGACGCAATTGGAAATGAAGCGCTAGGCATGATGATGATGCATTACATGGACTAATTAATAATAGGACTACCTCTGAAATTGTCTTTTTATGTGGCCAATTTCTTAGAAATTCTATTTTCCATAATAAGTTTTTTAACTTGTAAAGAAACTATCAATCCTACTACTCCTTAATTAATTAGGAACGTTTAGGATAGCTTTTTTGCAAAAAAAAATTAAAAAGTTATTATTGATAAAAAGGGTCATTTTCAAGATTTTTTTTTCGCATCACAAATACAAAAATATCTGATCTCTATTTATTATAAACCTTAAAATATAGTCTTCAATCAAAATAACATTATAGTACGGTGACTTTTTGCTTATTAAAGGAGTTTTACATCTTATTGTGTCTAGAAAAAAAAACGGCAATTTCAAAGACCTATTAAATGATACATATCATCAAAATTGCAATTCTAGTCCGTGCCATACAGCCCTTATATTTCGAAGTATAGACACCTACATGGCACGTAAAGGCATCAAACTGTACCATTTTACCTTGCCCTTACGTGCCATTTTAGCCAAAGAACTTTTCTTAATCGAGTGATATAAAGGGTAAATAGGTTTGGTCACAGCAATATCTAGCTTTTTAATTGTAGGCATACCTATGTTACCTACAGAAGATGTTATATGAGATTCTTTTCATCTTTCCAGGTGATTAAAGACGCTTACGAGATCTACACAGTATTTTGGGGCTTCGCGACATTCTCGCTGCTCGGGCTGGTGTTCATGCTGGCCGTGCTGCCCGAGACCAAGGGCAAGTCCTTCGCCAGCATCCAGGCCCAGCTGCGCCGCGAGGTCGCACGTGACAACGCCAAGAAACTCACCACCGTCGAGTACTAACCTCGCCCTTTCCTTCTCACTATTTAAGTCTAAGACTAAGCTAATCTTAATTTAAGGGATCAAGTTGAAAACTTACGATATTGTTACTTAAATTTTAATAATAAGTAGACGTACAGTTTTATATACAAGTATTGTATAGACGAGGGCAATCAGTGAAGTATTGTGTATACGAGTAGGGGGGTCAGGGTCGGAACGAGGACTGAAGAGGACGAGAAGGCGGTGAAGTCCTCGGGGTCGTAGTTGGAGGGTAGCTGGCGCGAGGAGACCACGCCGGCGTACAGTTTCGCCGAGTGCTTCGCCGTCCTCGTCTTGTTCGGACTCTTAAAATCAACCAGATACAGACCGAAGCGGGACCTGCAAATGCATTTACAAACATGACGAGTGAAATTATATGAAGTTTGACTGAGCTTTTTACGTTTTATTCTGATTCCAGTTCATTTAAATGGTTATTTATTTATGGTTAAATTTTAATAAAAGATAGAGTTCTAAAAACTTTGATGTTTGAATAGCATCTTACAAATGATTTATATGTCATAAAATATGATTATGCCGTAAATATTAAATCTTAATGAGACTGAATTCCAAAGCTGACAACGGGTGAGAATATTAATATATCGTTGTAATGCATAGCATATAGCAAGTAGCTACATGATTATGTGTAGGAGGTGTCATCAAGCCACTGAAGTAAATCAGCAAACAATCATATACATTAGCGATCCATCAGATTCAATGGGAACAACTCGTTCATGTTGAAGAACTCAATGGTGCAATGGCTAAGGTGTGTCTACTCTCTACACACTCGCTTGCTCATTTGTCCACCTCTAGCATAAAAAAAACTGTGCTAGAGGACAAACGAGCAAGCGAGTCATGGAAAGTAATCAACGCGAATATCCGCGAATGGGATGAATCCCATGAATATCCGCGAAATCAGAGAGATCGCTAACACGGTAAAGAATCGTATCATTACGATGTAATGATACGATTCTCTATCAATTTAGGAAACGAACTGTTCTAAATGGTCTCGTCTCTGTGTAGTATTATTATTTTTCTTTTTTATTTTATGGCCTATGGAACTGACGAGCAGACGGATCACCTGATGGTAAGTGATTGCCGCCGGCCATCGACACCCGCGACACCAGTGTAGTCACAAGAGCGCTGCCAAATTTTAAATCTCCCTTCCCCCTGTTTAGGCCGGTACCCTCACTCACTATTTATTTATTATTATTTATACTATTAGGTATTTTGTGCTAGTTTGGGGTCGACACCTTAGTTAGATAATCCACATCATCTTCGGGGTGACGCAGTTATTTGTACGAGTAAATATACAGAGATTATTGGTGAAACGACCTGTAAAGTAGAGAATATGTATGAATTTAAACGTACACATATCCGTCATCCCATTCGAAATTGTCCATCAGACTCCACGCGAAGTAGCCTTTGACGTTACTGTGGTCCACATGAATGGCGTGTAGTAAGGCGTTCAAGTAGTGACTGTAGTACGACACCCTGGCTGAGTCGTCAACGCCGCTGTAGTCAGCGTATCCATTCTCTGTGACGATGATAGGCACGCCGTTGTAAGAGTCCGTGATGTATTTCAGCAAGCGACGGAAACCGAAGGGCACGACCTGGAAGATAGATACAAAGTCGTATAAGCACATTATTATTTATTACTTAAAACTTTACGGCCGTGTGGTCCCCGGCAGAGTAGAATAGGCCACCCTCACTCTTACCGAGGTGTCGTAAAAGGCGACTAAGGTAAAGCTGCTGGCATGATCATCAGCACCCAGAGAAGGAAAACTGCATTTATATCAAAACCCTCGCCAACCCGTCTGCCAAGCGTGGTGAGTATGGCAATTACCCCTCATGTGATTGAGGGAGGCCCGTACCCCTGCAGTGGGGACTTAAATGGGCTTATGATAATGATGATGAAAACTTTACAACTTCAATAGGCAAACTTAATGCCCGGAAGCATTCTCTACCATGATTCTCATTACGATGAATAAGACTCAATTTTCGTCAGACATCTACCAGATAATGATAGACATTTTTTTCACAAGTTTGTCTACTCGACTGTCCGAAAACCTAACTGATTTTTATAAAACAGTTGTTTAACAAAACTTGAAGGCTTGCTTGACGCTATCATCATAATTACTATATTTTTTTACTGCCTCGGTGGCGCAATGCTCAGACGGTTGCACTTTAAAGCGACGGCTGCGCAAGAGGTCCCGAGTTCAATCCCCGAGTCGGGCCAAAAATTTGTAGTTTGTACCTAAGTTTTCGGTAAGAAATTCTTAGTGGCAGCCCGGAGTCTGGAAGTTGTCGGTCATGTACCCCTTGCCTCAGAAAGGACGTTAAACTATTGGTCCTACGCCTGATCCCTCTCCGGTCTTGTCACAGTAGTGTCCCATCAGATTATGAGGATAAGGGAATAGAGAGTGTACTTGTGTTTGCGCATACACTTGAGCACTATAATACATACTGTGGTACGTGACTGATCGTTGAGATTGGCCGCCGTAGCCGTAATCGGTTGGAGATATTATTATTATAAATTAATATATTGTCAAATCAGTTGCTTAAATGTTAAAAGTCGGCGACCTCCACCAAAAAAATGCAATTGGTAAAACCGGGCCTAAAATAAAACTGTTTAATGAATTCACAGTATGTACTTATTTAGCATTTTTATAATTAGCATTAATCGAACTGGGTTAAACCTACGTCATCATATTTCTTAAAACAACATAATATGATAATGAAATGATACAATGACAACCGCAAATTAGAACGCGATTAGAATAAAAACATTATGAAGTTTAATACGTAAACATATGTTTTTGATAATTACAGTCAACACAGGTAGTCTAGAAGTAAATAATGCTGAAACTATATTATAAAGCCATTAGGATAAAGAACGCTAGGTACGCTACCTTGCACCCCACGTAATTTATTTTAATTATTGAAGATATTCGCTATAATAAGGCTGCTTAGCTGAATTGAGTTATTACCACGAAAAAACACAACACGAGAAGATCAAATAACTAGAGTCGCTAAGGCCCGAATCAACCAATGATTTTCTGTGGATGAACCTGTAATAACGTCAGTAAGATTGGTTGAATCGTGCCTCAGAGCTACAAGTTCATTAAACTTTAATCAAACAAAAAATACCTTTAACCAAGATGAAGAAGACATCGAAGGCCAATTCTCGTCTTGTACTCTCACAATACCAACGTCGTTTTCGTGTGAAGGTACTGCACCAACTTCTGCGTCGGCCATACTGAGCAGGTAGGTAGTATAATGGTTCAGGCCGAAGAAGTCGGCAGTGCCCTGAATGTATTTCGCCTCTTCTGGAGTAAATTTAGGAAGACGAGACCTAGAGTAGTTCTGCTGGCGACTCTTTTCATCGACCAGTTTAATCAGTTCAGGGGGATAGTTTCCCTCTGCAGAATATATTGGGTGCGCGTACCAACCCATCTGTAAAATTAAAAACACTATTTTGTCAAGCGGGATAAGAATCATATCTTTATGATTAGTTTTCGATCTGTAGTACCTAAATAAAAATCGACATGATGGTAATAACCTCACTTCTAAGTATTCTGCAATACATTTTATTACAATGTAGTAAATGTTAGTGTGGTTAAACAAGTTAGGTTGTACTTCGAGCTAAGAACATCCTCAATAAAATGGTAAATAAACAACATCATAATATTACAATACAGATACGTTTTGAAACTGTAACTTACGTGAGTCTTTAAATATAAGTCAGCTGCCTCGCGATCTCTAGGGTTGTCTGTCTTTGGTTCAGCCCAGTTAGAATCAATTGACATTCCGATTTTACCTGAAAAATTAAATTATTAACATAACCAATTTTACTTAGATACCAAATTATTGACTACCTATTAAAGGTAGCTCAATGTTTCACACTAGTTGCTGAGTGCTCTGTGGAGCTGTTCAATATCAAACCAGGGTCACCTTTCTATAATCGTACGACTAGACGTCGCGGCAAACTTCACCAATACTACCTAGAACCAATCCTTTCCAGAACGCTTCGTTTCCAGCGCTCTTTTTTCCCACGCACGTGCAAACTCTGGAATGACCAGCTACGGTATTCCCTGCTCGCTATGACTTGTCCTTTTTTAAACGAGGTTTGAAAAGAGTTCTTCTTTCACGGTAGGCAGCGGCATGACTTAGCTCTGTTATTGCTGATGTCTATGAGCGGTGGTTACCTACCGTTTACCATCAGGTGGGCCATACGGTCTTCTGCCTATTTTAGGCATTTTTTTTTAAATTGGTGCCGTAACCCAATTTAATAAAGATCTTACAATAATACGAACCATACCTACCCGTTTAAAGTAGCAAATACTCGTACTCATACCTATACCTACGAAATATATAGAAACATAATAACAAGATACAAGCTTAGCTCAGTTTGGGTACCCCTGGAAACTGTTGAATATGTACTTTTCTCACTTTTATTTATTTTGTATATCCTAGTTTTAAGTATAATTTGAGCTATGATATATTAATTTTCATTTTCATAAACCATACAATCATTAAAAAGTTCGTGGGTTTATTACCTTCATTTAATTTTCGGTAGGTCTCGTTGAAAAGATGGTAGACACTGGCATGAGCTTTCAAAAGATTATGAGTGCAAAGATATTCCGCAATTCCATGACGATTCAGGGCTGGAGCCCTGTATGTTCCACCGTAACCTTCCAAGCATGTCTGCATGGGCTCATTGAAGGTTACCCAATATTTAACTCTGTCTGCAAAATGTTCCAATAAAACCTTTGCATAATCTGTGAAATAGTCAACAATATGCGCGTTAGTCCATCCTCCAATGTCTTGTAATTTCTGAGGTAGATCCCAATGGTACATCGTGACCATTGGAGTGATATTATATTTGAGGAGTTCATCAATGAGATTGTTGTAGTATTTGATGCCAAGTGGATTAATCTGATTAGTCAGGCCAGTGGGTAGTATTCGAGGCCAGGATATTGAAAACCGGTAGATGTCGACTCCAAGCTCGTGGATCATTTCAGCATCGCGTTTGTAGAGGTGGTAGGAATCAGCCGCCACGTCAGCATTACTGCCGTCTTTTACGAAGCTTTTATTTGTGTGTACCAAGTGATCCCATATGCTTTCAGATTTTCCTGGAAAGACACATTTATTAGGATTAGTAGCTCTAATCACAACTTTCGTAAAAAAGAGTGAAGCCATATAATAATATATTATAATTAACAAGATCGTGATTCGCAATTCGAAAAAAAGTAGAGCAGGCCATCAGGCAGATAGCATCGGGGTTCATGACCAGCAGATCTTTACAATAAAATAATCATTTAATTATCTCTCACAATCATACACAGTTTTTTGTTTAAAATTCTATTCTCGTTTTGGTTATGCCTTGACACAGATATTTAACAAGGACCTACATGTAGGAAATGCTTTTGGGTCTCATCTTCATTTCAGCCAATAGATGCCCAGTGCCAACAATGGGCGTCTAATGCCAACGGCTATGCCAAAGGCTTATGTCTAAACGCATCACTTCCCCAATGTGTATCTGTGTCTATTATATGAGAATCACCAGCACATAGACAGGAATAAAATGTATTAGGAATTGGTATTATTATATATTTACATATATCTGCAGGTATGTACTTTTCTATATCTATCCTATTTATAAAAAATAATTATAAATAGTTAACTTCAAGGTCAAACTGAAAAGACGAAACACTTGCATGATGTAATCTACACCTAGCGCCATCTATTGGTCCCCAAATAAGATGAGGGCGGACTCCTTGTAGAAATAAAACAAATTAGCAGCTCTCATTTCGCCATTTAATTAAGTTGACATACCGTCGATATTCCAGGCGCCTTCAATTTGCGCAGCTGCCGTCGACACGCCGAACACGAAATCTTTCGGAAATGTGTAATTGCTTTTTGGGCCTCCGGATAAAGCGAATGCAGCATGCCTGAAAGTATAAAAATAAACGTATAAAGGTCTCGTTTAGGGTGACTAGATTTCACGTTGTTCTTCCGTCATTCGCACTCGAAAAAGGTTTCCCTGTAGTTTGCAAAATCCAAAATGGAGCTTTTTTCACCCTGAACTCTGAATAAAATTTGTGTACTTTTACAAATTCGAACATTGGGGACCTAATATTTTTGCCTACCTAATTTTGATCTGTCAAGTAAAATGTTAACTAGTAATGGAGGTGGATGGAGGGGGTGCTGGTCAAGTCTCCCACAAGAAATCTAGAATACCTTCTTTTGAAACCCAAACAATTATTCACTCGCAATGGCAAGGAAAGGGCAAAGCTCGGAATCATACCTTTTATACGGAACGACAGAATAGATCAAAGGAAGTCTTTGACGCTGAAGTAGCAATGGGCCAATCCTATTTAATAATCTTTCTAATATAGGCCAACGTCGGTGGCACACAAGCGTGCGGCTCGCTTGATAGTAAGCGATTACCGCAGCCTATGGACGTTTGCAACTCCAGAGGACTTGCATACGCGCTGAGGACGCCTTAAAAACCTTAACACACCTTAAAGAACCTCATACTGTTTCCCCCTGGAAAACCTCTGATGGCAGCTCATTCCACAGCCGGAGCGTTCGCGGGAGAAAATTCCTCTGGAATTGTACTATGCGAGACCATTTGGGTTCCAATGTGTGAGAATTTAGACGACGGCGGACAGTACGGGAGTAAAATGCGGATTTCTCGGAGCACAAACCATTGTACAAGCGGTAGAGGCAAAATCTCTCCTAAGACGAGTTCAATACCGCATGTGAGTTTGGGATCATCGGCTATTTGCACAGCGCGTCTTTGAACCGAGTCAAAGGGCTCAAGCTGGTACACATACTACTTTACTCTATGGGATAGCCCAACGATACACTTCGTATCTTAAAATGGAGATCACGTAAGCAAAAGTTGTATAGGATGCCTTACCCTGTGGGATAGCATATGTTGGCCTGCGTTCAGCAATGGACGGACGTATGATGAATAGCCTAGTGCAGTTCCCGTGACCTCATTCTATACCCACGGGGGGTTGAGCCCCGGGAGTTTTAGTGGGTATGCCCTCAGGCCGCTTCTTGTTAGAAGAAGCGGCCCGGAGGGTGAGTCCCACAGTACCTGTCGCCCCCCGGCGGCAGGGTCTGCGTAACGTATTTCTCCCGGGAAAACAAAAAAAAAAAAAAAAATGGACGGACGTATGATTCGATTTTTCTATCCAAATGGACCATCGTTGTATGAGCTCTACATTTTTTGCATAGGTCGTCGGTACTATCGGTGAACAAGATTTTTTTCTGTAGTATTTTTGTTACTACCACTAAAAAATATTTTAATCTCAGACAGTCAAGCTTACAAATCAATATTGTTACTATGCAGGTTGAGAAAATCTGATAAATAAGTACTTGTAACAGGTGCGGGTTGGCGGTCACCGTTCGCATTAATTGCCAGCTTAAAACAAAGACCAAAGCAAATTACGTAAGTATCTATTCTATAGGTTTTTACTTATTCAATGTATACCTACCAAATGCGGGCTTCAATTACAAAACTCGTTTATATAACCAAGGATAAAACAACAGCTCTAAAATTACGTGGCTAGGTAGATATCTAAATAATAACAAGAAAAAATAACGAAACTCGACTTTGCTGTAAGTCACTTTCAAAATCAACTGTCAATTAGACATGGTGCTAAGTATACATATAGCACTTCTGTTTAGGGTTACCAAATCTAATCTTCCAACTGTCAAGAGCATTATCACCAAAGACAATTTTGCAGTCCTTCGTTCCTTGAAGACAGCGGGTCCCCAGAAAAGGCAGAATTGTTTTCCGAGAGATTTTTTTGGAATATAGAAGACCTAAAAAAAGTCGGGAGAATACTGCCAAATGCTGACCATCAGGCAACCCTACACTTGTATTAAGTTATCGAGTATTCTAACGAAATTATGGTATGGTAATGAAAATATGTTAAAGTCCTAGTTGAATAGTTTACTAGGTAGATAAATCTTTACCTGTTATATTGACTGACCGGATGGCGCAAATGGTAGTGACCCTGCCTCTTACGCCAAAGGTCGTGGGTTCGATCCCCACCCTGGACAAACATTCGTGCGATGAACACTTGCGTTTGTTCAGTGTCTAGGTGTAATATGTGTATTTAAGTATATATTTGTGTTCCTCTGTTGTCTGATATCTGTAACATAAGTGCTTACGCTACTTAGTACGGAATCAGGTCAATGTATGAGATGTTGTGTGAATTATTATTATTATTATAATGCCACTCCCCTTTACTCCCCTATGCTTCACTTTGAACGATCAGACCAAAAAACATAATAAGTATTTACTCTACACAGACAAAAGTAGTTTCCTGATTTACAACATTAAATTAAGTATAACTTCAAGTCATATTTTATTCAATGTTACAACTCGGAGTATAAATAATAACTACTTACTGCAATAAAATGTTGTTTTTTTACCACTAATGTAAAACAAGACGTGATTGTTTCTACGATAATTCATGATATAATTCCATTAACGTACAATACAATGCACTAGACTGCATGGGTTTGATTAAAGTAAACCAGTCACGAGGAATATTTTCAATTTTACGAGACCTACCATCAAACACTAGATAATAATTAAGGCGTAAATTAATTCAATTTATGTCTCCTAATTATAAATCATATCAAATAATTATAACTTTAAACGACTTAATCATTTCAGGCATATGAATAAGTAAAAAATGCACTTAAAATTTTTTCGACAGACTTCGGGTGGGACTCGAACGGACGATCTTTTTCTAACCGGGCAACTACATTACCGACTAAGCTACCGGAGACCTTGGTATATTGACGAATTTTGTAAGTAGGTACATTTCAGTATGTCTGTTTTAATCTAAAGCAATAAAGAAAATAAAAATATGACTAAATTGCAAAAGATTGCTATAGCCATAAAACTCTGGTATTAAATATTTGCCTAGGAATGATAGATATCTCAAAATAATAATTATATCTTTTAAAAACTATATCAAATTGTAGAGAATATAAGGATAAACGTTTACAATATTTACCCAAGATACTTGTAGACAACTCTAAACAACTGGTATTATTGAGGCAAAAAACTCAATCAAATACCTTGACCTTACCCCATAGCGATATTAGGTAAAAACGATATCTTATAGAGGTAAATCTTATCGCATGTCCTTGAATAACCTATTAAACCAAATCGAATTGTTAAGATCATTGTAACTAACTCTAGAGGTTGTAATTTGCTAGCACGCAATCATTTGTCACAAATAAGGACGATGCTGCACAAGACTACTTGCATCAAACCATGATGCGTGACACTCACTAATGAATGAATGAAAGTGAATCTGAAAACTAGATTAGTATCTTTAAACTTCTGAAACACCGTTATAAAAATAAAAGAAGATAAGATAATTATTTTCATGATGCTTCAATACAAAAAGGTATTGTTGGACTGCCTTTATGCTTATGAAGAATTTTTCGTGAAACTTGAGTGTCAACATAATCAAAGCGTATATTCATGAAGTTTTGTTATAAATTGATTATATAATAAATACTTCAGACAGTGATGTCTAGTAAATCATCCTTATTAATAAACTGTTAGTTAAAATACGTACATTGAATCTTTTCGATCCTTAAACTCGTTACTTTCAACAAAACGTTTATAAAAACATTAGCATAGAATAGTGGTTAAACATACGTACAGTGGCGGACACATCAAGCTATACAAAACTGTCAAATTTCCTCAATCGATTTCGAACTCAATGTGTTACAAAATAAGGTTTATAATCGAATGAAGAAATTTGACAGTTTTGTATAGCTTGATGTGTCCGCCACTGTACATACCAACTCTATACCTACCTATTTAGATGTTTTAAATATATATTTAGAGTCTATGAACGCGACAAAAACTGAAATGTGTTGGAGATGTGTGACCTTCGAAGCACGTATGTACAAACCCATTAGGGTCGTACATCATAATAACCCTGTAATCAGGGCGATATTCTATATGAACAGTTAGTGTAGGTAACAATATGTCATAAGAAACTATGTCATTGTCAATCATGCAGTAACAGTTTCCGGCAGGATAACCTTCGTTACCGCCGTATTAAGATTCGCGGAAAGCAAAATGAAAATAAAACCAGTCATGACTTAGCAACAACTCGAAAAAGCAACTTATGTACCTACTTGTTACACAAATTTTATATTCAGCCGTGGTTGCAAGGCTTCGAAAGGTACTGAGTTTTAATGACACAGCGACAAAGGTCTTATTGCGCAATCGCAATCAAATATTAAATCTTCTTAATTAGTATTAGGGTATAATCAAACCCAATCTTGTACAACATAATGAATGACTAACACTAAGGCAATGCAATTTGTGGAATGGCTGCTCAATTTATCGAATCCCTATAAGTAATTATCACGAGATTAGTAGAATATGACTACCTTGACCTGTAGTTCATAAAGTATTAACCAGGTTGGTAATGATGGATGACCCATTAAACTTTTAGAATGTAGCTAGAAGTATTTAAAAACAGTAAAAAAATTCTTACCAGATCAAAAAAAAAATGGAAATATCCTTGGATATTTGGAGTAGCCAACTAATAAATGCTTAAATAAAATGAGGAGAGCCAATATACTCATAATTCATCATCATCATTTCAGCCAATAGACGTCCACTGCTGGACATAGGCCTCCCCCAATGTTCTCCACACAGATCGGTCCTGTGCCGCCCGCATCCAATGGATTCCCGCGATCTTTACCAGATCGTCGGTCCACCGTGTGGGGGCCTGCCACGGCTGCGACTTCCTGTACGTGGCCTCCACTCGAGGACCTTTCCGCCCCAACGGCCGTCTGTTCTCCTCATTGTGCCCTGCCCATTGCCACTTGAGGCATGCAATCCTTTGGGCTATGTCTGTGTCATTAGTTCTCCTGCGGATCTCATCATTTCTGATACGATCACGCAGGGAGACTGCGAGCATAGCCCTCTCCATTGCTCTCTGTGTGCCTTTGAGCCTCCTTAAACAGCCAATATACTGTGTCAGTATAAAAAAGAACTCAAATAGGTATGCATACTTACTTAAATAATTTAAAAAGAAAAATTCCACCTACGAAGGTGAAGGTCAATTCTGCATAAACGACAACTTCTTGCAAATACATAGATCAGGAAAATTAAAGCAAGAAATGTTTATTTTGAAATCGTGATAAGCAATTTATTTTAATTGTTGCAATTATTGAAAGCCGCTTTCTTCGTAAGATGAGGTTGTAACCGCATCATGCGCTTACACCATTTATCTTTAAAGAAAATATGCAATTAGGAAGGTGGACTATTTGTCATTATTACCGTAATGAAATATTTGAGCTTTCATCTAATTTAAACAACTCTCATTCATCAAATTCATTTCTTTTTTTCAACAATTTCAACGACTACGACGGCTACGACATAGGGACCTTCAAGAGAAGAGCGTACTCCTTTTTAAAAAGGCGGGCAACACTTAGCGATCTCTCTGATTTCGCGGATGTTAATGGGCGGCGATGATTGCTTTCCATCAGGTGACTCGCTTGCTCGTTTGTCGCCTCTAGCATTAAAAAAAAGAAAACACAATTTATTATTAGTAGTTCATACGGTTTGAAACAATTTGAACAAACTTACTTATACTTGAAACTCCACTGGTGTCGCTGTCGTTTGTGTGTGGGTGGCGGCAATAGCTTACCATTAGGTGATCCGTCAGCTCGTCTGCCAAATATCGCATGAAAAAAACATTACAGAATAATTTAGGCGTTCTTGATGTAATTAATATTAAGAGCAGTACATAATTCCCACGAAAAAATACCACCTTTTCGTATTTACTACTATATACCTACTACGGGCAAAGACTCACGGAACAGTGGGTATTTCTTTCATTATGATTTTAATTTCTTCATTATTTGACGTTGCAGGTAATCACCATCAGGTGATACATCTGCTCGTTTGCCTATATCTATATATATCATGTTAGTGAACCGAAAAGTACGACAACATACAGTGTGTGTGTGTGTGTGTTTTAAATTTGTTTAAATACTAACTCAATTTAGTTAAATTATAGACACCACCAACATTTATTCATTTGTTTCCCTTTGTTACTTTATTTATTTCTATGGAAGTTTTAACTAAATTTTAACTTACTTTTTGTCTAACTCTTAATATAGTATGTTAGTATGTCTAAGCTAAATCGTTTAAATAATTACTTGGATATCTTATTGCGGTTATGCGCTAACATTAAAGAATAAATAAAATAATACCCGCATTCAATTTCTATTAGCAACTAGTAGATGTACCAAATTATCTACGAGTAAGTTTTTGTCGAAATATCATTGACCTCCTCCAGTAGTTTTCCAATAAACTTTCATGTCTATTTGTATGATGTGTTTTTTTCTACAAAATAAATGAATGTCATGGTTTAAGGTGACGGGTAAGGCACACTAGCGACGCCATTCGATTTTAATTTTTAGCTACTAAACCGGATCAATTTTAAACAATTCCGGAGTTACAACCTCGCGGCAAACACTTATGCTATTTATTAAATAGCCATGCACAAATGTTGAGCCCGTTTTTGTACGCGAAAAATTGATTCACGCTAAAAGTAACCGCTTTTGGCGGTAATAAATTTTTCGCGTGCCAAGAGTGTGCCCTACCCGTCACCTTAAGGAAAATATGTTCATGTCTTGGTCTAATAAATAAAAACCATATCGCTGTAAAAGTTAAAACGCGATCTCATTTCCATCCACCAACATATAAATTACATCACAATATTTTTTTTATGCTAAGGTGACTCTTCTTAAAATAAAAATATAATGTGTGGATAGTGGCAGTGACATACTCCAAGTACCCAACTGATTTCCAATCCATTATAATATATAAGAAAATTTTACTGTGTAAGTATTTGTCACGTACCGTTCCTTGTGCAGGCTGTAAGTACATTATATAATCCTTGACCCCAATTCTCGTGCTCGTGACATTTATTTTTATACGACATATATCACTAAAACATAGTTTTATGTATGGTTTTCAGGAGATATCCGCCATATTTTCAAAATGTTACAAGTATGAGAATTGGCCTTCTGATCTCTAGGTTGAACGAGTATCATGTGAACACTCTTATGATACTTGTTTACAATAATTTAGCGAGATTAGTGCCACTGTAAAAGCATGTTTGCCTGTTTGTCTAGTTGTATAAGTACCGGACCGTGATCTCAGGGTCCTGGGTTCGATTCCCGGTACGAGCGAAAAGTTAATGTTTCGAATTATTCGGACATAACTCGGGTTTGTGATCACCAATCGGCATTTGTCAAGCGTGGTGATTAAGGCTAAACCCATCAAAGTAGCGATAACATTATTTCTATGATGGAGGCCTTTGATCTGCAGTGGGACAGTTTTTAGGCTGATTAAAAAAAGTATGTTTATTTTACAACACAACTGCAGTATGACCAATGCACCACCCTAACAAGTTTCAGCGAAATTGTTAGTAACTAGAGTTCTTTCTGATAAAATAACAAAAAAATATCTCCTTTTACGCGCTGAATCGGCACTAGGCTGGTCACGTCTGCTTCAGACAATCATTAGAAACGTCATGTCTTGGAGCAAAGACCGGTTTTTTGTTAATTTAGTAAATTACATTCCACAGAGTCTGGATCTGTGCCTTTTTTGCTAGTTTTAATTGCTTATATTATAAATTATTTTTCGGCGTTCGTGTTGCATTACTTCTCTTACGTATAGGTACCGTTACTTATCTAAGATTAGGTAGGTACTACTTAGTTAGGTATTACTTAGGTAGGTAGGTTTGCCGTGTGGTCCCGGCAGAGTAGAATAGGCCACCCTCACTCTTACCGAGGTGTCGTAAAAGTCGACTAAGGTAAAGCTGCTGGCATGATCATCAGCACCCAGAGAAGGAAAACTCTGCATTTATATCAAAACCCTCGCCAACCCGTCTGCCAAGCGTGGTGAGTGTGGCAATTACCCCTCATGTGATTAGGGAGGCCCGTGCCCCAGCAGTGGGGACTTAAATGGGCTGATGATGATGATGATGATGATGAGGTAGGTACTATACTTAACGCAAAGACTCGCGGCAGATGGTAGAGTATTTTATTCATTTATAATCCATGATGATACAGTTTGTATCTATTAACGTTTACATTACATGAAATTCGTCGAATTTTTTTGGAGAGCACGTGGTTAAAGGCGTGTAAATGTTCATAGATACACACCCGTTTAAATCATAAAACGGGACCATTTTGAACATCTTAAGTATCTACTTAAGATGTTCGAAATGTTCAGTATATTAAAAAGGAAGTAACTGATATACTTTAACCAAAGACAATTAAGTAGCAGTTGGTGTCACATTTAATGAATACTCTACCGTCTGCCGCGAGTCTTTGCGTTGATTATAGTGTGCTTATTTTTTGAGGAGAGGTGTAAAGAGCCTCCCTCTTGGTATATCCTAACTGCGGTCTTCTCTTTGAAGAAAGAAGACAGTGGCTTTTTTATGTGAAAGGTGGTAGACGAGCAGCCGGATCACCTAATGGTAAGCGATTGCCGTCGCCCATGGACAATCGCAACACCAGTGGAGTCACAAGTGCGCTGCCAACCTTTAAACCGCCCTTTCCCCCGGATTGGGCCTTCGGTACCCTCACTCACGCAGCGAGACACAGCACAGTTCTGCTTCACGTCGGTTTTCTTTGAGGCCGTGGTATCAGTCCGTTCGAGCCGGCCCATTCATGCCGAAGCGTGGTTCTCCCACGGTTACTGTAGAAGTGATGTAGAAAAATCTCAGGATATGAAGGAGGACTTCGTTCAGCAATTAGATACCCAGCCAAACCTGTCGACTAATTTGACTAGGCTGTTGATTGATGGATTCAAGATGATTCAATTCACCTCAGTATAGTTGTCTAAGACGAGTATGTATTATAGAAAATGTAGATATTTTTCATGGCATTAACCTTTCTGCTATTGATTAATTGATATACGGAAATTTTAGATAACTCTTTAAGTAATTAGACTTAAGAACGAAACGTTAATTATAATCTCCTATTGTTCTTACGTATGTACAATGAATACAAGTTAACTAATTGTCTTCTTTAAAAGAACAGACATAATTACTAACGTGTTTGTACGTACTCGCATTTCATTTCATCGCGATATCTTTAAGATAACCTGACATCACGATAATTCATTTACAAATAAGATACGTGACTAGATTGTATTTAATAATAAACAATCTGTCGAAAATACAATTAACATCTTGCAGTGCTCAATATAAAGCTTATTGTTAGTTTAAATGATAAAATGGATAGAGAGTTTTACTGGCTTTACTGGCTGTAATCATTTCAAAATGATAATCACAGGTTTATCTCTGATAACATTTTTTTACGACGACCCGCTTGGAACAGTGGTAGTAAAACGTCCAATTTTGCCATTTGATTTGGGTTCGAACCCCGCACAGTACAAACATTTGTGTCCATGAACATGTCTGTTTGTATTGGTCTGGAAGATTTCTATGTATAAGTATATATTTCAAAAAAAATATTATACATATATATATTTTTAATCCCACTGTTGATTCTGATATCCGTAACACAGGTGCTTGAGTTACCTATCTGGGAACCAGATCAATGTATGTGATGTTGTGAAATATTTATTATGTGATAGGTGGCTGACATGCAGACGGATCACCTGATGGTAAGCGATTGCCGCCGCCCATGGGGGTGTCCATCCGCAACACCGGTGTAATCACAAGTGCAATGCCAATCTTTAAATCCCCCTTTCCCCTGGATTGGTCCTCAGTTTCCCCTTACTCATATAAAATGAACCCCCTGACTTGATGCTGGGACACCTTATTTTCGAACCATAAAGAAATGGTGTCGTAGCTATTTAAGGTTATTAAAATCTAATCAATTTTGGTAGATAGTGAATCCATTTACAATAGGTGGGCAGTGGTTGGTGGTAGGTGGTGGTTTACCAAGAGGGGGGCAGTAATGTAAATAATATGAAAAGCCTCCTTCATTGAGGAAAATGAACCACGTTCAAAGGACACATACATTTTTTATATTTATTGCCACCAATTCCACTGAATAAAATATTCTTATACGTACTCGCATATCAAATCATTGTCCTAAAATAGAAATAGACTGTTTTCAGTTGTATTATGGTAACCAGGAACAATGAAGGTTCCACCAACACTCAGAGTCGAAACTAATATCTGTTTCATCCATAATCATTAATGTTGATGCAGAAACCGAACCTTGCCCTCTCCGTCTTGTTCCCGTTTTCCACCTCCTGCGAAAAAATATCGCTAAATTTTATAGCAGGGAGTGGACAACGCGAATGGACCGTGTCTCCCACAGGTCATCAAACCACTGAATGGGCTTACACCTACCTTAATCGGTATTTTTTTTAATAATTTGTAAAGCAAATAATAGATTGACAATAGGTAAAAGTAAATATATTCTATGGTAGAGCATAGGACTAGTTCTTATCATGTATCTACTTACATAGCTATGTAAATACACTGAGTTTAGTATTGCTAATTCATAATTGTACTAAAGTTAAACGAAGAAAATTGGCTCTATAGGTATTCAGGTATCTAATTAAGAGTATATGCAAATCAACTTAAATGCAAAAAAAAACAGTAGAGGCAAATTTTTAAACGCTTATGTAGAAGCCAAGTAGGTATCTACCTGATTTTACTAAAACAACAACTAGACTAGACTTTACAAAATACAACTTCCCAAATTTGGAGGTACAATGTAAAGACATTTAGGTACTCAAAGATACCTACGGTAAATATAAATAAATAACAAAATATAAAAAATGCAACATACCCATAGCAAGCCAGAACTGCAACAACTAGCACACCTTTACAGATCTCCATTATTATAAAAAATACACTAAATAAGATAATCTTAATTCAAAATATCACTTTTATTATCACTTAGTTAATAACAAAATTATTTATTAAAATACAAAAGTCCTGCACATGGCTATAGTTACGCTCAGGAAGTGGTCATTGAGCGAAGGGATTGTCGTAAGGAAGGTCAGCAGTTAAGAGGTGTCTATAGGTTGTAGTTGTACGTGTGTTGTGGACGATTGCCCACCGCGGACTGCGTCTGCGCTGGCGGCGACACTGGCACAACACTGGTGTCTGACGCTGATTGCGAACTACAGCTGTTGAGCTGAGAGCCAGTGGTGCAATAGAATTCATTGACAACGCCAGGTAAGTCCGCTTGATAAGAATGACATTCAAGCGCAATATACGTCAGTAATGCAGTACGAATTAAAGGACCTCGTGTTATTTCCTTAAGGATATGGTAGGGTAATTCTCATTTAGGATCCACATAAAATGAATCGAAGATAAATTAAATTTCTATGGATATATTCTTCTTCTTCTTTAGCCATTTTCAGTTTATGCCATTTTTGTCGATCTTGGTCGGTTTTTTCTATCCATTTTGTTCCTGCCAGCCTTTTGATGTCGTCACAAGAACATTGTAGAAAAATATTCAGAATTACAGAAATAATTCAGTCTAAGGATATTTGAATGATTTCTGTAACTCAATGTATTGTATCGAAATGTAATTTTTGTATTTAGTGACTAGAGAACTTGACTTTTTGAAGCTCTTTAAAAGGAGTTCTAGTAATCAAATCACACGGACAACTGGATGAGTCTTTAAACCCTGAACCCAATTTTTATTTAATCTGTACCTGAACCCTTATTTAAGTGTAAAACTAAAACTCGATTCAAATTTTAAAACTAAGTCATTGAAGTGACTCCGAATTTCAAACGACTCAGCTCTACGAAATGGTTCCATTTTGGAGAGGCACGTAGGCGTGCATATACTTCTATAGATTCTGCTTAGAGTTTAATGTGAATATGTAAGTCATGTTCATGTACCAATTATCTGGAGGTAAAAACATAAACGCAAATTACTGATTAGCCCAGCTTGTAAATTTTGTCCAAAATAAATATACCTAAGTACTTACATCCCTTTATTTTTGAAGTTAGTAAGTACATGCCTGAGTAAGCAATTTCACCATATCTCTTGCTACCCCTTTCAAAAAAGTATATTCTTTCGGAATTCTGGTGTATGATAGTTTTTTGATGTGATAGGTGGCAGACGAGCAGACGGATCGCCTAATGATAAGCGATTGCTGCCGCCCATAGACACCCGCGACACCAGTAGAGTCACGATTGCGCTGTTAACCTTTAAACCCCCCTTTCCCCCGGATTCGGCCTCCGGTACCCTCACTCGCGCAGCGAAACACAGCAGTGTTGCTTCATACCGGTTTTCTGTGAGGCCGGGGTATCACTTCGGTCGAGCCGGCCCATTCATGCAGAAGCGTGGCTCTCCCACGGTCGATATGCCGTCAGTATCAATATTTTGCGATATCAAATTCTACTACTTATCTCAAGTTGGCTAAAACGCCTATCTGTAACTTGTACTTGACTTACAAACCTATTAAAAAAACGCAGATGCTTCCGTGACAAAAACACTTCTTGCAATGAGATAACGTAGTTACCATTTTGGTAAGTAGTTCACGAGACATCATTATCTCGTTGTGTCATGCAATTTCATTCATCACGCGAACATCTTGAAACAACTTCAAGATAATACATAAATAAAACCAGTTCGCAGAACTTAATAACCTAATCGTATTATACTGATCATAAAAAGCGACCGTCAAAAATACCTAGAATAGATTTTTTTTATTAAAGGATTTTAGGTGCAAATGCACTTATGTTGTCACACAATTAAATAGAATCCTAGCTTTTTTCCGTACTTGACTAGCTCAGCAGCCCGTAGTCCATTTTCGCATGGTCATGCCATGGTATGACATTCGAAGAAGTGCTCTCATCCCTTACGTACGACGTCAAGATCAAATCTTATTGGGTCGTTCCCATCTACCGGTACCTGGAGGTGGTAGCATGGCCATGGACATTGGTTTTCCACTTAGGTAACTATCCGGTTTCCGACTCAGACTGCGTAGATATGCGACTCTCGTGATACGTCAGGAACATGAAGGCTGCAGCCGTATGCTGGGATGCGTGATGCATATAAATAAATAAATATTTCACAACATCACATGAATTGATCTGACTCCGAGATAGGTGGTAACTAAAGCACCCCTGTTACGGATATCAGAATCAACAGTGGGATTACAAATACATACATATAAATAATACTTTTCTTTTGTAAATACATACTTATAATACATAGAAAACACCCAGACCAATACAAAGAGACATGTTCATGCACACAAATGTTTGTACTGTGTCGGGATCGAACCCGCAACCCTTGGACCAAAGGCAGCGTTCACTACCACTGTTCCAAACGGGTCGCCTATTAGAATTCGATAGGCTAAGCGATTGCTTAATTTGTTCATAAGTAATTTATTTGTAGATTATAATGTGTTTAGAATAGAATAGAATAAAATAGAATAAGCATTTATTAATTTGTCTGATTAATTTCGTGCAATAAAGAATATCTATTTAAGCAGTTAATACTATACTTATTAGCATTAAATCTAGGCTGCGCTAATTGAACTTAATAAGTACCTATCCAAGTCTTGAGGAATTTGGATTTACCTACCAAAGCGATTTACCATGAATAGGTAAATGACTAATCGGTACAAGTTGCAACGAACCAAAAACAACCATAGAGTTTTCCCAGTCCCCTGAATAATTGAGGATAAGGAAGTACTTAGGGTAAACAACTTTCCAGCTCTGACGCAGGTCACATTACTCGTACAACGTAGAATTTAAAATTAGTCACGTGTCATACATAGGTATTGCAGTAAAAATTACTTGCGTTTTCCTGATAACGTAATAAGTGGATAAGTGATCCGTTTACCACATAAAAGTAGGTACCTACATTAAAAATTTTTGAAATTTTTTCTCATAAAACAAAACATAGACCGGCATCGATTTTCGTTTTTGCCCTTCAAAATATTTTCAGTTTAATATGTTACCAATAAAAAGTGTTTTTATACATATCTATATCTACTCTTCGACTTATCTGGAAGGCAATACATAGGCCAGGCCGCTTTTATTTATAATAAAATTAATAAAATACTCGACTTATACCCAATGTTACCACGTCTCTGCAAGAAAACCGTTGTGATATGGCTAACCACACTAGAATACGATGAGGTAGAAAACTTATTTGTGAGAATTTGCTGAACATTTAAAAGCTAAATATCTGGTGCCTGTATGTGGTTCACTATCATCACCGACCCCAAGGCATACAATCCGTAGGGCATACAGGCATCAGCATTTGCCGTACCCCCGAATATGCACTCATGCACTCAAATACCCACCAACTTATACTCCCAAACACTTAGCTACACACACTTTCTCTCTATATCTCTCTCTTACACTCTCACACACACACACACACACACACACACACACACACACACACACTCATACCTACTCTCTCACGCACAAACATACATACACACATTGAGCAAAGAGTTAGTAGAAATCACATCTTTTTACAAAATTGTTTATCCTTTTTTCTCATAGTTTACATACTTTGTTAATTAAAATTCTCGTAGATTTGCCATTTATGTAATTAGTCTCTTAGCTAACCGTAAGGGAAGAAGCGAGCCATACCCAATACAAGTGTCTATGACAACTTACTGGGTAGACTCGGCCACTCAATGTAACACAGACTATTGCAATAAATGAATTTTTATTTTATTTTTATTTTATCTGTGAGTTCAGGCATGTAAGTTTCAGAAACCTGTAGGTACAGGTTTCTGAAACTTACATGCCTGAACTCACAGATAAGTCGTCCTGTAGCACCAAAAGCTGCTACGAAGGTTCGTAGCAGCTTTTGGTGCTACAGGATGTCTACTTCATTTTATTTTTTATCATATTTTTTTTTCTTATTGCTTATAGTAGGTAGACGAGCTTGCGGCCCATCTGATGGTAAACGGTAACCGCCGCTCATAGACATCAACAATGCCGGAGCACAGTCATGCCGCTGCCTACCGTGAGAGAAGAACTCTTTTCAAACCTCGTTTAAAAAAGGACAATGTCATAGCAATCAGGGAACACCGCGGCTGGAAGGTCATTCCAGAGTTTGCACGAGCGCGGGAAAAAGGAGCGCTGGAAACGAAGAGTTCTGGAAGGGATTGGTTCCAGGTAGTATTGGTGAAGTTTGCCGCGGCGTCTAGTCGTGCGATTGTAGAATGGTGACCCTGGTATGATATTAAACAGCTCCAAAGAGCACTCTCCATGGAAAAGCCTATAGAAGAGGCAAAGAGAGCCAAAACCTCTTCGCGACTCCAACGACTCCAATTTGTCCGTGAGTGTGAATTATATCATTGACCTGATTCTGTACTTAGTAAGCGTACGTTATAGATATCAGAACAGAAGAAAGCACAAAATACTTAGTTACCTAATTACTTTACACCCAGATATCTGAACAAACACAAGTGTTTAATCACACAAAAGTATCAAACGCATGACATTTAGCGTAGGCACAGTTTTTTTTATGTGATAGGTGGCAGACGAGCAGACGGATCACCTGATGCTAAGCGATTGCCACCGCCCCCGTGGACACCCGCGACACCAGTGGAGTCACAGGTATGATAGGCGTAGGCAGGTTCACTAACAAAAGCGCTAAGTATAATGCCACACAAAAGAAATAGAATTGCACTAGCTATTGTTATTGGCAAAGTAAAGAAAAACTAACGTAAAAATTAGGTAACTCTGTTGATGGAGAAACTTCGGAATTTCACCACCACTAACAGCTTTTTCGATGTTTTTTGCATGGATTTGAATGTGAGTGAGCCAATATTTTCCTATAATAAACTTTGTCGTCTTGAGCACATAGACTTTGTGACCAGTGAGAAATCTACAAATAAATACTGAAGTTTTTAACCACCTTCAAAAAAAAGGAGGAGGTTCTCAATTCGACATGTATATATATATTAATTCTGACTGTTGATTAGACACGTGTCACCTTACGTTTGGATATAGCCATGTTTATTATTATCAAAGTCTAAAGTTGACATTGGCACATATAAGCAAAAGTTCTTTCTCCAAACCAGTCCCGCTACTTGAGGACCATGAGGTCAACCAGTTACAAAAACCAATTAGGTACGTATATCAAAAGGTGCCTACTCGTATCTACCCAAACTGCCAAAAAAAACTTGCATACCTATAGCTAAATAGATACCTACGTAGCAATAGTCTCCTCCTAAACGATATTCCGGTTATGGCGGCCAATGTCAGCGGTCAGCCATCGGCCCAGGAGACATAATAGTGCACATGTGTTTCCACAAACACAACTCTCTATTATACCTTGCTCACTTTCATTTTTCTATGGGACACCAGTGTGATACGACCGAAGAGGGATCAGGCATAGATCCTGCGGCTTTTGGCGGCCTACAAGACCGCCAACCTCCTGACTTCGGGCTGACAACAGAACAGGTACAAATATTTGACCTGACTCGGGGGTTGAACTCGGTATCCCAAGCGCAGCGATCGCTTTAAAGTGAGAACCACAGGCCACTGCGCCACCGAGGCAAGTCAAAAATACCTACGAACGTTGACCTCACACCTAAGTATGTATGACCTAGGTATCTAAAGCACACACGAATGGTAATAATAACAAATGGAAAAAATGCCATGCCACCACCGCCGGGTCCCAGCAGAAGGGGTAGACCCAAAAAAGTGTGGCTTAACGTCGTAAAACCACATGTGTGCTAACTGATGACCACAAGGGATACAAAAGAACGTGCGAATTGGAAGAGTCGAAATAGGAAAGCGGACGCCTGGCTCCGAAGCGACAGCTTGGGACCACAGAGTCTATTTAATGTCTTGGGACGCAACCGGGACGAAACGCTATGGTAATATTAATAAATGATTTATTTGATATTTTCAAAAGCTTCCGAAAGTCTTGCTACCAACTTTAATAAAAACAATAAACTAAGTTAGTCTTCCAACATTGACTACGCTCTACTCGTATAAGCTTAGACGTTTTGTCAGACTTCGACTTTAGTTAGTCTACAGTAAGTTTACTTCAAATAAATATTTTAAGAGTTCACTTAAAAACCAACCGCTTGATTAAGTACGTACGTAGTAGGTACGTAGGTACACGTGTACCTACATACTACCTACTACCCTTTACTGCTTCAAACGCTTGCTATGTTACACAATATCTAATACACATAATAAAGCACACAATACACCAGTGAATACAGGGCCCAAGCAGGGTGGATACGAACTCATCATCACAATACACACTGGTACTTACTGAACCACCTGTGGGCTTCACCATGTACCACTTCATTTGTACATCCTGGAGCCCAATTCTCGTGCTCGTGATATTTATTTTCATACGACATATATCACTAAAACATAGTTTTTTTGTATGGTTTTCAGGTGATATCCGCCATGTTTTCAAAATATCACGAGCACGAGAATGGACAACATTTCAAAATTGCTAAGCTCTGAAACAAAAAATACCAATTCTTTGTTTACTTTTCCGCTGCTCGAATATATATTTATTCATTTTTTATATTGCTTATTTACTGAGAAAAAAATTAAAAACTAAAAAACGTAAGATGACGTCATCGGACGGCAGAATGTAAAATATTTCTTTGCTTAGCACATTATAGTTTTAAATTTACGTAATACCAAACTCATGACATGTAACTGTCAAAAAAAAAGACAACTTGTCAACGTTGAATGTATGAATGACGTTGACAATGTTGACACTAGTATTATTTACCTTTGACAGTAGTACCTTTTTTTTATTAAAACAATGATAAGCAAAGGAATATCGCTGTATTCAGCCGTCCGATGACGTCATTTGGCGCTTACGTCTATTTAGAATAAAAAGAATTTCAATAATTATTTTATGCATGAAAATGGACAAATTTTGAAAAAAGAAAAAATATGGGTCTGTTCATTTTATGTCTACTTTCATATAAAAAAACAATATGGACATGTTAAAAATTTGAAATGTTGTCCTGATATTGAGAGTAAGTAGGTATTATTAACTACTTAATACTAATTACGATTAGGTAATTACACAGATACACAGATATTATAATATCAAAATCAAAAATCGATATTAGATCGCAAAACATCGTTTTTAACTTTACTAAGCTATGGTCACAGATGGTTTTCATGTGAGATCAATCATGTTTTTTTCATATCGAAAACCTCGAGAATTGGGATCTAGGTGACATTCAAGAAGAAGAAAAAGTGTGGAAAACCTTTCAAAGGGTATTTGCCATTTATTTTCGACGTAATTCGAATGTGACTTCGTAGTAGATGCGTGAAAATTGCTCCCCAAGCGTGAAAGAGTCGCTCCCCAGTCGCCTCCCAGGGGTAATGTAATACTATATCTGTATGGGCATAGAATTATTTGTACTACCTGTGCGGATAAAGAATGGGATCAGAAATGGCGGGGCATCTATTCACTTCTCGCTCGCACACTATTTGCGTCTATACTCGCACCCCACGAGTGCGAGTTATGTATGGGAGTTATTGTATATGTATGGTATTCCTCAAGTTTACTTACAAACATTTACAAAAAATACCTATTACTTACCTACTAGCTTTTTCTTTAGACAGACAGACACACACATTAATTTATTTAAAAAATTAAACAGGTTTTCAGTATCAAATCAACATCGTCAGTATGTACTAATTACATAATTTAATATTTTGAGTTTTTTTTCTTCTATTACGATAGTTCGAATAACAAAACGAAAAATAAAAGTATTTTAATTCTACCACTACATTCTCGCTTCCGGTTACTACGGAAGCGTTTCGTTACACGTAAAAATTATACGTGATGTCCGCACATGTACTATTTTAAACTGAATAAGATTGAGTGTCTTTGCATATCTAGTTAAAAAATAATAATTTGACATGTCGTCATATAACCCTTCTCATTAAAAAGGCCACTTGATTTATTGTTGTCTCTCTTTTTAGCGGGTTGATGGTAGGGCAGAAAAGAGATAAAACGTGTTGTCATAATATTACTCGTAATTTATCTCATATTACAGTGAGTGAAGACGTATCGAATATTTGGAATATTTAGCAATTTTCCCTGAAAATGTTCTGTTTCATACTTGAATTGCTGTAGTTCATAGGATCTAAATGTAATCGATTGCTCATTTGTATCGCCAAGACGATTTATTGCTAGCTGTTGTCATTGTTCAGCTAGGTAGCTAACTTTCGCTTTCATTGTGTGATGTATGTGAATTTATTGTGAAACGTTTAATAAAAATAAAATTACTGAGTAACCGTTCAGTATGAATCCGATAATTTTAGTCAGTGTATTTTTACAAATTGTGATACTATGTCAAGCATCAGGTACAGATATAGCTTTAGATGCGAAGGCTACGTTGTTACATCGAATCGACAGTCTCAATCTCCTGATTTATACCTGTCTTCTCACCTTGACTGTCCTGACTATTTGGGTATTTAAACACCGTCGAGTGAGCTGGCTGCACGAGACAGGATTAGCAGTTATTTATGGTGAGTTAGGTCATTCACTTTTCTGTTATTTTAAATAGAAACCAACCATTACATACCTACTCCACTCTTATTATATTATTTGCCTGTACCACAGTATCTGTAAACATGTGATCTCCTAATGAGACCTTGAGGTTTTCCTGCTGTATTTATTAGTTTTAAAATATACCTATTTATAGACTCTAAATTGCCTTGTATGTGCTAGAAAATATGATCAAAATTACAAATAATAGTAACACATTATGAATTAACTGAAAATTAATTACTGTGAAGTTCATTCATTCAAAATTAACTTAATATATTCATCTCTGGAAACTTACTGATTGTTGAGATTTTATGATTTTAAATTGTTTGAAAATGTTATTTTATTGTAGGTCTCATTGTTGGAGCTATAATACGGTATGCAGGCAGTACGAACCAGATCACTCACATTGATGCTCACCCAGCACCAGACACCAAGTACAATTTATCAGTTCCACCGGACGTCTTACGTTTTCATTTCCCTGACACGATACCAATATCTCCTGGGGGTAAGTGGTATTACCATTTAGTATTTCTTACCAACATATTAATATAAACCAAACTATGTACTTGAAATTAATTTGAATACACGATATATTATTTCATTATATCGAAAGCAATCATTGATGCTTAATTAATGTTTTTGTTTACATTACAGATGTCCCAATACCTAATAAAACATATGCTTATAGCTTTAGAGGAGAAATAGTAAATATAGAACAAAATGAAATAGATCTGAAGGCTACATTTGACCCTGAAATATTCTTTAATATTATTCTGCCACCTATTATATTCCATGCTGGGTATTGTCTCAAAAGAGTAAGTGATATTTCTTACACTTGTTCTGATCTACTTTTGATTAATTATGATAGGTAAATATTAAGAATAAGAAAAATCAAAGGTACAACCTGTGGGGATAAAGGATGGGATCAGAAATGGCGGCGCATCTATTCACTTCTCGCTCGCACACTATTTGCGTCTATACTCGCACCCCACGAGTGCGAGTATAGATGCAAATAGTGTGATTGTAAAGAATGTTAGTATACCAGAACTAAATAATAAGCTATTCATAAATCTTATTATTTTACCATTTGCAAAGGCTTGCTTGCTTACATTACGGCTAGCTGTTACCAAAAACAGGTCTGTTTTGAAATGCGGCGGTTCAACGATTAGCTGGATTGAATGCGGCTGAATAAATAAGAGCCGGAATGTATTCGGCGCCATTCCATGAGTCATTCGGCATGGCTAACCATAATGTTAAAAAGTGAGAGATTTGCCACCTCTTTGAGAGTTTTTTGATAAGGGATATCTAGCTGTAGTACTACAGTTGATATTAGTCACTGATTACTCAGAATTTGCTATCATTTGACCAATGTTTAGATAGATTTATAGGTTTATATCAATTATTTATAATACCTTTATCTATAAGCAAAATACATACCAACTTACTTTTATATCCTTTTTCAGAAATATTTCTTCCGGAATTTAGGAGCAATATTAACATTCGCGATGGTTGGCACTGCCCTGTCGGCGCTAGTTATTGGTGCTTTAATGTACGGTTGTGTGCAACTCATGCCCGCGTCGCTTGCGGCTAGCTTCACCTTTCTGGACACGCTATATTTCGGTGCACTGATCTCGCCCACCGATCCTTTAACAGTACTAGCAATATTCTCTCAATTGAAAGTAAGTTTTAACTTCTAAATCTATTGAAGGCTTTTGTTTCCTGCTGATATTAATAGCTAGTCTGCAAATAAGTACTTGCAATTTGAATATCATAATGCACTATTTCACTGAATCACTTAGCCAATGTGCTAGCCAGAGGGCAGTATTTCTATTTTATATTGTTATTAAAATATCTTAGTTAGTTTTTTTTCACTGACTAGCATGTAAATAGCAGTTTGTAATAAAATACAATAGCTTGAATATATGTAAAAATTATTACCATATAATAACTTATATTTTTTTAAAGGTGGATGTGAACTTATATGCAATGATATTTGGAGAAAGCGTACTTAACGACGCCGTTGCTTTAGTACTAAGCGGGTAATTATCTTTATCATCACTTTAATATCACAACTCTAATTATGTTGATAGATGGATTATTGTCCTTATCTAATACACTAATCCATTATTTTTATAATAACATAATTAAGTCTGTCTGATATTAGGATAAAAACAATTAAAAGGTTGTATTGATGTCTGCAAGATGCCCTCCACGCTGCAAAAGATAGTCAGTCATAGATGAAGGACTATCATAAAGAGCAAATTGACCGCTCAAGGGAGGAATCACGACCCTCAGTAATGAGGATAGCGACTAGAGGAGGATGAGGATGTGGTGTCCCATTTATCAGATAATATAGGTACTTTTGGAGTGGATACAACCTTATTTGTGACTACTTCTCTAAATACATGCATATTAATACAATCTTTCAATCACTCTCTAGCATACACTTACTAGTAAATAATCATGAAATTGGAACAATTCAAAAAGTCGATAAGATGTCGTTAACGTTTCAGATATCAAAAGAATAAGATCAAAAAGTAGCGTGATTTGTCGCAATACCTTTGTTCAGATAAAGTAAAAAGATGTTTTCTTTTCAGAGCCATACAAAATTACGAGAAGAGGTACTCGAATGACGGTGGATTCGAAATAACTGCTTTCCTTGGTGCTATTGGAGACTTCATCGGAATATTCAGCCTTTCTCTGCTTGTTGGTGCTTTTATTGGCTGTCTGACTGCATTGATATCCTTTTCAATATATTTAAACTATATAATACTCCCTTTTTCGTAGAGTTACTTGGGATTGTAAGGAAATATCTATAGTAACGTTTATTCAACAGAAGATGCAAGTGGAACTATTACAAGACAACTTTGACGTCGTGTTTACTTAGCAAAGCGAAAATCCTCACGAATGAGCCATTGGTTCCTTTGTGATTTTTACTAGATTATATCAATAGAGGTCTTTTGTATCCGAGCGTCAAACCGACCTTTTTGTGTACACACATTCTTACGCGACCTTGAATCCTAACAATAATTGTGTGGTTTTACCAACATGTTAGCTTAGCTCCGATTAATTTTTTATGAGAAAGTACTAATTGTGAGTAATACCTCCGCCAATAGACATCTGCTACACCAAAAGGACGAAAATGCGTAGCCTGCCTTTTATGAAGTTGTAAGATTAGTGATTAGGGAGGATTAACTTAAGGATTCCACTGTCGTACGTTTGGAAGGACCGGTAACGGTTGACTTGAAGGTTAAATGTGATCACTATACGCCATATAACATGGTAAGGATCAAATAGAAGAACTACCAAATCAATGCTGATAACTGGGAAATTCTGATTGAAGCATAGGCATGCACGGATGTTATCTGATAATAGTACAATGCCTTACTGATTGCTGTTATCTGTGATTGCCTCTTGTTAATCATTTTATCTTAATAGTTACTAGAATTCCTTTAAGTGTCCCTTCTATTTGTTTTAATTATGTAGCTAAAAAAACAAATACAGTTTTATAGTGTTAAAGAAAAAAAAACAGAACTTAACCTCGTCGTCACTATAGAGTGCATTAAGTAGGTACAAATAACATAAAAACTGAAGGTGATTATGATTGATCTTGGTTTCTAAAAGCAGAGGCGTAGGTAAAAAAATTAATCAGAGGTTGTGATGTTTTCATCGATGGATAAGCATTTGACCTCGAATCACATCTAAATATTAAGTCTCCGTCTGCCGCAGTATTCCGACAAAACATGTATCTAAATCTGAATGCAGTTCTCCCACGAAGGGTATCAGTATTTTCATAGTTTCTCTATTTGTCGAGTTCTCTTATAGATTCGGTCAGTGAAATTCCTTAACTCCTCATGCACATGACCAAGTTTACCCACGTTCGGGAATGGCCGTTACTGGAGTCTGCTCTCTTCGTGCTCATGTCCTACGCTGCTTTTCTCATTGCCGAAGTCTGCGAGCTTACTGGTATGTACCATGTATCACATTCTCAAGGATAGCCAATAAGCTAATAGTTTTTTTTTACATTATGGCGGACAAACGAGCAGACAGCTCACCTGATGGTAAGTGATTACTGCCGCCCATGGACATCTGCGACACACAGGGCATCACAGATGCGTTGCCGGCTCTTAAGGGAGGAATTAGCTGTTTTCTTGAAGATCATCAACCAGGTCGTATCTGTTCGGAATCACCACGTTTGGTAGCTGAGTCCACTACAGTTTTACTACGCGCGGTAGGAAGTGGCGTGAGAAGCGCACTGTGGTAGAATAAAATCCATCCAAATGATGTGGGAGAATGGGTGAAATTTGGAGTTCTGGCGTGATGTCATCATCATCATCATCGTCAGCCCATTTAAGTCCCCACTGCTGGGGCACGGGCCTCCCTCAATCACATGAGGGGTAATTGCCATACTTACCACGCTTGGCAGACGGGTTGGCGAGGGTTTTGATATAAATGCAGAGTTTTCCTTCTCTGGCTGCTGATGATCATGCCAGCAGTTTTACCTTAGTCGCCTTTTACGACACCTCGGTAAGAGTGAGGGTGGCCTATTCTATTCTTCCGGGGACCACACGGCCACACTGGCGTGATGTACGATGGTGAAAATTTGCAGCTGGAATAAGGCCGAACAGCCCGACAGTATAAATGTCTTTAATATCTTCATTCTTGTTATTCTCAAAGACATGCTCCCCATAATGGACAACATTTCAAAATTGCTAAGCTCTGAAACAAAAAATACCATTTCTTTATTTACTTTTCCGCTGCGCGAATATATATTTATTAAATTTTTATATTGCTTATTTAATGAGAAAAAAAATAAAAACTAAAATACGTAAGATGACGTCATCGGACGGCAGAATGTAAAATATTTCTTTGCCTAGCACATTATAGTTTTAAATTTACGAAATGCCAAACCCATGACATGCAACTCTCAAAAAAAAGACAACTTGTCAACGTTGAATGAATGAATGACGTTGACAATGTTGACACTAGTATTATTTACCTTTGACAGTAGTACCTTTTTTTTATTAAAACAATGATAATCAAAGGAATATGGCTGTATTCAGCCGTCCGATGACGTCATTTGGTGCTTACGTCTATTTAGAATATAAAGAATTTTAAAAATTACTTTATGCATGAAAATGGCCAAATTTTGAAAAAAGAAAAAATATGGGTCTGTTCATTTTATGTCTATTTTCATATAAAAAAACAATATGGACATGTTAAAAATATGAAATGTTGTCCATTGGTGGAACAGATATACCAGCCGTTCGATATGTACATTTGATAAGAAAATTGTATGAATTATGTTAATTTGTTACCAACCTATTTACACCAAGATTATGAAAAGTGAAAGTATTTATAATGTGGGAAGCCACGCTTCGGCATAAATGAGCCGGCTCGCCCGGTGGGATACCGCAGAAAACAGGCGTGAAGCAGCGTTTATGCTGTGTTTCGCTGCGTGAGTGAGGATACCGGAGGCCCAATCCGGGGAAAAGAGGACTTTACCTAAAGGTTGGCAGCGCACTTGTGACGCGGGTGTCCACGGACGGTGGCAATCGCTTACCATCAGGTGATCCGTGTGCTCGTCTGCCACCTATCACATACAAAAAAAAAAACAAAAAGTATTTGATATTTTGACCGCTTCGCCCGTGTAAATCGACGTGTCACATAAAATTATTTTCTAGAACAAACTTTTCATATTGAACTTAAGTTTTTTTCTCTTTCTTCTTATACTCGTAGTTTAATAAAAAAAGTTATTCGAATATAGGTGTTATTTTTTAATTACAGGCGTAGTAGCCGTACTGTTCTGCGGGATATGCCAAGCGCATTATACATACAACAACTTGTCCTCGGACTCGCGCAACCGGACGAAGCAACTGTTCGAGCTGCTCAACTTCCTCGCAGAGAACTTCATTTTCACCTACATCGGAGTGTCGATGTTCACCTTCCCTAAACATCACTTCGATCCGTGGTTCATCATTGCTGGATTTGTATCCTTTTTATTTGCTAAAGCGAGAAATGCTCCTAGCCCAACATATTGTGCTCTTATATCGCCTCCCTGTGGGCGCTGCAGGCGTAAAGGGTGGCGGCCTAAAAGTGACCCAATTTTTATTTCATTTCGTGTAAGTTAAATTGGTTTTGTAAGGACTGAAATGAGGGGCGCTAAAATATATATTTTTTAAAGTTTAGTATACTAAATCACTTTTGAAACCTTTGGTTAATAGCGTACCGTGGGGGGTGTTTAGGGGGCGGCAAAATGGCTATTAAAATGGCATAATGGCTTCATCTAGGGGGAAGAAAAGAGGGTGGAAACGTTTAGCGAGTGTGAACTTTTAGAGAGAAGAGAAATATAGGTCAAATAAGGTTAAGGACATATTTGTTCATTGGCGGCAAAATCTAGTCTTCAGGCTTCATCGTTGGGGGGGGGGGGGGGGTTCGAGGAAGAAAAGCGGGCGGCCAAAATAGTCTTCTGTCCCGGGCGGCCGACACTCACGCTACGCCACTGCCTCTCGTTTACCCTGAGGCAAATATTGAGGCGCAGAATGGTTTGCATGACCGAGTGGATGGTCATTCCACGCTAGTCGGCAGAGCTGTTGCAACGTAAACGCCCGTTATCAAAGTGAGCCCCCACACGCGTGAAAGAACGTTCCAAGTAGGTCCTGTTTTCTAAACCTTAAGTTTTCGTTTAGAACGACACTCTTTGTCTTGCTTTGTATATAAACTACTTCACTATCGCCTCACTTCCGTCTTAATACTTTGAGGGAAAATTCATACTGTTACAGGTTTTCCTTGTTCTGGTATCGAAAATAATCCGCTACTTGCATTATAACTGTACCTACCTACACACTACACAAAGCTTTTATGTTATGACCCCAGCGTGGTTAAAGGAAGAAGGAAAAAGAACGTAGTAGCAACACCAGGAACAATATATAAACGATCTGCACTATTGTATTACAAAATAAATAAAGAATTAGAGATATACTGGAAGATCAATCGAGAATGTAAAGCAACTATTCTGACCTGGTCAGAGACTAAAACTTATAATGTAAGTCGAGGCCATTGTTTGTTGATGAGTAATTAATATTCCGTTAGATTTATACCAACTTAAACAAATATGTAGGATACACAAACATATACACGCACATACAAACATACACACTTACACACACACACAAACTCACATACTTACACACACATAAACTCACACACTTACACACACATAAACACACAATTGGCAGTACGTGCGCGCCTGCACGTGCTCGCACGTACACGCACGCACATAGTTCTCATTTATAGCATAAGTTAGTTAAGAGATAGAAGAGCGGAGCTGCCTGGCACAGCTCCGATCCTATAAGACAAAATTTGTTTATTTACAATAAATATTTTTCATTTTCATTCTCACCTACATTTCCCACTGGTATGCATTAATTAGTCACATCTTACATTATTACAATAATTTCTCTAAAATATACCTACAGATCACTTCGACTCTCGGTCGTGCTGTGAATATTTACCCCTATCGTTCCTTCTGAATCTGGGGCGGAAACCGCCGATACCAATGAACTTCCAGCACATGCTTTTCTTTTCTGGTAAGTTAAAGTAATCAATGTTGTTTCGGAGGGTAGACTTCACAAAAGATGGGTTTATCTGAAGACCTATATAAGATTATGTTCCAAACAAATGAACACCCTCACTAGTGATGATATTACTACGAAGGATATACACGTACGCGTGCACCAGCTCCCCGGGCAGACCTCACCGACCACGGAACCGCGCGCACGTTTTACTTGTATTTGTTGACTATTCATAAATTTGGTCTTCATTTTATTATCTATGTAAATTTGATTACACATTCGTATTTATATCATCACCTCAAGTAAAGTAGACTCCGAAACAGAAGACTACGTCAGCATAACCCCTTACTAGCAACCCACTGGGTCTGGAGCTCACCCGGCCGCTACTTCCAAATTTAATTATGGTCAGCCCCATCCCATACGATTGCACGCAACGCAGCGTAAATTATCGCGTTGCCCATTTTTAACGTCACACGCGTAAACTGCGTCATCCCATCTGCAAATAGGATGTAAAATTAGGTCATAAATATTATCTTACGTATTGACGTTTTTTCCCGTCTTGTACAAAGCCGTCGCCACCTAGGAACAGGTAGATGTCCTACGCTTAAACCGGGGTTCAGGATTTGGTATGACGGGTTATTACAATGAAGCTACTGCCGGCTGACCTTCGTAACCATTAGACAAGGGACACAGGCCAACGGGCTTATTCAAAATCATTACGCAGCTTTTCACAATTTTGAGAAACTGACCGAAACGTACAGGTATTCCGTTACCGCAGAGCTAATGGTAGAAATACACACATAGATTCTAATAATAAAAATTAACTCTTAATTATGACATGGCTAAATGAAATGGATAATCGCAGGACTCCGCGGCGCGATGTCATTCGCGCTGGCGATCCGTAACACGGTGTCTGAAGCGCGGCAGGCCATGCTCACCACCACGTCGCTTATCGTGATCGCTACGGTCGTGCTGCAGGGCGGCGCCGCTACCCATGCTCTCGCCTACCTGCGCATACCCACCGGGTATGTGAAAAAACACATAGCAAAACCTACATAAAGCAAAACATACACAGCAAACCCTTATTATTACGAACCTTATTACGAATACGATATTTCTTTCCTCTACCCAAAGGTTGTCTGGAAGAAATCGCTACAAGCGATAAGACCGCCTTATTGTACTGTCTGTTGCTGTTGTTGTATCATGCTTGTATTTTATTTTTGTGCAATAAATAATATCTATCTATCTACCCTACACATAGCAAAACCTACACATAGCAAAACCTACACCTAGCAAAACCTACACATAGCAAAACCTACATATTGCAAAACCTACACATGGCAAAACCGCCACATAGCAAACTGAGCAACGTTAACAATGTTATCATCATAATTTCAGCCAAAAGAAAATTTTAATTACAGATAAATCAATGCGCTAGACACATTACACTGATCCAAGACGGAGTGCCTCCCAGCGCACCCAGATTCGAGGCAATCCAGTTTTTTTTGAATTTATTCTTAAGTAGTTAACATACTTTAAAAAATCACTTGTTCAAACGGAACCAACATCTTCCACGTTCCTTGTGGCTATTCTAACAACTACCTAACCAGGAACCGGAACGTGGAAGATGGGTTCTGAATCCCGCCTAATCGCGCAATCAATCTAGAAAAGTTAACTTTTCAATTTTAATCGAATCGTAACTAATCTAATGGACATTTGGACGCGCCACCAAACGAACAGAATCTTATTTTTTTGTACATTTTCCAGAGAAAACCAAAACGATGAAAATGAAGCACTCCCTTACCGCGATGTACGAAGTGTAAGTACACACTGTTACTTCTGACGTTTATTTTTAAATTTTTATTTCAGCAGTTATTATTATTCTTAAGCTATTTGCAAACATTTTCTTAACATATTGGCTCTGTACACTGCGAGTGTGATATTTGGAATTAAAAGTATTTAATTTAACATTACAAAATGTTCTATAGGTGAAATGCTAGTGCTAACAAACAATGTACCTATGCCTCCTTTGCCTCGTATTTGTGTTTTGCTGTAAATTATCATTTGCGGTATGCTTGTTCAATATGTTTAACTACTCTAAGCCATATTCGTAAGTAATTAAAATTGTAAACCATCACTTGTAAACCATTGACACGCCTTTCATAGCAATTGGCCATAAGACACTTACGTTTAGCTAGACTGAACGAGAAGTCGGAATTTCTTACGAATCTCGTACGGCCTAAGAAACGTTCGACTTCATGTAATAATAACGCAAAAGGCACCCAGTCAGTGAGTACACTTTCGTTTTTGTAGCAAAACTTCCATACATTATTTTCTTTATTAGATAAGTGTAAGTAACATGCTTACCCAAGCATCAATAATCCGCAGTTCTAAAGTTGTATTACGAAAGTGTACTGAATTCGCAGTAAAAGGTATAATTAATGTTCAACTTTCTTAATAAGTTTGATTTTTTTGCATCAAGTATAATTTTCCTTTCGATTTTGAACAATATGTGACCTTTTATCATGTTAATCTCAAATTTAAACTTAATAACAGAATTATACAAAGTAACCAACATTTGTTATACCAATCAACTGCACCAAAGGTAGCTCAGTTCGGCACTGTAAAAAGTGGGCGTCACATACACTGGTATATCGCGAAGGCACGACAGAGCCACGCGTACGGGCAGTGCCTGGCATGTATTAATGAGATGTTATTGTGGCAGCTGTACCAGGCCACGGACTCCGGCGGACCGGTACGTAACAGTTACGCCAATGCACCCTTTCCATGGAGCTTTATAGGTTCACAGGATGCTTATGTGTGTAATCGGCCCGAGGCTAGACAGTAACGTACATTGAGTCTCTACTCTTTGACCCGACTTATGTGACTTACTTAAATTAACAGTATGTACCATTATTTTACCCATATGTTATTTATCAGTGCAGTCATCTGCTGTGTAACGACTCACGGCGAACGAAATATTCACGTATAAAATATCTCTTGTGTTTAAAAAATCACTACTGTCGAGCCTCAACCTATTTATTTTATTATTCAAGTCCGTCTCAAAAGTATTCTTTCAATATGAAACGAATAAATTTTCTTCTATATTTTAGTATCTGAAAATGGCAGAGGTGTCATTATTTTAACAAAGGATTAAATTAAAATAACAAATTTGAGACAGATTTGTATATATTTTGGTGTCTTTAACCGTGCAACTAATTCACCGTCATCATCATTATCATTGTCTTTATACTTTTACTATTCAGTCGTACCTAAAGCGTAAAACTGCTGCCTATTATTGAAATGTATGTTCTTATGTTAGCTGTGACCACGACGTATTTCGCACATACATGTATTATAAAGTATGTTTGTTATTTAGCCTGCCGACATGGGTTTCGGCCTTCGAAATATGGACTCGACGCAAGTGTCCAGTTGCGACAGAGCAACAGTAAGACTAATACATACATGCACGCTAATACTGACGCATCTTGCACGAATTATATCGTCTTAACCAGATAATTAAATATCAGCATCCTTTAATAACTGCTTCAAATGATAACTGCTTTTGTAATTAACAAAAGTATATTAATGAAATGTAAAAACGGCAATGAAACTACCGAATGTTGAATTTATGCTTATTTTATAGTTGACCCACTGACCACGTTTACCTGTTACAATAATACTGTGTGTGCATGTTACATAAGAAAATTACCTTTATTCTGAACTTATCTTTAGTTGTGTGTACTGCGTTATACAAAAGTCAATAATTATAAAAGTTGTAGGAATACCTACATTTCATTTCGAAAGTGGAAATATTCACACTGAAATAGTGGTTGATTTTGCGCAATTGAATGATTAATTGGCCTTAATAGTAAAAGCAACCATAGTTACAGGGTTTTGGAAGTAAAACTTTGTACTAGAAACAGAGTTCATACACAAAATCCCGTGACAACACTGTAATAACGATGGTATCACACGGCGTTTTTTATTAATCAAACTTTGCCTCTTACGATTAACATCTAAATGCATGTGATTATTTTTTAGTTTGTTTGGTTTTCTTCTCACTATATAGAATGGCCGCATGGTAGTTAAGTGGGGCAATGGCGCAAAGGAAGTGACTATGCCTTGGCAACTAAACTATTATGACGTATGTATTGTTATTACTTCTTAGTAACTCTAACTGTGTGACGTTTGAGCTTGACTTTTTTTAATGTTCCTAATATAACAACTCATCGCTTTTCAACCGAAACCAACAAGTAAACCTACCCGATGGCTCGTCGCCCAAAGGGGGAACCAATAGGCAATGGTGTCTGAAGCGACATACTGTACTGATGAATGGAGGTGAAGCTAAGCGGTAAGGATAGAGCTGTTTCCTCGTGGTCCTACAATTTTGTCCTACTAAAAAATAGTAGGACTACGAGGAAGGTTCGTTCCTCGTGTTCGTACTATTGGTAATCTGCTAGGAAGCAGATTACCAATAGTACGAACCTAACCGCTATTCACCATACTTACATATAGGAATATGTAAGTATGGTGAATAGCGGTTATTTTCACTCGTTCCCACTTGCTACGTACCCACGCTCGTAACTACTACCGGTATGTACAGTGGCGGACAGGTCAAACTATACAAAACTGTCAAATTTCCTCAATCGATTTCGAACTCAATGTGTAACAATATAAGGTTTATAATCGAATGCAGAAATTTGACAGTTTTGTATAGCTTGATGTGTCCGCCACTGTACCTAATGAATAAATATTTATTTTATTTATCATGATCCTGGATGCTGTAGGACAACATAATAGGACCACGAAGGAAACAGCTGCGGATAGTACTCGTAAAAGATGGACAAAAAACCAATTAAGTCAATTAATCTACATAAAATTATCTTCTTTTTTCACTGAGGTATATGAATAAAGCAAGCTATGAATAAAATATCATGGAAAATACAATAGTATAATGTAGGTATTGGATTTATTTAAAAACTGCTAAATCTAAAATATCATAGTCGTCGTTGTCGTCATCATGGAAGGTCCGTTACATCCCCCTCCTCCCCTACCTTAGCTAGGTACCTTCTTTCCTACCCTTAGCTTCCCCATCCATTAGTAAAGTCGCGGTCAGCTGCGAAAATATGTATAGGTACACTTCAGTACCAAGTGAGGTAGCGATTATAACAAGGTTTTAAAATGTTCCATCTTTTTGCAGCAGGTTTCCTACGTTATTTCGAAAGTCGTTTCACCGATTTTCATTTAATCGAAAACTATTGATCGAACACTCAATTCATCGATGCATCATTTCTACGAAGCTTTTATTTATCGATGTAACGATTCACCGAAAAACTTTTAACCGAAGTCCATTTCACCGACCGTATATTTCACCGACATATTGTTTAGTCGATGTAACATTTCACTGAATTTTAAGTTAAGGTCAGAAGCTGGGCTACACGAACGTTTATCTGTGGTCTATAGATGAAGTACAGAAAGCTATACGTCGGGTTACTATAATCTGTCAAATTTCCTCAATCGATGTTGAACCGAATGGGTTTGGCGTTAAGGTGAGAGTCGATTGAAGCAATTTGAGAGATTTATATAATTTAACGAGTACTGTTCGTATGTACCTACCTAAGTAAAACAGGAGAAATCAAATACCAATTTCACTAAATATTATCATTTATTTTGATTTGATGACATGTTGGTATATAACAACTATCGCGACTATCGCGAATTAAAAAAAAAATATTTTAGATAAACTAAATTTTTTGAGATTAGTCACATAGTTTGACAGATTATAGTAACCCGACGTATGGCTGTCTGTACTTCTTCTATAGACCACAGATAGACGTTCGTGTAGCCCAGCTTCTGACCTAAACTTAAAATTCAGTGAAATGTTACATCGACTAAACAATATGTCGGTGAAATATACGGTCGGTGAAATGGACTTCGGTTAAAAGTTTTTCGGTGAATCGTTACATCGATAAATAAAAGCTTCGTAGAAATGATGCATCGGTCAATTGAGTGTTCGATCAATAGTTTTCGATTAAATGAAAATCGGTAAAACGACTTTCGAAATAACGTAGGAAACCCTTTTGCAGCCGACTGTACATTGAGTATGCTGACTAGGCTGAGTGGCTTGAGACACCATACCCTGTCTCGCTTATATACGAATTATTTCCCCTATTTGACGGTGGTCTTCTCACCTAGTCATATTATATTTTAATATTGAAACTAGATTCAAGGTTGACAAACGATGATTGTTATCACATTGAAGCTATCTCTATTAATTTGGCTACCTTGGCACATTTTACATTGAGCCCTTATACAAACGCGACTGCTCATCAGAGTCCACGCCACCAAAGAAGTACCTTGAAAAGCGCGCTCTTGTCGCCATGAACATTCAAAGGAGATCCTCTGACTTTCATATATTTTTGGTCCAAACGTGAAAGTGCAGGTCAAGAAAAATTTGCTGTGTTCTGTTAGGACTCGTCCCCCTGATGTTCAAATGTCAAGATTTGGAATACCGAAAAAAAAAATTTTTTTTGTAAGATAATTATCTCGTATCTGAAAATATATTAAGATGTTGATTTTTGAACTCAAATAAAACCAGGGATAATGTCCCTACATCTTTGGTGCCATAGTAATAAATACTCAGGGGGACATGTCTGGACACTTGGACCAAAAAATGTAACTATGTCCATACATATAGTCACAAGGAATCTAAAATTTCAGTTCCGTGTTATGCCGCGGGACTTCCTTCGTGGCGCGGACTCTAGTAACCAACTAATAGATTTCAATTTAGGACTGTATCGATGCTGCATCGCGACTGACTCGCGTTTGTATCGCTACAAGAAGTCGCATTGTAAAATGTCCCTTAGGTATACAACATACTTCGCGTTACCAACTTCACTAGTTTCTTAGGGTAGGGCACACTAGCGACGCCAAATGATTTTAATTATTAGCTACTAAACCGGATCTATTTTAAACAATTTTGGGGTTACAAAGGGTATTTAATAAATAGTATAAGTGTTTTCCGAGAGGTTGTAACCCCGAAATTGTTTAAAATAGATCCGGTTTAGTAGCTAATAATTAAAATCGATTGGCGTCGCTAGTGTGCCCTACCCGTCACCTTAACAGGTTAAGGTTTAAATTAAGCATTGTAAATAAAAAAATATGAATATTGATTCATGATTTATTGAGGATACGTCACTAAAATACCATCACTTCTCTGAGTGATTTAAAACTGAGTACATATATTATAGTTTTTCACAGTTTATTAACTTTTTACGTTCTTCAACCCTGATTACCACGAAACCGACAAACTATGCACCTAAAACAAACATAAAAACTATTTTACATGTTATGGTAAAGTAGCAGAAAAATCGTCTTTAATCGTTGTTTTGCACTGTGTATATTTATTAAGCTAGTTAGATTTTACTTTCGTCGTGCTACATAAAAAATAGTTAATGACTGTTATAATTTCAAAATGCTAGGAAGGTGCAAGAGGCAGCGGTGATGCCGGCGGCAGCGAGAAAGCGCGCCTAGCAAAATTGTGGGGGGCTGTGGACTCACGTCTGCTCAAGCCCCTTCTCACGCACGCGCGCCCGCCGCTCACGGAAACCCTGCCAGGCTTTATGAGGCCAGTGGCTCGAGTACTTACGACTACCCGCCAGTACACCCAAGGGGTAAATATTTCAACCAAGTTTTTTTTGGTGGCGTCGATAATTTTATTTCCCATTTTATTGATCAAGATCCTAATCAATTTTTAATGTGTTTTTAGGACAGCAACCTTCGAAGAACTGATTCGGATTCTGATCTCTGCATTGATGAACCACAACCAGTTCCTAATAGCATTGACCCACAGGTAAAGCTTTAAATATACATAAGTATATTTTTTAATAAACCAAATGCATTCCTCCAAACTTTCCTGATTATTATTATTTCTTATCAAAATATTGCTTAATATTTCTTCCTATATCACTAATTGATTTAGGGGTTAGAACTTTTGGCTCACCTACTTGTCTGCCATTTTTATTTTTCAAAATGGTGACTAAGATTAAAACCATCAAAAAAATTCTACATGACATCAAAATACATCGAAAAGTTTTTTTAGTAAAACCTTGTAAAGCCTCAAGTTTTTTTAATTGTACGCTGTCAAATGTGTAATATTAAAAATATTCTTTAAATTGTTTTAGCAGCGTATAGATAACTCGAATCCCTAACGCATAACAATACAAGGTTTTACCCAAGGACATTTACCGATGGGTTTTAATGTGATCTATTGATTGTTAGTTTATTCATGGTCGCCATTTTGTAAAAATAACAAAATGCCGGATGAGCAGGTAAGCAAGGCTCAAAGGAAACTGTGTTAAATAAATATTTATAAAATCTATTAGGGCCTAAAAGATATTAAGTAGTCTAATAATACTCAGTATTTGAATAAGAAGTTTTACTGGTGATATAAACAGAATCCCCCTTATTACAAATCGCGAACTAAGGATAATCCCGAAACAAAACTCGTGCTAGCCCGTTTTAACATTGAGTGTTGGAACAGGATGATATGCACTTTTGTATGGTAATAACTTTAGATTGTGATTTGTAATAAGGTGGAATAAGCCCCTGAGCTTCTTATGTTACTTTGTGTTTACCTGTAAGAGGTACTGTGATATCTATCCATTACATTTTTATAACTATTTAAGTACTTAATTTTATTATAATTTTTATTTTGATAACTATTTACTTATATTGGAATTTATTTTTGGTTGCAGCTATCAATTAATGTTCGGAACGGATATGGGCATGTTTAAAAGCTTTATAGCGTTAGTTAATTTCGGCTGTGATATGAAATGTTTAAATTAATAGAAAAATGTTTCCTAATTATTGCACGCAGCAATTATGGCCAGGACTCGTCGACACGCGGATCTCGGTAGAAGGTATCACTGGAAGTAATATTTAGGCCCAAACAAAGTAATGTATGATCAAAATATTATGTAAATGTCAGTGCCACATTTGAAACATTTATTGTTTCTTTAAAATATATTAGTGTAGTGCCAATGCACTCATTAAACGTATCATATTTTAGATGAGCTATTTCTGCGTACTACTTATTATATGAATTAAATGTGATAACATTATAGTAAATTTAAATGTAATTCTTTTGACCTATTAAAGACCAACCATACTATTTAATGACAAACTTCATTCACATTTTCATTGTGTGTAATAGTTATGTAACCTATGTGTCTCATTTTTATATTTGGCTCTAAAAGCCTTACTCTAGTCTGTTCAAAAAAGAAAGTATAAAATATATTATCCATCATCAGATATAAATTATATATTGTAGGATTTGGTAATTTATTTCAAATAGGTATTAATATAATCCTTACCTATATACATAAATGTGAAACCCATAAAATGGGAACTTGTCTGTTGATGGTAATTTTAATTGAAATAAAAATTTTAGTACCTTTTTCTTTTAGTGGTAACTCAGCAATTTCATCCACTTTCCATTATAGTAGTTTATATTTAAATCTTTACATATTTTTTAATAGAATCTCATTTAGAAAATGTACCAACTAAATTGCCTTTTCCAGAACTACTTGTAAATATGAATATAATAAAAGTAATACTGACACTAGATCAGTGTTTTAAGCAGACATATATTTTGTATCTTCTTTTTCAAAACAACAACATATTTTGTAAGTGGTTCACTAATGAAACAATATTTTTTTATTTATCTATTGTTTATTTACTACATAATTATTGTTACCCACACATTTTTGTTTCTCACTTCTATGTAAAGTTTGTGAACCCACCATTCTATTTACAGGGCTATTTAAGTGTGTGCTTATTGAAATTATATAGAATTATATAAAGACTTTGTTGACTTTGAAGCTTATTTTTGCGAATGGATTTGTTGATGTAATAAAATTGGACCTTAATATGTTTTTTATTTCTTATAGTAAAAATAAGTTCCTAAGTATTATTTACAAATCACCTTTTTTCAATGATGATGTATCTCCAGCTTGATCCCTTAGAGATTTTTTTATTTCTGGCGTCACCTTGAACTTGGTTCCATGTCCTGGCACAATCCAGTCTGCAATATCAGCAATTTTAGCTCTATTCTTCATCTGTTGTACTGGATCTTCGCTTCCTGCTTCTAGCCATATGTTTGGATTTCCTACATCCTCCAATCGCTCAAATAAATCTCCTATAAAAATGTTTTGATCAAATACAGGTCATAACTTTTTCATTAATAAGATGTCACTACATTTTATAATTATAGAGTACCTGTGATTGCAACTGATGGTCCTTCCTTAGTTCTAACTAATACTGTCACATCTGATAATGTATGTCCTGGAGTTGGAACAACTTCCACACTATCACCAATCACATACTTCTCACCTAAAATAATGATAAACATTAACAAACATGAAATGAATAAAATAGAAAAATAAAGGAAATCAAATGTTTATACTGTCTGCTCATAACAATTAAACTCAGGTAGGTAACGAATGCATAATACTACTACATCCTATCCCAAAGAAAGAAGTTTTCTCACATACATTAATTGAATTATCCTACTGCATCCTGACACAGGTTGTAACTTACCCTTGTCAAATGGATGCATATAATAATTTTCTTTGAAGGACACGCTGTATCCGACAATATGTCTCGCTTGCAGGAAGAGATTGTTATTCCCTATGTGGTCTGAGTGGCCGTGTGTGCATACAACGTAATTTATAGCACTAGGCGCGATATTGTGGCTCTGTAAGGCTGAAATATATTTAAAGTCAAAGGTTAAAGTAGAGATACACTCCTATTATGATTGATTTCTTTCAAAATGTACGTGAAAAGAATAGAAACCTGTTAATATTTTCTCCGAATCCCAAGCTGTCATAGTGTCCACTATAATATTGTGACTCCCTGTTATTAGGGTGCAACTGCAGTTGGCGATCATTTGATCTTTTGCACACATAGTGGAATATCCATCGAATAAAACAAAAACGTCGCTCATTGTGTTTTATTATTTTATTGTAAACAACAAACACTGAAACTGCGTCCTGACGAAATCAATTATCTCAGATGACAGCTGACTTGACACCACTTGACACTCGGTCGGTCGGTCGGTGCAAGTGCAGTGATAAAACTGACAGCTGTGAGCTGACAGAGAATAGTGAGTTACAATCAGCGGATTCAATTGATTAGAGTATTTTGTATAAATAATCGAATTATTGTAATTGAACATGTAGTTACTATTACTTTCAAATTGCATAAATATTAAATAAGATGAGCTCCTTTTTAAATAACAATATTTTATCTAAACTTAGGACTAGATTAAAGTTTGAAAAATTTTATTAATTTATATGACATCATTTCGTAATAACGATATTTCAAGACGCTAAACAAGCTAACACTGCCGTACCACCTTTTCTGGAAGCATATCGAAATTCTTGAGATATTTTCATGTATTTAAGGACCTTCAATAAAATTAACGTCATCTAATAAGCTATGAGCAAACACTTATTGACTTGATTCTTAAACATTCAATAAACTTTTGTTAGCTAAAACGGTGTTATAGAGTAGAGTTGGCGTTTGAAACCAAAAAGACTCTTTCAAAAAACGTATGAAAACTATAGTCGGGCCAAACTAATAAGCCACTTTTGAGATTTCTAGCTTAGCTTCATAGAGAGGTGACCTACTAAAATCTTCGATTAAAGAGAATAATTGATATTTACTTCAAACAAATGTGAATCGAATCCTATAATAATAAAAAGAAGTTATTAGCACATTAATTTGGAAAAATGTGAATCAAAATTATTGAAAAGCTAGAGAAAAGTAGATCCCGATCCTGTTTATTTCTTTTTCTTCGAAATCAAAGCGCTTATGTTGTGTGCCATATTATTTTCCTTTTTACAAAGTTATTAATGTATTTTTTTTTTTAAACAAGAGAATAATACGTTTTATTTTAATCAGAATGTGACTTTAATTTATGGATGAATATACCTACACGAGTTACATTGTATTCGTTCGATTATTTAGGGTACATCACTAGAGCTTAAAAAGAGAAAGTAAATCGTGAAATTATGTTTTTTTTTCTTTATTGAAGTTTATTTCTCTGCAAACATAATTTTAAAAGGTTAAGAAATTGTGCTCTTTTACCATAGAATGATTGATAAGTTCAACGAACGTTGTTACCAGTTTACGTTATCGAAATTTGTTGAAGTGTCAAATGTGGCCTCTTGTTTTGGCCCAACTTCACTTTATAATACCTTTTAAGAAAACAAAGGTTTCACTAACATTTATGAGTCAGTAAGGCCCTAAAACAACAAATGTTCATGCCTGTGGCATAAATCTCCTTAGCTATGCCAAAACAAAGTAAAACTAATTCGAGACTCATTAATTAACTAATTCACATAAAGATCATTAAAATAGAACTAGTACTTCCCATTAACCTAGAGAGCTGAAAGGGTCTGACATTTTTTTATGGGCCTGGCCCAATTAATCATTTGCCATTATTAATTTTTTTCCAAAATCCCAACCATGAATGTAGCTTCAAAAATTCGATAGACAATATCAAAATACATCGAAAATTTCCTTAGATAAAACGTTATACAGCGTCAGGTTTTTGAAGTACTTAAATGCTACTATGGATGTATTATTAAAGAATTATTTTTTATTTTTCATCATAATTTGCTTATTACTCGAAAACCTAACGCTTTACCAGGTGATACTTTTGAAAAATCTGAGATGTTCTTTCGATTAGTTCTTGGTTTTTTCTTTGGCCACTATTTTGAGAAAAAAATGTAATAGGCGGACACAGGTGGTAGGCCAAACAAAGGGGCCAAATCCTTTAGCTCTCTAGCCTACTCAAAGTCTCTAGCATGACGACTTAATTAAGAAATATAAGAAAACTTATACAGTATTCAATTCAATTGAAGATGCACAACACTATTATATACCTACCTTCTCAGCTGTCTTCGGCAGTTATTTTTAGGTTAGATTCTAAAATAAATTCAAGAAAGCTGTGGCGGTACAGATTTTCCTATGTAGGTTATTTTAAAATTAAAGCGTGCCCGTGTCCTTTATTCATGAATATTGCGCATTTGGATCCTTGTTTGTCTCGTGTCGTACTATTCCCAAGTTCATTGTATTGTTACTCATTGTTTACACAGGGTTATGAAACAATAAGTGGATCTCTGTCGCCTCCGGAGCGCCAGATCAAGCCGAACCATGTCAGGCGACGTACAACCAAGAAAACGTAAAGACAAGAAGAGAAAAAAAGGTAAGTTATGCGAATTTTATACGTACCTACGGTGTTGTATATTTTTGACCATAATGGAATTTTAAGAGAAATAATTTGCGTTTCAGATGAGTTAGGAATAGAAGAGCCTCGTGGTACAGCGGCTGTGTTCGGGGAGGGGGATGTATTTATGCATTCCCAGCATGACCATGGCACTGGTGGACATTGGTGTGCTAAGATAATCTTTTTTTCATTACTGGCTATACTCATCACTCTTATTGGACTAATTATATTAGAAAATAGAGGGCTGTCAGAATGTAAGTATGCAATCTAAAACATACATTCAATAGTAATTTACATAGTTCAGTTAAAAATAAAACTACAAGACTAGTTCTAACGTTTTAAATTAATTTGTTTACTACCTAAAAATTTATAATAAAGACCTACCTATTACAATTTATTAGAATGAAACATTTTTTATAGTTAAAAATTTTTATTTTTATAATTAAACCAAATAGTTGGCATTCCTTTTATTACAAAGATGTGCCTGGTCTCTTTGTGCATCAAATCTTTTAAAGTTCAAAATTGATAACTTGAAGTCACCTTTAAATATAAATTTGCTATCTTCAATTCATTTATGAATCTTATTGAAAACTAAATTAAAATACAATGTATTAGTTATGTCTGGCATCCATTTGCACTTCTATGAGCAGTAAATCACCACATAGTATAATATAAAGACCTATAGCATAGACCTATATGAATATAGACTCTCTGTATGCTTAAATCTTTAAATCTGCAATAGATTCAATATAATATTGCATATGTGCGAGGCCGGGGCAGGTTGCTAGTACAATAAAACATAATTTTAAATTCTTTTACTAATTACTTTCCAGTGGAGGCAAATGCTGTGGAGTCTCGCTATTCAGGTGTTTTAGAAGGTTGGCTTGAAGAAGCTCCAGATGATGACCACCATGATGAGCACACTCTAGAGCTAATGCATGTAAGAGTTTTCTCATTGTTTTATTGGAATTCTACAAAGGAAACTTGCCAAATCAGCTGGGAACAAACACTTTGTGGGTCAGTCTGCAGTACAGTACAGTGAACTTGTAACGCAGCCTGCAGGGGCTTCGTTATACTACATAACTACTCATAAAGAAAGTTACCTTTGGTGTTAACTATAGAGCTTCGTTTTCCGTTTGCTATAGAGCTTGTATATCATTTTATGATTATGTCTTGTGTTAGCATTACTCTTATATGTGTTATTTTTATGCTCCTTGTACATTTTTATCTGTAAATAAATTTAAAGTTATTGTTGTAAATATTTAGATTGTCTATCTGACATTGTCCGACAGCTGTCGTTGTCTAACTGTTTTTATTTTTCTATCGAATTGTCTATTCAAATTTAACTATGGAGTTTAGCTATGTTTCTAGAATATTCTATATTGTATGAATTTTAAAATTTAAATGTTGTAGAATAGAATGCGCATGGGCAATATAAAAGGACGCACATGGGCAGGACCACCAGTCTACTACCAGCTCTGAAGAAGCTCAGAACCTCAAGCTATAACAGTGCCAATATACGTTTACCCGTAGAGTAACGGTGCCGGGGCACGAAAGGTGTTGCCTCCCTGCACCTACGCGCGTCTACCTTCACTCGTGCGCGTATCCGCGTCGCGCCTACCCGCGGCCGGCTTGCGGCGTGCGCGTACCTGCGTCTCGCGCCCCATTTGCTGCCTCCTGCGCTCGGCGGAGCCCTACCGCCCGCCTCTTGCGACGCTGGATCCTGCCGGCGCGCTGCCTGTGCTCACCCTGTGATACCGCCCTACCACGGTTGCCCATTTTGAACTTGTACCTTATATATATATTTAGTGTAGTGTACCGGTGTAAATAGCTAGTTTTAAGTTAGTTTTAAGTTAGGTTTAAGACTTTAGGACGAGCCATCTTTGTACATATCGCTTATAATTATAGCCCTCTTCCCTCTATCCTTGTCTTTTCTTCTTCCCCCTATCTTTAACCTAAACACGATTCTACACCTTTACCGAACACTAAACCTAATGTTACACATACTTTTCACTCTAAACATTCTTTCACTCCTAATTATGATTCTCATAAATCTAATAACTTTAAGCCTTTTCGTACGAACTTTTCTTCGCAGAATAAAAATTCTGCACATGCGATATCTGAAAATGCTCCCAAGTTTCAGGCGCATTTGTTTTGCGTTCGATGTCGAATAAATGGTCATTCTTTGAATTCTTGCACTAAACCAAGATTCTTAGTCTGTTTTAAATGTGGTTTGAAAGACTTTAGAGCTTCGGATTGCCCGAAATGTAAAGCTGACAAGCCTCAACCTTCTTCATCCTCTAACTCAAAAAACTAACATATGACTTGGATAAACGAAAAGAAAATTTTGATGTTGATGACTGGCATAATTGGTTAAAAATAATTAAGAACTTTTTCGCAAGTTATGGAACTTCTTCGGTTTATTACGACAACGAAAGAGATTTTAACCGTCCTTTTATTAACGTTTCTATTTCTAATGTTGAATTTACGGCGTTACTTGATAGCGGTAGTTCAATGACTATTTTAGGTAATAACTCGCACTTTAAAATTTTGGAACTGGGCTTTTCGTTATCCAAGTCTGATTATATTACGGTTAGCACTGCTAGTAAGCATCGTGTTAAATCTTTAGGATTTTTTATTCTTCCTTTTACCTTTAACGACCAAACTAGACTTATTAAAACATATGTTATTCCTGAAATATACCCGTCTTTGATACTTGGTGTTGACTTTTGGAGGGAATTTAATTTGGTTCCCAAACTTTTATCGTGTGCCTTTTCTCTTAATAAACCATCCCACTTTAACAACTCTGTGGAGAAACAAATCCTACCTTACGAAAATCTTACTTCTGAAGAAAAGGTTATCGCTGATGATATTATTTCGCGTTTTAGGCAAATTTCCTTTGAAGCTAAGGGTGAACTTGGTCGTACTGATCTGGTTAGCCATCGTATCGATACTGGAGATACGCTGCCTATTAAACAACGTTGTTATAGACTCTCTCCCGAGAAGCAAAAAGCTCTAATTGCTGAGGTGGATAAAATGATTGAGTGGAAGGTCATTGAGAAATGTGAAAGCCCTTGGTTGTCTCCGGTTCTTATTACGCCTAAAAAGAATGGCGAATGGCGATTTTGTGTCGATAGTAGAAAACTCAACTCAGTTACTCGTAGGGATGCCTATAGTCTTCCTTTTATCAATGAAATACTTGACCATCTCAAAAACGCTAAATTTTTATCGAGTATCGATATCGCTAAAGCTTTCTGGGAGATTCCTTTACATGTAGACGATCGGGATAAGACCGCCTTTTATGTCCCCGGTAGAGGAATGTACAGATTCACTGTTATGCCCTTTGGTTTAACTAATGCACCTGCTACACAGCAGAGGTTAATGGATATCTTATTCACTCCTGAATTTGACAACAAAGTGTTCTGTTATCTTGATGACATTATTATCATAGGCTCCTCGTTCCAAGAACACATAGGACTTCTAATTAAAGTGCTTGAAAAATTAACTTACGCTAAACTTACCATTAACTTTGAAAAAAGTCATTTTTTTAAGAAAGAATTAAAGTACCTTGGATATGTTGTTGACGATAATGGTTTACGAGCTGATCCTAGCAAAATTCAAGCTATTATGGACTTTCCTGTACCTACTTCACGCAAAGAAGTGCGTAAATTTCTGGGTACGTGTAGTTGGTTTCGTAGGTTCATTCCTAATTTCAGTACTATAGCTGCACCTCTTAATAAATTAACATCATCTGCTAAAACTTCTCCGAAATTTTCTTGGAGTTCTGAGGCTAACTCTTCCTTTCTGAAACTAAAAGAATATCTTGTAACTACCCCAATTCTTGCTTGCCCTGATTTTGATCAACCGTTTTCTGTGCATTGTGATGCATCTAACACTGGCATTGGAGCCATGCTTACTCAAACGGTTAACGACAAAGAAGTTGTTATAGCCTACATGAGCAAATCACTTAACAAAAATGAAAGAAACTACTCTACTACTGAAAGAGAAACTCTAGCTGTTATCATTGCCTTAGAACATTGGCGGTGCTATCTTGACAATGGCAAACCGTTTACTGTATACACTGATCATGCCGCATTAAAGTGGTTTTTGAATTTAACAAATCCTTCTGGTAGACTCGCTCGTTGGTCACTTCGCCTTTCTTGCTTTAATTTCACGCTGAAACATAAAAGAGGAAAGGATAATATTGTCCCTGATCTACTTTCTCGTTCTAAAAGCGAGGACAATCATATTATCGCTCCTTTATCTTCGAATGAAGCCACGTCTTTAGACTTAGAGCGCTATAATAAAATCTTTCGTAATTGTTTAACTGATCCTCAAAGTCATCCTAACTATACGATTAAGGATAATAAACTATTTCGTTGCACTAATACTCCTTATTCTTTAACAGACGATTTCATCTGGAAAGAAGTCCCTATCCCTTCTGAAAGAGAATCTTTGATAAGAAATGCTCATGGTTCCGCTACAGATCCGCATTTGGGCGTATTTAAAACATACAAAAAAATATCATTGTTATATTACTGGTCTGGCATGTTTAAAGATATAGCTAAATTTATTTCCAATTGCGAAACTTGTTTGGCTTATAAACACTCTAACCACTCGCCTTACGGTCCTATGGGAAAGCCCAAAATTTGTTCTAGACCTTTTCAATGCATTTCTTTGGACTTAATAGGTCCATTGCCAATGACTAGGCGACGTAACCAGTACATTCTCGTTGTAAATTGTCTATTCACCAAATATACACTTATTTTTCCTTTGAAACGAGCTATAACTACTAGTATTATACATTACTTAGAGAATTCCGTGTTCTTAGTTCATGGAGTACCTCAAACAATTATTATGGATAACGGTCCACAATTTCAATCGCATGAATTCCATAATTTCCTTGGACGTTATAGAATTCCGCATATATCTTACACTCCTCACTATTGTCCTCAGGTCAATACTACAGAACGCTACAATAAAACAATTATTACCGCACTAGCTTCACTGGTCGGTGAAGACCATAGGTCTTGGGACCTTCACCTATCTAAGATTCAGTTTGCAATGAATAACTCTGTAAATGAAGTAACTGGATTTACTCCTGCATTTTTAGTATTTGGTCGTGAACTCATTACTTGTGGTTCTATTTATTCTCAGGGTTACGACTTAGAAGAAATTACCTTTTTACCTCGTGATTTATATGCTAGAAATATTGGCCTTCTATCGTCAATTTTTGATAGAGTTCAGGTTGCACTGCACATATCTCATGTAAAGAATTCTAACCGTTACAATTTAAGGCACTCTTTTAAGGAATTCAATGTTGGAGATATAGTGTGGCGTAAAGACTACTCTTTAAGCAATGCTGGTGCATATTTTAGCGCAAAATTAGCACCTAAATATGTTAAATGCAAAGTCGTTGAGAAATTGTCACCTCTTGTATACATTCTTGAGGACTGCAACGGTTGCCGCGGTAAATGGCATGTAAAAGACTTTAAGAAATGACTACCTTACTGTTTGACTTTACTAGTATTATATGTATTTATTTGCACACACATCGGACTGATTTTTGGCCACTTCAGTCTGATATTTTTTATATATACTTAGCGACTAATCTCGTCTCTCTTTACTTATAGGATTCTCTCTTATAGTACCTACTTACTTGCTTAACGTTTTCTTTTAAAAGGCGCTTCTTGACCTTTTAATTCTAAACTTTAGGGCTCTCTTTTGCCTTATCTACTTACTACTTAGCGCTTCTTTGACTACAGAGGCGTTTCTTTTAAAGGTAAATTCAACCTTTAAAATTTGTGTCCTTTGATAGGGAATACCTGAGAGAGACTAGATTGTCGGCTATGGTCATCGACACTAATGGGTTTTAAGAAACGGAGCGGCTGACAACTCCCTAAATAAGCCTAAAGTCATTCTTGTAGGGTACTTCCTATGGAGTTTGCGTCATTGATAGTGAACCCTACTCCTCTTTGTGATTGGTTCGTATGTTAGAGTGATTGTTAGAGTGACTGGATTTGAATTGTTTTTGGATTGTGGAATGGTATGTTTAAGTGAAGGTTGACTGGTTAGACTGATAGTAAGGATAGTATTCTCTTAACCTTATAATCAAAATTTTCTCTGAGTCGAAAATTTTTCTGGGGTCGTGGGAGAAATGTAACGCAGCCTGCAGGGGCTTCGTTATACTACATAACTACTCATAAAGAAAGTTACCTTTGGTGTTAACTATAGAGCTTCGTTTTCCGTTTGCTATAGAGCTTGTATATCATTTTATGATTATGTCTTGTATTAGCATTACTCTTATATGTGTTATTTTTATGCTCCTTGTACATTTTTATCTGTAAATAAATTTAAAGTTATTGTTGTAAATATTTAGATTGTCTATCTGACATTGTCCGACAGCTGTCGTTGTCTAACTGTTTTTATTTTTCTATCGAATTGTCTATTCAAATTTAACTATGGAGTTTAGCTATGTTTCTAGAATATTCTATATTGTATGAATTTTAAAATTTAAATGTTGTAGAATAGAATGCGCATGGGCAATATAAAAGGACGCACATGGGCAGGACCACCAGTCTACTACCAGCTCTGAAGAAGCTCAGAACCTCAAGCTATAACAGTGCCAATATACGTTTACCCGTAGAGTAACGGTGCCGGGGCACGAAAGGTGTTGCCTCCCTGCACCTACGCGCGTCTACCTTCACTCGTGCGCGTATCCGCGTCGCGCCTACCCGCGGCCGGCTTGCGGCGTGCGCGTACCTGCGTCTCGCGCCCCATTTGCTGCCTCCTGCGCTCGGCGGAGCCCTACCGCCCGCCTCTTGCGACGCTGGATCCTGCCGGCGCGCTGCCTGTGCTCACCCTGTGATACCGCCCTACCACGGTTGCCCATTTTGAACTTGTACCTTATATATATATTTAGTGTAGTGTACCGGTGTAAATAGCTAGTTTTAAGTTAGTTTTAAGTTAGGTTTAAGACTTTAGGACGAGCCATCTTTGTACATATCGCTTATAATTATAGCCCTCTTCCCTCTATCCTTGTCTTTTCTTCTTCCCCCTATCTTTTAGCTCCGTAACCCTCCGTTACGTGACAAACTCTTAACATTCTTTAATTTTCAAGTTTAGATCCAGAAAGATCTTTTCACCAGTTTAAGATATTACTGGAATAGGTGAATACAATATTTTTTGTCCGTTAATAAAAAGTAATACACAAAAATCTTATTGGTTTAAAATTTTTGTAATATTATTTTTAAGACTTATTCTTTATTTATAATAAAACTAGTTTTGTTTTCTATTGGTTTTTATAAATCAAGCAGTGGTTCTTCTTAATCAATCTACATACTGTTATGTCCATGAAAAGAAATTACTTATTATTTTATGTTTTCTAGCCATCTTCATATACTATTTATTTAAGCGCTTAAAAACACATCTTTAATCTAAGTATGAAATGATAATGAAACAATATATATTTTTTCAAACTTACTTTCATCTTCAGTACACTATGAATAAATACAACTTCAACACATGTTAAAATGTATTCTTAATTCTAACATTAAATCAATATCATGATTTTTACTCTTTGATTATTTTTCCTGTTACAGTATAATATGTAGGTACTTATATCAGTCATTTTTCAAATTTACTTCAGTAAAATGTAAATGTCTCTGAAGACTTAATAATCAAAATTTGTGGAATAGGATGACGATGATAATGGCCATGAAGAACACACAATTTACGAAGAGCTTAACAATGAAGAGGAAGATGACGCGCATGCTGACGACGACCATGGTGATGAAGATGACATACACAGCGATGAAGAAGATGGTCACGATGACGAAGACGATGATCACCTCGAACAAGATGACGAAGATCAAGATGACGACGAAGACGACGCTCAAGATGACGACGAAGACGACGCTCAAGATGACGACGAAGACGACGCTCCGAGTCATGAAGACGATGATGAAAATAATTATGAAGACGCCGATCAGGAAAATGATCATCTAGACAATGATGACAGCCAAGAACAGGATCACGAAAATGATGAGGTGGTATTAGTTTGGTGGGATGGCTAAAAACAGCCTTGGCGCTACCATTGCGCCTGAAATATCTGTATGTTTCTGTAAAGTTTGTATGGGATGCTTTCGAGACGCGGTTCCTTGTATAAAAATATTAAGTTATTTTATGAAAACACCTTACTCATCGCTAGTTTTGTGCACTGGTAGCGCCCTGTACCTACTACATTTTAATTTGAATTTTAAATTATTTACCTGATTGGATATTTTAGAACTAAAGTTATTAAATACAATCAAAGCAGGATGAAGATGAAGAGGCTCTTCAAGATACATATGAAGAGGATGATGATGAAAAAGCCCAACAGACTGATGAAGATGTCAACGATGATTTGCAAGAAATAAATGAAGATGATGATGATGACAATGAAGACGAAGACGATGATAACAGTAACGAAATTGATAGAAACGAAAGTAACGAAAATGTAGAAGAAAACGAATCAGATAATGAGGTGCAGACAAAAAGTGAAATGTGTGATGCTTAAATAAAATTTTGTGATACTTTGTATGTGATTGGCACTAACAGATCTAAAGCTTCTTTTTCTTAATATTGACACAATGACAAATCTGAGATTACTTCAGTGTTTTAATCCGCCATATATGTTAAAATACTACCAGATTAGAATAAACCGCTTCTACACTTAATTAACTCTTTAACTTAATTATAGAGTTCTTAGTTATTTTCAATATACTTCTAGTAATTTCTGTAAGTGATTTTAAATTTACTTCGGTATTAAAATGTATTAATAAGACAATACATCCTATATACAGAATTTCGAAAATTTTCGCCGTCGTAAACTATTAATACTTATTGTTTTTTTTATTAATATGTAGTAGGAGTACCTATGTAGTTATTGCCCTTAACAAGATATTGAAGTAAAAAATACTATTTCTCAATAGGAAGACGAGGAACATGATGAAGAAGACGATCACGCTGATGAAGAAGTAGAGGTTGAAAAATTAGAGAAGGAGGTACCCGAAGACCTTGAGCCTGTTTCCACGGAACTACCGGCGTTGCCTGAGGAAGATGACGATGACGACGACGATAATAAAGATGAAGGTAAGGTTTATAAAAAACTTGTATTAACTATTCTCGAACTCGATGGTACGGTTAAGGCGACGGGTAGCCCGAACAAGCGACACCAATCGATTTAAATTGTGTTGCGCCCCAGGCGTGGAAAATCCCGGTTTCGTTTACAGATTGTGTCAAATTAGAAAACGTGCCTTATTAAATGGACACTGGCTGGACTAGGACACGCTCCCTGGTATCATCATCAAGTACTCTATGCTGTAGTTTGAGATCAGCCTGGATTGTTTGGCGCATTTATTTATCTATCAAGATGGTATAATACTTTTTCTGTAAACATATTCTAGTTATTATATGGAATCTTGTTTATCATTATCATTTACGTCCACTGCTGTAAGTATGTAGACCTTCCCGAATGATCTCCACACAAATCGGTCCTGTGCCGCCCGCATCCAATTTTATCCCGCGACCTTCACTAGATCGTCGGTCCACCTTGTGAGGAGACTGCCACGGCTGCAGAAAGGTCCTCGAGTAGAGGCCGTGACCTCCACTCGAGGACCTTCTTGCCCAAACGGCCGGTTGCTCTCCTCTTAATGTGCCCCTGTCCATGGCCACTTGAGGCATGCAATTCTTTGGGTTGTCTTTCTTCTCCTGGGGATCTCATCATTCCTGATACGATCAGGCAAGGAGATTCCGAGCATAGCGCTTTCCATTACCCTCTGGATTACGTTGGGCTTTTTAAGCACCCCATTGTAAGCGGCCACGTTTCGGTTCCTTTATGCCATCACTGTCAACACACGCATTAAACGCGTCTTTCGTTTTGAGGCACTGCTGTAGATAGGCCGAACGCTGCCTGGATTCGTTGATCTACCTCTTTTGGACTTACCAAGTCGGGCTTTTTGTCCGAAGTAAATATACGTACTGGAGTGGAGTGGTCGCCACTCGCCAGGTCGGGAAACGCAGTGTTGGACGCCCTGCGCTGACGATTTGAGAAATATGGCTGGTGTGAGATGGATGCGACTGCTCAGGACCGGGTTGTTTGCCGCTCTTTGGGGGAGGCCTACGTTCAGCAGTGGACGACGATAGGCTGATTGATTTATTGATTGAAATATACTCGTCCACAACTTGCAGTGTAAAGCTTTCAACATTTACTGGGCGATCGGGATCTATTTATTATTCAAAGTTGAGAATATATAGTTATGAGAATGGAACTACAAAACGAATGGCTAATTAATTACTTGTGTCCATTTGAACTTTATTCCGCTTGTCTATCTCACAAGCTTGCATCAGCAAAATGTCCTATTAATGAAAAAAATATATTTCATATCAATCAGACGAGAAGGAGCCAGAAGAAGAAGAAGAAGAAGATAATGGCATCGAAGAAGAGGAAGAGTTCTTAGAGGCAGGTGATGACGATGAACCGCCTGTGGAGAAAATTACCGTCCCAGCAGGAAAGCCGTTTGATGAGGTAGGTTTCTTAGTCTTTAACTCAAGTTTCAACATAAATGGCAGTTATACCTTAAAATATTAGGACTGATATTCCGCAAATATTGTTACATGTTTGTTTTCTTTAACATTCGTAAGTATTGTATTGCACGTATGTAAGCACAAATGGTGTGGCATGATTTTACTAATTCTAATCGATTTCCAGTGAATAAACGGTGCTTCCGATACTAGACTAAAGAGTTGAAAACGAATATTTACATTCTACTTATTGACAACCGAACGGCGTTATATGAGATCGATGATAAAAATTGCGCACCTTTCCTAAAGAGTACCCACGAGACTGAAATGTGTTGATTTTGTAACAAAAACCATTTCCAAAGTTCGTTTTAAAATATTGTCGCAGGTGGAAGATGAGGTATCCTCAGAGCAGCCTCCAGACACTCTGGAAGAGGAAGAAGAGTATGAGAAACAGCAAGAAGAGTTGCGTCGAGAGGAAGCTCAGGCGTCACACAGTGAGTATACTCAACACCCCTCTATGGCATGCGCTTTTATTTACCACAGACCTTTATTTAACTTGCTTCGTGGGTTTTTGAGAGTATAGATACGCCATTAAACATTCGAAGATGCCTCCACGGTACATTCTCTGTATGTTAACGTAAAAGATACTTCGAAGCCATTGTCTATCCTACCTTAAGTTAATGATACAACAACCTTAATGAAGTGGAAACATCTCATTAAATAGTAATAATACAAAATATCCAATAGGTATAATGGAGCTTTTTGCTTTTGTACTGTAAACTCTGCTATTTCATAATCTAAATTACTAATAACCTCGTAACTAATCTCATAAGATTCTGTAAAAATAAATGTTCATAGTATATTCACATCTTTTATTTCGTAACTTATTGCGGACAACATGGTATGTTTCACCAATATTTTTAAAATTGTAATGGTTTATCAATTTATATACAGTAAGCCACACATCAATTTATACAAATTAAATCTGGCAAATTTCTTCAGTCGATTCTCACATTAATGGCAAACACGTTTGGTTCAAGATCCATTGAGGATATTTGTTAGATTGTGGTATCCTGATAACCTGATTGGCTGTCTGTACCTACATAGGTTTAAAACTTTATTTTAAAGTGCGTTCTGGGCTTACATTTTGTGAGCCCCTATAAGCAAGTAAGGAGGATCATAGTGCCTGAAAAGAGAAGCTCTAAGGGAGATGCCACACTGGCGGATGCGAGCGTTTTTATAGCGGAGCGACGTGACGTTGCGCGGCCGCGACGTGTACTCTGCGGAGACGCGACGTCTTCGCCACTCACATGCAGCGACCACGTCGCGGCTGCGCAGCGTTCACGCCACGGATGCGCAGTGGATTCGCCGGCGTGTTTCTCCGTAGCCGCCACAAAAACAATGACGTTCAGAAATATCCTTTCGACTCCTCGGCGAACCAGTCGCGCATCGGCGGTGTGAACGCTGTAGACGTCTTCTCCGCGCACACGCAACGTTTTCGCTGCGTGCCGCTCCGTTTTGAAAATCCGCCAGTGTGTCATCACCCTTAGAGTTTCTATTTTCTGGCACTATGATCCCCATTTCCCTTAGCGTCTATACCTAGAGTTTTGATTATTCCGTATCGACCCTAAAAATAGAATACTCTTGTAGTAATTTATGACTATCAGTTGTTAAAATGTATAAATATGCGCGTCTCACTAACATCGGCGGGATTCCTCACAGCTTACGCTCGCCTCGCAAGCAATGTTTTGTCCGTTTTCTTCAAATAGATGCCTAATTTACGTGTCATTGTTGGTGTAACGCTGCTTTAAGTGTTCACTTGCTCGTTTGATGTAGCAATCGGCACCAAAATGTAACACGTAAAAACTGCATGGTTTATCGTCGGGACACACGACTCCGTAGATTTTACGTATACGTTAACTCATTTGCTGTCGCATAGATTATTATGCGCCTTTAGTACATTTTTTTAACCAAAATCCTTAAGGTGACGGGTAGGGCACACTAGAGACGCCAAACGATTTTAATTTTTAGCTACTAAACCGGATATATTTAAACAAAATTACAATCTCTCGGCAAACGCTTATACTATTTATTAAATAACCATGCACAAATGTTGGGTCCGTTTTTGTACGCGAAAAATTGATCCACGCCAAAAGCAGCCACTTTTGGCGGTAATCCAAAATTCAAGTGCAAAGGCAGACCAAACAGTTAAATGTAAGTATTAAATAAATAGTATAGGTGTTTGCCGAGAGATTGTAACCCCGAAATTGTTTAAAATAGATTCGGTTTAGTAGCTATAAATTATATTCGATTGGCGTCGCTTGTGTGGCCTATCCGTCACCTTAATACAGCCTGTAGATTTCCGGGTTTCGAAAAAAAAAGAAAAAGGTTTTCAAATTTTAAATTTTGAACAAGGAAGTGGCAATTAATGGGTTAACTAGGTGTTAATTTATAAACAAATCTCTTGATCTAATAAATCACTTATGTTCGCTTTGAGTTAGTCACATAACTAGTATTTCATTAAATCCCATCGGTGTATGAAACTAAGAAACTACGAAACTTCTAGCAGTTACATTAATATTCCACACTATTTACAAACTTACTTTTATTACACATAAGAACTTAGTACTTACACATAGAAAAATGTTATTATTGTTAAATAATAAAAATTATATCCATTGATACTGTTCATACAACACTAAGAAAATCGCAACAGATGTTTTCCTTCTCATTATCATTTCTCATTGTCGATTAAGGCCCTATATTCGTCTTTGCTCGAGGACTCCGCCCAGTATGTCCTAAGACATCTATCTTTGATCGTTACTTGGGCCTTGAGTGCCTCTAAATTTACATACGAGTATAATACAGTACTGCCCATATCGGCTATAGACGTTCTAAGCTAGTGGCGCGTGTGTTGCAGTGTGGCTGAAGCTGGGCGTGGGCGCCGCGCTGCTGGCCGCCACCCACGCCGTCATGCGCCGTGCCACGCACTCGCGCGGTGCGTATACGCAGATCAACTTCAACCCTTCTAGTTTATTCAATCAGCTCTCACTTTAACCACTTCTGCATAAAAACATACTGATGTTATTTGGCAATTTGCTAAGAGGCAATTAGGTTTTCAATTTCAACTTTTTATTCACACAACAGATACACCGGAAAGGGCAGAGTCCGCTAGTAGAGAGGAAACCCCTAATATAGACCGCCGTTTGACACTGATACCCGAAGAACCTGTCGTACCCGGTAGGAAAACTTTTTATTTTGTTGTTATTCGTTTCTTATTAAAAGTATGAGTTTTCATTGATTAGGTGCTAGTTAAGACATATTCGTTTCAGTGAGAAAAGTCGAGGAAGTATCTCGGCCTGTAATCGAAAGACAGGTAGAAAAAGTGACGTCGGTTGTGAAATCAATTCCTATTCAAAAACAAGAAAGCGAAGAAGAAGACGAAGAAGTAAGTCACATTTTTAAATTAATTTTAATTGGTAACGCTTTGATGTGCGATTTATTCATTACCAACATATTTCTGCAGGAGGTAATAGTAGAGAAACCGACGGATGATAAAGAATTATACAGTGAGGAGGAAGCGGACGAGGAAGTTGAAGAAGAAGAGGAAGAAGAAATTGTGCCACCAAAGAAAGATATTCCCAAACTGCAAGCACCGGTTGTAATAAAGAAACCCGAACCGGTACCGGAACCGGAGCCAGAAGAAGACGACGAAGATCCTGATGACGTTGAAATAATTGGAGATGAGCAACTTGAAGAGGAGTTGGAGGAAGAAGGGGACGAGGAAGAGATATCCGACGTAGACGACGTAGAACTGCTGAGTCGTTTGGAGGCGAAATACGGGAAGCTGCCGGAGCCGGAGAGGCCGGGACCGAGACAGAGTAATCGCGGCTTGGCCCTGTGTGCGCTTGCTAGGCTCCACGCTGCATGCTCCACTATTAACCAATTAACCCGTCAGTTGGCTTGACTAATCTTATGTGAGTTGAGTTGCATATTCATGTTTTAATTTTAAGATTTGTAACGTTATAGGAAAGTAGAGGAAATTGCTAATTTTATTTCGCAGCTAATGACTATTAGAAATATTTTTCATGGAGCGTTTTTACAATGTCGCAAAGTAAATGGATCTATATTTTATTTAGCAAACCAACTATAAGTTGAGATACAGATATTTTCGTACATATGTTTAAAATCGCGCTATGTTCTACCACGTCAGTAGGCTGATGAGTTGAAGGAAAACATCGTACGAAAACTTAAGGTACGCTATAAATGTATAAAAAAGGAACTAACAAACTGGTTCCCTGCTCTATATTTTACTGTATGAAATAGTATAGAGTACTCCGAAAAAAAATACAAATTAATGATCTTTAGGTGAAGTAGTCAATTTCATTGAAATTCTTCACGCTATCAACAGTTTTGTACATTCGTCCATTCAATACACTTTAACGACAAAAATCTTTCTTATAGAAGATGGAGGTAACAGTATAGAAGACATGTGGCCGGGCGAGCCTAGCGACGCGTACTGGCGCCAGCAACTTGACTCTGCAGAACGGGAACTCCGCCAGGTATGTATCAACAACACACAACTAGACCGCTATCCCTACACCGTCTATTTTAAACTCTACCTACACACACCGTGTAAGGTTTTTTTGCCTGGTAATATTATTCTATTCAAGCTCTCGAGGTCATAACTAGTTACTTGTTAAAACTCTGATAGTAACGCTGAGAAATGCTGCTTTCGTAAAATAGTAAATGGTCGTTGCGAATCAATGAAGCACAAAAAAGGTCAAAACCTTCATTGTGCTTCATTAGGTTTCATTGAAAAATAAAACCGACAAGTGGAGGAACAAAATTGGTAGACAAAAGTATCTTGTAATGAACAGTTAAGAACTAAGTTTGAAAGTCTATTAAAGTCGGTGTATTCATTCTGAATTTACTGTACATGCATGATATTGAAGTGTAGTTTTATTAACACGTTTGGGCCCTGCTTGCATACTTATTAATGTCATCATCATTTCTGAATATTTTTTTATCGAATACACCGACAAAATTTAAAGTTTTAAACTGTTGTTAATGTTTTTGGCGCATTGATTCCAGGACTGGCTGGACTAATGTCGTTTTGTTTTCACCTAACTTTCACTTAAAACTTCATACTTTGCTCGTTGTGCCATTTCCCGGACTCGTCTCCGGCACGCTCGCTGGGCGTCGCGCCCTGCACCCCGCGCGGCGCCTCCGAGCGTGCTGTAGACGACTCTTTCCTTTAGTTTAGGATTATACAGACCGTATTATAAGGCTTATACTATTCATAATATTAGAAACTATATTCTATCTCTGTTGCTTCGGCACTGAGCAATTCCCGTCATTATATTTGTGTTTTGTGATATCCTTTGTATTTAATCAATAATGAAGTATGATGTGCTATCGCATAAAATTTAAACTCATGTTCATGGCATTTCCGCCCGATTTCAAAACGAAATATAAGTCCTCACTTGAACAAGTATGATATTACATTTTGCAAGAAAGCCTAATATAAGTGAGACATCTTTTTTATGTTCCCTTAGAAGGACATGTGTTTTGCAATCCCCAATTTCAAATCGTCCCATACCCTGAAGATGTAGTGTAAAACGGCAACGATATAATCCAGTAGTTCGTGCGTGCACGTGTGTTGCGTAGCGTGTGCGTGTGAGCATTGTGTGCCACTAACTGACAAGGGGTCGTGGAGCGCGGCGGCGGCGCGCGCGGGCGAGGCAGGGCTGCGCGAGAGCGCCCGCGCACGGTTCGTGCTGGCGCGCGCGCTCGACCTCTCCGCCGAGGCGCGAAGGGACAACCGCCTGCTGTCGCGCGCCATCGGCGCCTACCTCGACCTGCTCAAGATGAACGAACGCCTCTCCGATAAGAAACTGCTCGAAATCGCTGGACGAGCGCTCGACAGAATACAGTTTAGAGGTGAGCGGTTGCGATAGTTAATTTTAGATTCGATGCAGTGTGCCAACGACAACAGCAGGTGAAAATCACCGACCGCAGGCGACAGCAGTCGCCTGTAGCTTGTCGTGGGCGATCACTGGCATATTGTTGCTCGTCTCCCTTACGATGATGTTATATTATAATAACATAAATCTAGTCGGTACAGTTTTACCAATTTTATAAGTTACACTAATGTAGGTACAGTCAGCATCAAAAGTAGCTTAACACATTAGTACCATGTCGAAGTAACATTTTGTACGTACCCCTTAGAAACTGACTATAATAGGCAGAACGGTTACTTTGACATGGTACTCAAGTGTTAAGCTACTTTTGATGCCGACCGTACCTGCGCAGGAGTCTTATTTTCAAAAACTGCGGCAAAATCTTAACCAATCACAACGCTACATTTACGAGCGCCAAAAATTACAATTTCTTATTGGTTGATGAGTCAACGCCATATTCGGTGCGAGTGCGGTTAAGAGAGAGGTAGCATTCCTTTCTGGATGTATTGTATTTAATCTTAAAGTAACGCAATTAAGTATGTATTTCAACAGCTTTCGTAACCGTAATCAATGGGATGGGAGAGCAATGGAGAGGGCTATGCTCGGAGTCTCCCTGCGTGATCGTATCAGAAATGATGAGATCCGCAGGAGAACTAAGATCACAGACGTAGCCAAAAGGATTGCATGCCTCAAATGGCAATGGGCAGGGCACATAGCGAGGAGAACAGACGGCCGTTGGGGCGGAAAGGTCCTCGAGTGGAGGCCACGTACAGGAACTCGCAGCCGTGGCAGGCCTCCTACAAGGTGGACCGACGATCTGGTGAAGATCGCGGGAATCCATTGGATGCGGGAGGCACAGGACCGATCTGTGTGGAGAACATTGGGGGAGGCCTATGTCCAGCAGTGGACGTCCATTGGCTGAAATGATGATGATGATGATGATGAATCAATGGGATTTAACTTGCTCTTCTGCGTATATGAATTTTGCCGATGTAACTCATAAACGTGGTAGAGCTATAGTTAGGTATGCATTGTTAAAACGGACTAGGGCCCCAGTATCTATCTACTCATTCACTGTTTCCGATTACTATGTCCAAGTCAATAACTTCTAATAAATGGTGAATAATTGAATATGCTTTGATTGTGAATTTATTGAACTGTATATTTTCTCTTGTTTCAGGAAATTATCTGAATGCTGAACCTGTTCATAGATTACTAATACGACGGTTTCCCAATGAACCTACATATCGGAACAATCTAACCATATCGTTTTTAATGGCCAACAGGTAAAACAAAACGTTTTATACTTTTCCAGCGTAGTTCTACGTTCTAAAGCAATCATTAAGGTGACGGGTAGGGCACACTAGCGACGCCAATCGATTTTAATTTTTAGCTACTAAACCGGATCTATTTTAAACAATTTCGGGGTTACAACCTCTCGGCAAACACTTATACCATTTATTAAATAACTATGCACAAATGTTGAGCTCGGAATAAAGTGGCCGCTTTCGGCGTGAATTAATTTTTCGCGTACGCGTTGGACCCAACATTTGTGCATGATTAATTAATTTATTTTATTTATTTAAGGTACACATACAGATTAACGTCACAGTAATTATTGAAATAGTACATTTAAAATAGCTTATCTTATAAATAGTATAAGTGTTTGCCGATAGGTTGCAACCCCGAAATTGTTTAAAATAGATCCGGTTTAGTAACGAAAAAATTAAATCTAATGGCGTCGCTAGTGTGCCCTACCCGTCACCTTAAGTAAATGTCAACAGGTTTATTACATAAAATATTTTTATTTCAGGGTTGACTTAGCAGAAGAAGCACTAAAAGAGACACTTTTACTCTGGCCCAACGATCGCGTAGCCCTAGCACATTATGGATTCGTTTTAAAAACTAAGCATAACAAATATGAAGAGGCCGCCCATGCTTTCAAAAAAGCTCTTGATGGCGACACCGGCCCAGCCAACGAACCAAGATTCTACTACCACTACGGCGACTCCCTAATGTTGTTAGGACGCCACGAGGAAGCGCATGCGGTCCACGAGCGCGGCGCCAAACTCGGCCATTTTCTGTCGCCATCCCAACGGTCACTGTACAACGTGGATCGACTGAAGAGCACGCCTTGGTGGGAGGTCGAGAAGACTCCGTACTTGCGGCTAGCCAAAGCGCTGGAGAAGTCGTGGAAGGAGATACTGCGAGAGGGCGAAGCGGCAAAGGCGTCATACGAGGAGGAGAAGGAGGGTCTGAAGAAGAGTGGGGAGTGGTCGCAGCTGGACTTGTTCGTGCGAGGGCAGGAGATCCCCGAGCGGTGCAAGCGCGCGCCGGTGACGTGTGCCGTCGTGAAGAGCGAGCCCGCGGCAGGCCGGCTGCCGCCGAGGGCAAGTCAAGTTCAGCCTGATGGCGGCCGGCACGCACGTGCGCGCGCACGTAGGACCCACCAATTGCCGGCTGAGAATGCATTTGGGGCTAAGCAATACCAAAGATACTTATATTAGAGTGGATAAAGAAATAAGGTGAGCTAATACTTTACACCAAATACCTATTAAAAGGTTTTTAACTAACATAGCTGTTTGAAATATTTAGACTATATTGGTCTGTCATAAGACAGAGAAAACAAGTTTGAGCAGTTATTATAGTCTGATATATAATACTACTCTTAGGGCTGGTTTTTCAATAGTCCGTTTTCAAGTTGACAAATCGATAAAATGAAATACCATTAAAAGTAATAGTCACATTCATGTAAGTAAGTAACAATAAGACTACTATCATTTAATTTTGCCGGGTAATACTTTATTCATCTGTTAAATTTTATCAGACGATTGAAAAATCAGCCCTTAGAGTCTGATCACGGTTATTTGACACGTGGCAAAAGTCGGAAATAATGCTGTTTTGGCATTTTCGCATAGAAAAAACGTTGTACAACGCCCACTTGCCAATGTCACCGAAGTGCCTTATGATCTTGGTCGGTCTGTACAGTTGCTTTACCGCTACAAAGTCGACCTGCCCATGGACGCTGGGGGGATGGGCAGAGTGCGCTTGACCAATCGAAAACGTTCTCTTTGGAACTCGCGCAATTGCACTGTTGTCTGCGAACGTCATTCTTATTGATCTGTGTCGCCGACAGTCAACATTCAACCGATTTATTGGACCAAATAGAATATATACATTTTTGATTTGTCGAGTGCACCAGTCGAGGCTATTTGGTGCGTATTATAAGATTTTAAAGGGATAAGTTTTAAAAATGAGTGTTTACTTGCAGGCAGTGGCAGCTAGGCAAGGTGCTGCTGTTCGACGACAGCTTCGAACACGAGGTGTGGCACAACGGCACGGACGCGCGGCTAGTACTGATCGTAGATGTGTGGCACCCGCACCTCACGGCGCAAGAGCGACGCCAGCTGCCCGCCATATAAACTTCACACCGTTATCGATGTCGCGTACGTACAGCCACACATCAAAGTATACAAAACTTTCAAATTTCTTCATTCGATTCACACCTTAATGTCAAACACATTCGGTTCAATATCAATTGAGGAATTTTGGCATATTGTGTTTACTCTATGTGTACCTGGCTGTAACCAAAAATTCTACGGGGAGGGTACATGTCTGGAAATCTGCACGAAAGCGTGCTGGAGCTCTCTTCCATCTCTTTGAAAAGGAAATTGATCTGTCATTATAAGTACATTTAGTTTTGTTGAACGATTAAATTCAAATAATTCCCTTCCCATGAAGAATAAAATAGATGGCATTTCTGATTATGGGTTCACTGAACACATTTTGGTCCATTTGTCTTTCAATACCTACAGCGAAACGAGAATTTTGACAAACCAGTGTAAGTAATGGGAAATAAATGGACGACTGACGTGACGCGGGTAATTAGTCCTTACATTGATGGGGTTATTATGGGCGGACGACTCAGATAAGAGGCGTACGCGATATCAGAAACAAATCGTTGTACATAATAGTGTTCTGTAAAATATATAGAGATATGTCTAGGAATGGAGAGACTAACAGTTAGTCAACAAAAAGTGTTTTTAATGCATTTTTCATGTGTGAATGTACTTGTTCAGTATTTTTAAGCAAATAGGTATGGAATTTGTGATATATTTTTACAATCATTGTTGTTGTTAAGTGTCAGATTTCATGTTAAGTTAAACAAATATAATTTCAATGCTCGAACCAATACTGTTTCATTAAAAAGCGACCCCCTTCTAGTTAACATCAATTCATTGATTTTGTTATTCTATTTTGCATATCAAAGGTAATTTGCATATAAAATACCATAACGTGGTATAATATGGTGTTTTTTTTTTGTAAAACAAACACACAGACAAAAAAATTGACATATAAAGGATTTACGTTATGAAAAATTTGTAATTAAAACATCCAAGATAATTTATATTAATAGGTGTATATTTGGCATAAAAAAACGTTTCACTCAAATATAACCTATGTCAAGTTGTATCTCAAGTAGTAATCTAGTAAAGCTACACATGGTCTACTCGCTAATACAATGTTGGTCCACGGAATGCATAATATGGAAGTCGTGAATTGTGCACATAAATTAATTAACATTATGAGATTCGAAGTCATATTGGACGGAAAAGTTACAAAATAGTAAACATTATTATTCTAAATACATTACTTATTATTGTGAGGTTTTCCATGGCAAGAAGTTCGATTGTCTTTAGTTTTGTCACAAATAGACCAAAACTTGACCAACACAAATTACACAATATTTCGATTCTGTTTGACCGCAACATTACTTGAAGTAAATCATTGCGCTATAGACGGGCTCCCTTCATTCATCAATAGTCAAAAATCAAAGATTGTAGTTAAAAAAATAGAAAATATGCCTACTTAGTGCTAGGTTACAAAAAATATAAAAGTTAAAGCTAATTAAAAACTTATAAAATATGTAATAATAAAAAGGAATGTATTTCATACATTAACAAAATGACTTTAGGAATCTTTAGTATGAATGTGATAGTGTATTATAATATAAGTATAATTATAATTTTACATTATTTGTTATTTCACACTTCATTTTTACTTGCCGATTACAATAAAAATAGATACAATAGTCCTAAAACAGTGTGGCTTAAAATTACCAAAGAATAAATTGAGCAGAAAACATTCTTACTTATTAGACAAAACTTATAAACTTTTTCCTTCAAATTTCTTACGCAAAAGATTACTATAAAAGAAGAAGTAAAGAACAGGATTTTTCAGTTTTATAATTCGTTAAGAATTAAAGACTTAAGTTTTAAGTAACATTCCATTACAACTAGGTACAGAGTTTAAATCACCCAAGTGATATGCATAAATAACTTACATCCCTATAAATAAAACTATGATAATAAAATCACTGGAAGAAGGCACATTGAAATTGTTATAAACTTTTTACGACATATAGCCATCATGAGCTGGTTGATAAGCGGGAGGGCCGGGCGCCTGCGGCGTGGCGCGCGCGCTGTAGGGCGGCGCGGGCGGCGGCGGCTCCTGCCAGCCCGCGTCGCCGTAGCCCGCCGCCCCGTACCCGCCCGCGTACGGGGACTCGCAAGGCGGCACCGAATCCACCCTCGCATCATAATTAGGTACAGTTTCGTAGCCGCGGCTCATATTGTCGTAGGCCTGAACGTTCGCTTCGTAGTTCCTAGGCACTGGGTCGTAAGGCCGATTCGGTTCATTGTAGGGACCGGCGACGTCGTACCCGCTATTTTTATTGATTCGACGGATCGTATCGTACCTATTAGTGATTATTGGGACGGATTCTGTTGGAGGTGGCGGATCGTAAACGTCTTGTGACCGTGCGATAGCCTCTCGCTCTGGGGCGTGATAGGAGGCTGGACGAGCGCCATGGAAATTAGAATAGGAGGAATGTGCTGACGTCGGTCGTGAGGGCTTGGAGTCGCGCGGCAACGACGCGGTGGACGCGAGATAACCATTATTCCTGTACGATCGGCGCGACCTACGCACAGATGATCCGGCGCCGCGTGACCCCGACCTCCTCTTGACACGACGCGGCGTCATTGGCTTCAATGAACTTTCACTCACAGCGGTTTCCGTTGGGCTTAGTTCAATTGTGTATACAGGACGGCGTGATAGAGTTCCTTTATCTGAAAAAAAAAAATTAAATGATCAAAATTCCAAATACTATTTTAATTGATTTTCCAACAATGACAATGTTAAACTGTAATTATACTAATATCTGCATTCATTATGTAAATATTTAATTTTTAATGAAAAATCTAAAGAAATGTAAAACACACTAGAAGGTTAACATTACCTGACATTGGCTTCCTCTTCTTAAATGACTGATAAGCCAAAAGTATAGCTAATGGCAAGGCAGCCATAGTAAATACTGCTGCAAATGCCGACTGAGCCAATTCAATGTGGTGCCACTCAACAAAACAGCCATCAACTCGTGATGGCCTCCACGAACTAGGCTTGTCTGCCTCACCCCATACTGGTTGACATCCCCATCCATTCCATTCCCACCAGCTAACGCTATCAGTTCCCAGGGATAAGAGACCACTTTCCTGAAGAATAATAATACATGTGATATCAATATAAATTAGGATTAAATAACAATTTTCCATGACTGCATTTATAATGATCACTTATTAAAAATATAATATAAATACTTACTCTGTTCAATAATCCTAAATTCAGAAAGTAACAAATTAGAAACACATTCCAAGTTAGCCACATGAAGCTCCATATTGCATACTGGAAGGAAAAAGAAATGCTTTGCTTACACTATGTACATTAAATAAATATAAACTTTTTCACCCCATAAAAGTAATGATTTGTTATAAAAAAACGGAAATTTAAAGAGATATTAATTTTTAAGCAAGTACATGATTATGTACTCACACTTAGTGATGAAAGAGACTCAGTCGTTTAAGTCGTTTAAGATAAGACTCGCCTCTTTATACACGACTTTGCTTTAAAATTAAGACTTTAGCTGTTAGTCTTCAATAATACGACTCAGTCATTTAACGTATAAGACTAGTTGCGCTAAAACGACTTAAATGCCTAAAACGACTTAACGCCTTATACGGCTTAAAGAGACTTAAAGGGCTACGTGTTTTTATTCGAGAGAGCTGGCGTTCGAGTAAAGCGTTTAGTTTTCATTAAAATCGTTTTTATTAATATAAGGAAAAAAAACTATGTCCTACATATTAGGTAAGGGTTTATTAGGGAAAAATAAATACATCTGGTTTGGTTATGGTTATCTTCTATTTTAGGTCATTAACAAAAATACAAAAAAATAAACACAGTGAAAAAAAAACAATACAGCTACAAAAAAGTAATCCAAGACGATAGGCACATTGACGCCCTGATGCTCTTATCACTTAATCTGCAACGTTTTTTTGAGATGAGGTTACCAGATTTCGAAAAGGTTTGCTCACTTGTAACACTACTTGCTGGAATACTTAATATATCTTTAGCCATTTCCGTTAGGCAGGGCAGGTGATACTTCTGATTGGACCACCAAAGTAAAACGTCTACATCCTCTGTTTCTAGTGGCATGGATAAATACTTTTGTATCTCGTCTTGCTCCGCGTTTATTTGTTTGTATACCGCAGAAAAAACACTTTTCTTCTGAATATTTTGTGATTGAGATGATGTGGCTAATGTTTGATCTATACTTGAATTTACATAATGCGCGGTGAAATACGTTTTAAAACGCGGTAGAATATCTTCGCATTCGTAGCTTTGTTCGACAAAATAGGTATTTTTTACAAAAAAATACAAATAGTCTCCTAAGATCATTTTCGCGTAGCGGCAACGGTTTAGGTACTTTCCCATACTGACCCATTTAAGATATCCACCCTGTATACACACCATATTTTAGGGTTCAATTTTTTATGCAAATGGATAATGAACCGGCTTACGACTCTCGAATCCTCAGGCGACTCATGTTGCCAGAATTTTAAGCTGTTTAAGTCCTGTAAGCTGTTTAAGTCCTTTAAGCTGTTTAAGTAACTGCTGAGCGTTTTAGTTAAAAGACTTCGACTAATGAGACTAGTCTTAAGACTAAAGGTTGGGGACTAAAAGACTGAGTCAGTCATGAGGCGTCAAAAATAAGGCGAGTCTTAATTAAAAGCCTTAAAAGCCTGAGTCTCTTTCATCACTACTCACACTTGACGTGTTTATTAATAATAGTTATAATGCAACGAAAATCTAAAGAACTATTTATCAAAGATACTATGTATATGAACTAAGTCAAAAAATATTTATGAATATGTAATGAAAAATGTATGGTTTAGGTAGTAGGTACAGACAGCCACACATCAAAACTTTGCCACTAAAATGTAAATAAAATACTTACAGCTAACAAGTAATTTGTAATGTATTGTACTGCTCCGAAAGAACCAAATATAATCAGAATTATATTGATGAAATTTGCTACAATAGGTAGCCACATGTACCCCAAAAAATCAAACACTTGTCTTTGTATAGTAATAATCTGAAAGAAAAATAAAAGTACATTATTTATGTTATAGTTGAAGACAAATGGTATAAAATAAAAAATCTTTAAACCAGTTATATGTATACACTGTTAATATTGTAATATTAGCGTTTATAATGCCTATATAAATCATACCAATTCGAGAACACAAACGATCAACAACAATGTTCTTAGCCCACACACAGCCATATTTGTAATGAACTATATTACAAAACATTACTGGGTAATCCAACTTTCGTTATGAGCTTAACAGTTACTATTTTTAATTCAAAATTACTAAATTAAGGTATAAAAAAATTACGAAAAACTGAATTAAACGACCCCATTAGAAAATGGATATAAATTAACGAATGAATGAATGATATATTATGTGATCTGTCATCGTTTGCTATTGCTAGTGATGTGCTTCATGTTTGTTTCACAGTAACCTAGTACAGATAATATTTTTTTTGTTAGTTAATGCTATGATCAGTGCTACGACACCAAACTCTTGCATGACATGCATTTTTGAGAACCATCCGTTAAAATATTTTTTGACATTTTATTTGCGGCAGATGATGCGAAAAAAACAAACTATCGATCAATCAAATTTGTTTGAGAATTTTCTATTGAATTTCATTCTCACTTGTGAAATTAGTTCGTTTTGCCTAGTCATTAAAGTTAGCGAGTAATTAAATTAGGTAATTATCGAATCTTAGTTAACTTTTAACGGTCGCTTACTTGACTTCAGTCAGTGTTCGCAGTCCACTTTGATACCGGTCAGTTAACCTATATTTTCTCTTACATATTTCAGACTGAAAAAATGGCGTCTGAAAGACTAATCCCTTTGGAATCGAATCCTGAAGTTATGAATAAATTTCTTCAGAAATTGGGCGTACCCAACAATTGGAGTGTAGTTGACGTGATGGGGCTAGATCCTGAAATGCTTGCTTGGGTACCTCGTCCTGTACTTTCAGTGATGCTTCTCTTTCCTGTTTCGAAAGCTTACGAAGAACATAAGCAGAAAGAAGAGAATGAAATCTTGGCCAAGGGTCAAGAAGTTGCTAGTGATATTTTCTACATGAAGCAAAACATTAGCAATGCTTGTGGCACAGTAGCCCTTGTGCACAGTGTTGGCAACAGCACTGACAGAATCCAGCTGGAGGATGGACCCATGAAAAAATTTTTGGATGAAGCTAGAAGTGTAGATGCAGCTGCTCGTGGGGCTTTGCTGGAGAAGTGTCAAGATATCATTAATGCTCACAAAGAGTTGGCTCAAGAAGGTCAAACTAATACTCCTAGTGCTGAAGATCCTGTGAATCATCATTTTATAACTTTTATACATAAAGATGGCATTTTATATGAGCTAGATGGTAACAAAGCTTTCCCTATTAATCATGGGGTTACCTCTCCTGATACTTTACTTGAAGATGCAGCTGTGATTTGCAAGGAGTTCATGTCCCGTGACCCTGATGAGGTCCGCTTTACTGTAATGGCTTTGGCTGCATCAGACTAAATTATTTCATATTGACTACAGAAATTAGTCAAACAGCTGAAGTATGAACAGCACATATTATATGCTACCACGCTTTGGATATTTAAGCTTCTCTATGCAAAGAGCAAGAGGAATATTTTGTATTTGATACATGTAACAAGCTATGCAGGGCAAGCTTTTGTGATACATTAATATAAAGCTTTTATTACATTCTTCAGAAAGATGGTTTTATTTGTAGTGTAACTTCCTAATGTGTAATCTTACATACACTGCCTATGATAATGCCACATCTCTCATCACATGGTAGTGAAAAATCTATATTTAGTTGAGTCCTCAATTGATATAAAAACAAAGCTATTGGGAAATAAAACAATAATTTACATGACCAGTTTTTAATATGGATATGTTTCAAATTGTTTGGATTACACTTATTATTTAATATAAATTTGAATTTACAAATCGTAAATAAATAAATTAAAAAATGAGAAGGCACACCTAGTTAAGTACATAAATATCTTAGGAAACAGTACAGTCAATTTGGGTAACTTTGAATAAAACTGGTTTAAAGATTTTTTATTTTATTCCTTGGAATTCCTATACAATTTAAAACAATATCTACGTTGAATGGAACAACCTGTAGATACTGTTTTAAATTGTATAGGAATTCCAAGGAATAAAATAAAAAACCTTTAAACCACTTTTATTCAAAGTTACCCAAATTGACTGTATGTAATTCTTTCTATCCATATTACAAAGCAGTTTTCTATCCCTTCCACTTGATTTTATTTTAGAAATCATGGTATTTATTATAAGAATGTAATTGACTAATATGATAGAGATCTAATATTTTCTGTACATAGCCTTTATCTTATTTTACATAAATCGTACTACATGGAATGTCTTTGTCATGTTCTTAGGAAAAAAAAAACTATATAAACTAGAAATATTGACTACTATCACAGATCATATATTATCAGATGAATTGGCTTGTTCTTCTGATGAATTAATCGCCACTTCTGAAAGGAAAAACAAATTAAATAAAAGAAGGTTTCATACATACTGCTGCACTCAGAAACGTCAATAAGCAACATTTTCATTAATTTAATAATTATGGAAAGGCTTTCCATAATGCATATTAAAATAAGTGTCAACATTTATTCTCAAGGTGACACCGCTAGGATACTAGAGCGCCGCCAAGTGAGTTAAATATGTATATTGATTGTGGCGAATAAGAGATTTTTTTTTAAAAGTACTAAGGAAAGTACTTATCTACATTTTTTTGAGACTAACTTATAAATAATTTATTGTTAGAAATTTACTTAAGTGGCCACTTTTAACAATTGTTATTAGTAAAAAAGATTTTTTTAAACTCGCAATAATTTGTTAATAATTTCCTTAAGTATTCATTGAAGTACATTTTTAAAAAAATGTCCCAATCGCCACAATCAATATAAATCAAGTAGCGGCTCTGGTTGCATCGCCTGAAACATTAAGTAACCATTAAAGTTAATTTGACGTCTCTGAGTGCGACAGATAGTGTTGGTATTAATATCTCTTTTAAAAGGTTGGCAATGTTAAAAGGAACTGGCACGAACTATGAACCTGACTCAAACCCACTTATTACGATTTGTAATAAGGGGGTTTGAGTCAGGTTATAATAGAGGTGAGTACCAATTCCTAGTTAAGGTGTACACCGCGACAATACTAGCGTCGCCAAGTGATTTATACTACTTATTTTATATTGATTGTGGCGAATAAGAGAAAAAAAATTTAAAGTAGGCAATTAATACTTTAAAGAAAGTATTAAGTTTTTTGAGACGAACTTATGTAATAATTACTTCTTATAAGCAACAACTTTTCATTAACTACATAGATGGTTCGCAAATATTTTGATAATCCTTTCTTTAAAGAATTAACAGATTACTTTTGAAAAATGCCTCTTATTTGCTACAATCAATATAAATAACTTGGCGGCGCTAATTTCGTCGGGGTGTCGCCTTAACGTTGCCGTTTTTGAGTCACGCTGACCGTTTGCTCGGGAAGGACTTAGTTTCTTTATAGGCTGGATGGAGTCTCTAAGAAAAGTTCCTTTATTATTTATTATACATATTGATTTACTTGTAGCTTCGCCGCCGACAAGCGTGACTCTTAAACCGCCCTAAGTAAAGGCCTCCATCATAGAAATCAAGTCATCGCTACTATGATGGGATTAGGCTTAATCACAACACTTTCCAAATGCGGATTGGTGACCACAAACCCGAGCTATGTTCGAAAAATTCGAAACATACTTTTCGCTCGTCTCGGGAATCGAACCCAGGACCCTGAGATCACGGCCCGGTACTTAAACCACTAGACCAACAGGGCGTTCTACAGGCTACAGTAGCTAATCGCTAAAATAAATCTGTCCCGTATGCTTTTATCTATTCATAATTACACATTTATAAATAGATAAAACCAACCGTACCCATTGATAAGGCACTTGGTGGACTAATAGTTTTCGTTATAATATGAGTGGCTTTACAATAGGTATCAACATATTAAATTGGTATTGCATGTTTTTTTTTTATTATTATATTTATTCGGACAAACGAGCAGGCGATGGTAACCTTTATTATTATTATGATGTCTGTTGTACCATATCCCGGACTTTTGGAAGGCGTGCGTGGGGCCGAAGCCAACACTGCCCGTTCCATTGACAGTTTTACTATAATGTGAACCAGCCGGCGACTATCCCGGTATACACTACAGAAGTGTAGCCCAGGACAGTCCCCGGTTGGCATAAGACTATTGAAAAGAATGAACAATAAAATGAACTGGGCTATTGGGTTGACGTGCTAGTGGACCGGTTAACTGGCACTATGGAGAGAATATGGCACCTGCCCGATCAATGATAAAAATCACGGAAAAATGGGCAGGTAGTGACTTGCCCCTCACTAGATGGGCCCCCTATAAATAGCTACCAGGAAGCCAAGCAAAAGTTAGCTACCAGATATAGCAAGGCGGGCAACATTGGTGTGAGCAGCTCAGGGTGCCGAGAGGTGTACACCGCTTTCTACCCAGTTTCTGTGGTTACAGACACTGTGCCAACTCCCGACTTATGCATCTTTCACTTCCACCCTTGCCTTTATTATGATTATTATTACGACTGCCTCGGCGCAATGGTTAGTGGGTCGCACTTTAAAGCGACGGTTGTGCCCGGGGTCCCGGGTTCGATCCCCGGGTCGTCCAAAATTTGTACCTAAGTTTTCGGTAAGAAATTCTTAGTGGCAGCTCTTGAGTCTGGAAGTTGGCGGTCTTGTACACCCGTGCCTCGGAAAACACGTTAAGCTGTTTGTACTGCGCCCGATCCCTCTCCGGTCGTGTCACAGTAGTGTTAGGGAATAGTGCACTTGTGTTTTTGCGCACACACTTGAGCACTATAATTTATATCCTGCGTAGGTGGCTGATCATTGAGATTGGCCGCCGTAGTCGTAATCGGTTGGAGGATATTAGTATTATACGCCTACATGTGGGTGACGTATAGCTTGCAAATTAAGGACTAGCTGCTCACGTTAGTACAGCCATGTCATATGGAAACCAGATAGTTACAATTGGTAACAAATGCCTGGTCAAGCCACCACCACCAATCTTGATAGAGGCCTGGCTTACTCAATACTTTATATTTTATTGCTTTCCATAGTTTGTAGTTACATTGGTTTTTAACTTAATGTATATGCTAGGATCAAAATCATGGACCCTGATGGGCACAACACAGTTAAGGAAAAGGAGACCATTTATACATAGGAAAATTTACCCCACGTAAGGGATGACGTGTGAGTCAATAGCTTTAAGACTATGGATGGACATAAAAGGGCCGGCTCGACCGGAGTAATTTTTGTGAGTGAGAGTATCGGGAGGGATGAGGAGTTAAAGGTTGGCAGCGCATTTGTGTCTCCACTGGCGGGGCAGGTGTCCATTGGCGGCGGCAATCTCCTACCATGAGCAGACGAATCATGTCTGCTTGTCTACATAAAAATGAAATGTCAAAGTACGAGCGAAATGGAGTAGGTATAGCAGGAAAGCGGATGCGAAGCGACGGATTCGGACGCAAACGGGTATGACTATCTGGGATGTTGATCCCGGTAGACAAATAAGCAGCAAATATTTCGTAGCAATCACTGTTATATCGCGCATACGGACTGTTATACCTAGGTACAGGCAGAAAAGAAAAAATGCATTTTACCATTAATAATAACCGCGTCTTGTGTCAATTTAGGTAGCAACAGAGTAAGAGTCAGTCCAAACAACGTTGCGCCGCCGCAGACCCACGATATCACGTTGCTATAGTATGTCGATTGAGCTCCATCTGCACTGTAAGTAAAATAAATTATCAAATGGGTTAGCCAAAATGACTCATGTGACTCATTCAACACGGTAAAATGAACGTTGATCCACTATGCGCGTTATAGGCATGTAGTTGAACTTGTACCCATTATGAATCATAGTCATAATAATGTTTGAAAGGCGAACAATGTTCTACTTGCTTCCAGTAATGTCAACAAAAGTTTAATTGTTTTATTGGCAGTTTACCTACATTAGAAGACGTTGTGTAGCCATAAAGACAACGTTCAACTTTATAAGGGGATATTTTTTTAATTCGAGCGAAGAGCGTGCGCCTTTCGAACCGTAGGTCGAGGTCGTAGGTTCCAATACGATTTTTAAACCTATGTGCAAATTCCTACTACTCGCTGGGCTATGAGCGATGAAAAGTTTAATAAGTAAAACCTTTACACGTTTAAGATTTGTTTCTCAAAATATATGTAGTAACCACTATGTAGGTAATTATGAACTTATATCCATGATCCTATTGGTCTGATTCCACAGTAAGGGTTGCGAAGGACTAGCCTTACCAAATCCTCAATCAAGGTTCAAGCCTACTCCAGGCTCCGCAAGTAACGGCTCACTAACGCAAGCGATGTTGTGTACAGATTACAATCAAAAGTACCAACCGATTTGTTCTGTTTTTTTTTAAATTAATAATAGACACCGGGAATACATATCAATATCTCACTGCACTAATAGCTACCTATCTTGTATAGAATAGTTACCTACTTCTTACATATAAATACTGCATATGTAAGGAGCATCAAAGTTCACTTGATAATAAACAATTAATTTGAAAGAGGAATACAGTAAATAGGTTAAGGTTAAGGTTTTATGTTACTTTCCAGTGGAACATTTACATGTTTTTTGTGATTCTCTACAAAGGCGGGCACACTCACTCCAAGCAATTCTTTACTTCTTCGTAAAATCCCTGTAAATTTTGTATGTGGTCAATAAATGTTTACTTACTTACTTAAAATATATCTGACTAAGTAAGCAATAGACGTCCACTGCTCGACATAGGCCTCCCCCAATGCTCCCTCTCCACACAGATCGGTCCTGTACCGCCCGCATCCAATGGATTCCCGCGATCTTCACCAGATCGTCGAAATATTAGAGTATTGGCTGAAATGATGAAGTAAGCAATAATTAAAGAAAGATATACTCACTACATTTGTATGACTGCAATGGCTACTCCACAAGCGAGTTTGTCAGAGAAACTCATAAGGCCATACACGAAGGCCGACGCCTCCGTCCGAGCACCGACCAGGTCCGCCGTGAGCGCCAGGCTGGTGACCAGCATTACAGCTCCGCCAAAACCTGTAACAGTTCACATTTATAGATTTTTTCCCAGGACAGGAGAAACCATCATGGCCTTCGCCTTGTCACATTTAGGGAACAAGATGGTGTGAGGGACTCTAACCCTAACCAAAACCTATGGGGTGTCCTTCTCAGCGCAATCACGGTCGGAAACCCCACAGCCGGGACTGGTGGCTTAATTTGAAGCCGTCCCGTAACGAACGAGAATATACCTGTCGCATCCAAATAAAGGAGACACACAGAGCGTGTGAAAGAGAGAGAAACTCCGATTCGATCGTAACGTCTGTCATAAATTAGCCCCTCTGTACCTCTGGTCGCTCTCGCCGCGCTAGCCCTTCTCTGATGTATGATGTACCCGGAGCCCAATTCTCGTGCTCGCGACATTTATTTTCATACGACATATATCACTAAAATATAGTTTTTTTGTATAGTTTTCAGGTGATATCCGCCAAGTTTTCAAAATATCTCGAGCGCGAGAATTGGGCTCCAGGACACCCAATAACGTCATCGCGGAGTCGTATACTGAGCAAGCCACTCCCCCAATAGTGGTTATGCTCGCGTACTCCGAAGGCCCTATTAGTCGCCATTTACGACAGGCCGGGAATACCTTGGCAGTATTCAAAACGTCCTTAGCCTCAGGGACACTTTACATTTATAGCTGACGTAACTTCATCACCTCAGCGTGCCATTCTCCTTTGTCAAAAACCATCGCTTAGGAGCTCGGGGTACGTTTGTACTACAGGATTTGATAAGTCTGGCTATCGGAATGAAACGAATGCCGTCTGACCTTTGCCATCCATCATATACAGGGTAACCAGACTAACTAGATCATAGTGCACATAGAACTAACTAAATGAGGATAAATCGCAAATCCACATTAAGTCTACATCTGATTGGAACTAAAACTTTCGATTTACCTACTGACAGCTCAAAATCTTAATTTTCTTTAAAATGACCAAGAATCAAACCCTTAATTAAGATGTGCTTTGGGACTGGGCAATCATCCAAAACCATGCTTCTCAAGTTCGCCATCTAATGAGTTTAAAAATAGACTTTCACCCACGTGAAGTGAATAATGGCGGCATGTGGCCAACGAAAATATAAATATAAACATACCGGTACGATTATGTATCGGACCACATCATAATACGTGAAGGTACATTAAGATCCTCAGGTAAAGTACCTTAATCATTCATAACCGTTTCTAAAGTCGTCTGTATAATAAGGAACTTGTGGCCCGCCCTCAATTTGTTTCGTGGCATAATTTTGCTTCAAGTTCCGACCTTTACCATTAGATGGCACCGAGTGTCGATTACACCGCGCAAGAGTTTCGCGTTTTCGGATTACCTATAATCCACGTCGTTATCTATCAAATTTAGCTTTTTATAAATAGTGTGGATAACTCACATATGAAGACTAACTATGTTAACCTAGAAAGAAAGAAACTATTTTTAACTGAGTAACTTTAGCTCCTTAGTATATTGGCCCAACTGTGCTTTAATTTTACAGTGAAATATTGTTACAACAGACAATTTACGAAAATTGTGCAATTGTTTGGACTAAATGTAATTTATTAGGCCCTTCACCTTGATACTGATTTGAGTCAGTTCAGTATACTAAGGAGCGGTTCAATAGGAACCTCTAGTTTATATGTTTTAGCAGATCTCAAAGTTACTAACCTATTAAAACTGCAACTACATAAATGAAGTACACTTTATAGTCATAGTCCGACTCAAGATATATCCACACAAACGCTATTAGCGCGCAGGCAGCTCCCACAAAGTAGTTTAGCTTTCTGGTAAAGGACCTTGGGGCCACCCTCAGTGCTCCTGCTGCAGAAAGGCTGCCCAAGTACATGGACAAAGGTACTACGGCCAGTGATCGCGCTGCTAAACCCAGTGTACGGTGAAGGTACAGCGGGATGAACACTTGAGCAACATTCACTACAAGTCTGGTGCTCATGTATACACCAGCCACCTAAAATAAAATTGTTTAGTGTCTTAGCTTAATATTTTATGTTATTAACATTTCCAAAGAGATTTTGGTATAAATAGATCTTGAATGTATGTGAATATGTTTTTTTGCATAGACTCATAGTATAAGGATAAAGAACCATAAGGAAAAATAACCATGAGCACAACAGATACATGCTTAGAGGTATTAAAAATACCTAATTCTCAGAAATGATTAATATCCTTATACCAAAATCGTTTCTGGAGGGTTCAGAACTCACGCTCGGAGTGCGACTTAGCACTCAAGTCGCGACGCCCATTACACGCAGCGCGCGAGATCAGCAGTCAACGAGTTAACACCCAGACCCCACATAAATATTTATATGAAGTTTTTTAAAGAGCTGATATAAAATAAATACCTGATATAATATTGGTTTATGCAAAAATTCTAAATGGGCACTCCTGTCACTATGTTCAATTAAGTCTTCTTGATGCCTATAAGAGTACTTTTCCTTGACACTGAGATGGAACAATATTGATGCAATAGTTCCTACAGTCAAAACAATGTACACTATATGCCTGAATTTCCACGCATCTTCTGGTCCAATTTGCTAGAAACAAAATAAGTTTAAATGTAATTGTATAATATTTTAGATTATATGACTAACTGTGTTTAGGTGTAGTAATATTGTAATGATTATAAATAAAATTATTTGTATTCTTATGAAATAAAATTGCAGAATATCAATCTTTCTAATCTCCCATAACTAATTTAAGCATAAATGATTACATAGTATATTGAATACAATGAGCACCATGTACATAAAAAAAATGTTCAATTAATTATTTTATCATGATCATATTAGTTAATGAACAGGCCATGTTTACCTTTATTGTTAACAGATATAAAGTAATGTATTGATTAACAGATTATATCTTTGACATTGTAAAAGTTAATGTTTGATAAAATAAAGCACAGTTAATGTGGGTTGCACATAGTGAGCTAAGCTAATTTCATCATCATCATCGTCAGCCTATTTAAGTCCCCACTGCTGGGGCACGGGCCTCCCTCAATCACATGAGGGGTAATTTCCATAAGCTAATTAAGTCCGGCTTATCAAATTCCAATACCAATGCAAGCTAACAATAAAATGTGTACTAGACATAATTTGTAATATACCTGTTTATCACAATGTCCTGTAACATGCAACACAATCCATGTTATCACATAAACAAACAAATTGGAGAACACTGTGAACCCATATCTGTTTCATGAAACAAAAATAATAATTAGAAAACATTCAATAATAAAAAAAAATTCAAGTAATATGAAGTGACAATAATAATTACCTTACAGCAGTCAAATGGCTTCTCGTGTGATCATCTTGTGCGAGTTCTGGTATTAGGCTTAAGTGAGATATTTGCACAGCTGCCCAACCAATTTGAAATATTAAAATAAAAGCAGCAAAATAATACATTTGAGCCCACTTGTGAGTCATGGAACAGCCAATGCATTTCGAAAATATAAATGGAAATGATGCTAGCACACATGCCGTTCCTGTAGAAAAAAATAAGTTATTGCATTGTTTTTTTATTCATGTATACAATTCAAATTGACAGCTGAAAATAAAATGCTTACCAAACAGATGCCAAAGTTTTCTTCTCCCATATCTAGCACTTACAGAATTGTCTGTTTGATCGGAATGATATCCTACAAATGGTGTCGATAAAGCATCTACAACCTGGCCTATTAGCATTAAATTCCCTGCTTGGGAAGCACTAAATTCGAGAACTAAATGAAAGAAAACTAGGAAGTAAGTAAACCACAAACTGGCACACACATCATTCAATATATGGCCTATACCATATCCAAGCTGCAGACGAAAACTAGTTGAAATGTCCACAAATTCGTTATCCATTGTATATCATCAATTCAATATTTTACACAACAGAACGCATTACAGAAATTAATACTTACAATCTTTACTTTTATCAGCCGTTTAGAATAAATAGGTAAGTATATAGTTCTACAGGTAAATATTTACAAAGCTTTAGTATATTATCTATTTGATACAGTATTATGAGAGTGAATTACGTTCCTTAGTATCAAATTAATTCGATTTTTAATCAGTATCCATATCAAAATTGAATACACATGAACACCACAACCACAACACAGCAATAATGACGTTTTATTTCTTAATACAACTGACCGGCCACGAACCAAGAAAAAAACAAACTGACAAGCACCTGACATGACAGACAAGACAGTGCACTCTCAGTTTATATGTATTATCTATGAGTGCACGCACAGAGTACAGAATGAGTGAGTGAAAATGAACGCTAAGAGAGATAGGCACGAAGGAGATAGGCATCGATATTAGGTACGCAGAATAGGTACTATTGCGACAAAGCACCACTAGAACATCAAAGAAGTATGAAATAAATAAACCATTTGAAGCCCAATTCTAGTGCTAGTGACATTCATCGAAAATCAATCACAAAACAAAGTTTTTGTATTTATTTACTTATTAGGATCCGATTGTGTGGTTTTCGCTGTTCGCTGTTTTTCATATTGAAAATCCCCAGAATTGGGCCCTTGGGCTTTAATAGATAAAAAAAAGCTTTAAATAGAGTTCAGAAATTATTTTTTTATAAAGGCACAGTATATTGGCCATAGAGTATAGTGATATTGGCTCTCCTCAGCCTCATGGTAAGCAAGAGAAGAGCCCAAGATATTGTGCGTTTTAGAAAAAACTTCAAATGTATACCTTATTTAGCTGTGCGTATCAAATAAATAGCAAGCCATAATCGAATACCTATCAATTAACAATCAAAAAATATTTCACTTCACGATCTACGGAAGCCTACCTTTTGTCCTACTTTTTGTCATTTAACAGATTAGGTAGCGAATAGGTATGTTAGATGAAAAAAAAAATTGGAAAAAATCTTAAACATTAACCTCCTAGTTATGTCCTGGATCCAAGCTTCCCTGCCCATCCGTTTCGGGGGCATCGGGATACGCAAATCTATTGATGTTGCTCTACCGGTCTTCCTATCCTCAATCCATAGCACGTCTACTCTTGTAAGAAAAATAATGCGGCTAGTAACCGCTCCCCTTGAAGTGGCGTGCATGGTTGAGGCTAGTGATGCCTGGAAAATGGCTTTCACGGATCAAAATTTACCAGTGGATCCAAATTCACAAAGGTGCTGGGACAAAATTCAATGTGAATTCATACATAATACTTTGATCAACAACAGCACCAACGCCGACCTTGCGCGACTCAGAGCGGTTTCGAGGAAGGAGTCCGGCTATTGGCTGCAAGCCTACCCGTCGGCCAACGTAGGCACCCTGCTGGACGCAGAAACCCTCAGAGTCGCCGTGGGCCTCCGTCTGGGTGCTGAGGTTTGTATCCCACACAAATGTCTCTGTGGCACCACTGTTAGCGCCTTGGGACACCATGGGCTCTCCTGTGTAAAAAGCCGGCCGTCTCTCCAGGCATTCCTCATTAAACGACATTATCCGTCGATCGCTTGTCACCATCAATGTGCCGGCAAACTTAGAGCCGAACGGCATTTTACGTGATGATGGCAAGAGACCAGACGGAATATCTCTCATCCCTTGGAAGATGGGACGTGCTCTCGTGTGGGATGCTACCTGCGTCGACACTCTGGCACCGTCTCATCTTCCCGGGACTACGAGGAGTGCCGGAGCTGCGGCTGACGTGGCAGAGAGACTGAAAAATGCAAAGTATAGGCATCTATCTGGTGCCTACCACTTTGTAGCTTTCGGTGTTGAAACAATGGGCCCGTGGGGTTCCGACGCTCTCTCTTTCTTCCGTGACTTAGCTAAGCGTCTAGTCGAAGTCACGGGAGAGCCAAAAGCTGGCAGCTACCTCGCCCAGCGAATTTCCATCGCGATCCATCAGGGTAATGCTGCCAGCATTTTGGGGACATTGCCACGGGGACCTACTTTGTTTTAACTTTCCTTTTTATTTACTTTTAGTTTAATTTTATTCCTCAGTTATTGTCTTAATTTTGTTGTGTTTTTGTTCTTTTGTTCAATAATATAAATATTTTTGTATGTTAGATGAACATCGTTTCCATCATTGGTCAACATTAAAAAAATAAATTGCCAAATGTGTCTGTCAATGTCAAAACCCAGGCGAATGTGTTGATCAGTGTGATTGTATAGTATAAAAAAATCGGATTTTTTAGAAAAAATAATCAAAAGAACAATGAATTTGATATTAAAATACATGGTTTTTGTGATGATTGTTGCTAATGTTTACAGCGATGATTTCATGGAAGAAATATTTATAAAACCTTTGCCTCCTTCTCATCTATACGCTCATTTCCAATTCATAACTTTGGTGAGCTCAGAAAACTCCTGTAAGTAATTACATCCATTCACGTACATATTATGTATAATTTATATACATAAAAATAATAATTTGAATTTTTTTCCAGTCGCACATTCCCATCTATCGCCGCGATCCTTAGGAGAGATTATATCACGTTTTCAAGTCGAAGAATTACATTTAACGTTAACAGAAGGGCAATGGAGGCACAAACAGTGGGGATATCCTGTGCTGGATGCGGCGCCTGGCGCTGAACTTTACGCCTGGTTTACTCCAGAAGTAAATGATATAGACAATCAATGGAAGAAGCTTAGTGCAACTCTTTCTGGACTCTTCTGTGCCTCTTTGAATTTTATTGACAACTTTAATACTGTAACCCCACAAATGGCATTATGGCCCACAGGGCCAGTGCAATCCAATTTAAATGTTTCTTCACTTTTAAGATATGCATCTCTGCCTAGAGAAATTGTTTGCACAGAGAATTTAACACCTTGGAAAAAGCTACTTCCATGTGAGTCCAGTAGAGGATTTTCAGCATTGCTCAATTCAAGAATGATCCACAATACAAATTACCATTCAATTGGTGTACATGTTAGAAAAGTGTGTACATCAGAAGACTGTGCAGAAACTCAGTTGGAAATAAAACAAACAGTTTCCCTAGTATATGATTACAAGATTATCAATAGCAACGACTGGTCCTTCAGAAAACTGTTTGGGCAGGGTTTGCCTGGAGCCTGCCCTCTGGCCTCTAGCAGTACCATTTATGTAGATATAACTTCTAATGATACTCAATCATTTAAGTTAACTCCTGAACCTGATCGAATTATCCTGTCCCAAAGAGGAGGGAGTGATACTAAACTGGCTGTGTATGATATACTACCTGATGGGTTAATGGTTAATATTGGGATTAAACATGATTCAACAAATAGTTTGCATGTGACTCTACCCCCACCTCTACACTTCAACCGCTATGTTCTGGGGTATGGCAAAGAATTTGGTGGTATTGTAACAGAAATAATCAACAATTACTGGACTGCCATAGATGTGGTCTTATTAGAAAATGCTCCATGGTGGCTTCCTATACAACTCAGCTCGTTAAGAATTAATGGCAAAGCAGAGAGTAATCTAGTAAAATCATTGTTCTACTCACCTGGCCGTAGCAGACAGAAGCCATACCATCTTGAGCTTTTGTTGAAATTACCTCCAAGATCAACTACAACTATAACAATTGATTTTGAATTTGTATTCTTGAAATGGCAAGAATACCCACCTGATGCCAATCATGGATTTTACATTGGATCTGCTCTTATATCTGCAAATCTTCCCACTGCCAAAAATTACACCAGTCTTCCAATAACTGGTGTCACATTTAATTCTGTTGTGAATGCATCAAAGCCTTGTAAGTATTATTATTTTTATTTTTTTAAGCTAAAGGCGACAAATGAGCAATCCTGTTAGAAAGTAATCTTCGCTGCCGGTAAACATCCACGAAATCAGAGATATCGCTAATATAAATATTTTTGAAAATTATGCTTGACATGGCTTACTGTAAGTATCAAATTAATATTCCATAAACTTTTGTTTCAGGGTACCCAGCAGTGTTCAGAACAAACGGTGCAATGGTGTCATTACCTACTCCAGATTTCAGCATGCCTTACAATGTCATCTGCCTTGCCTGTACAGTAGTTGCTCTAGCATTTGGCCCACTGCATAACATTTGCACAAAAGAACTTGTGCTCAAACCAGTTGGCACACCAGTCTCTTTGACACAAAAATTGTTAAATTTATTTAAGAGGAAAAAAGACTAAACTAGTAAAAGGCAAGGTAGGTTTTTAGCTACCATCTAATGCTTTGGAAACCTCTGCATTAAGAAACATAGTGCAGAAAATACTCCCAAAGTTTAGAGTACTTAGTCATGAAACTTTGGTGTAGTTGATCAGGATGAATCAACTAGGACAGTCAGAATCGTAAAATTACCTTATAGATGGCTCCATTGTAGGTTTGTTCAGTAAGCCCATTAGCAATAAAAAACAATATCCAATTCATTGGCAAGAAGAAATTTTGAATTTTAAAATTATACTCTTAATCATCTCATGTTAGTTTATGCTGTCTAAATAGGTACATTTTTTTCTATGATATATGTGGCAGACGAGCCGACGGATCACCTGATGGTAAACGATTACCGCCGCCCATGGACACTTGCAACACCAGTGGTCTCACAAGTGCGCTGCTTGCCTTTTAACCCCCCTTCCCCGGGATTGGGCCTCCGGTACCCTCATTCACGCAGCGAAACAGCGCATGCACTGATTCACGCTGGTTTTCTGTGAGGACGTCGACTCCGGTCGAGCCGGCCCATTCATGCCGAAGCGTGGCTCTTCCACTGTTCCACAATGGACTGAAAATGATATGTCTACACAATGTACCTCCAGGTAATTTTATTATTTATGGTATTTAGTACGAAAACTGCATTTTTTATATTTTGTTGTTATAAAAATATGAAATTGACCCAGTTGTCATAATGATATCTTATGAACGAGAGGAGGAGGATACATATACATACATTTTTCATTTGGAAATTAACTCTGAATCTTTTAATATTCCTCTTTCATCTAACACCTAAATTGTGACTAGTATTTTGTTATCTGCCAAAGGTATTATAATATGCAATAAATTATTAAGTAATTACTGTAGTTTTTGTAAAAATGCCCATCATAGAATTACACACCCAGCCAAAGTTACACCTTTTTTTATTTAATCTAAGTGCACTTTATTATCATCAACAACCGTGTAACAAAGAACTACCGCACTCATAGGTATCGACGAAACTAGCGCCGCAAATAGATTTGTATTAATAAAGGTACTCATTGTTGCGATTATGAGATTTTAAAAAATAATACAATGGTAAATCATAAAGGAGAGTAAGTATTAAGATTTTTTTGAGACAAAATTATGTCACAATTTCTTCCTACAAGCCATGCTAAAAGCTTTGATGCTACAAGTAACCATATTTTTAACCGAATTCTATAAAAAAGGAGGAGGTTCTATTTTCGACTGTATGTATGTTTTAACCGACTTCTAATAAAGGAGGATGTTCGACTGTATATATGTTTTTATTTTTTATGTATGTGTATGACAGTATTATTTTAGACTGCTGCTGAGCCCATGGCTGCCCAACCCTGAGCATATTATGACTGCCCCACCTTTAGCCCATAGCTGGCTACGCCATTGAACGTACCTATTTACTACCCAAGACCTATCTCACCCAAGCCTTGTATCACTTGTATGCTTGATAAAATCATGTAAAATCTAGGAACAATCTGTACAATAGACTAGAATAAGTTTGATTACTGATGAACTGAACTTAAAACAAGAGTATTAATTTTGTTGACCTCAGATGACTTGTTATTTGTCAGCACAGTTTGTCAATGTGACATACGAAATATTTTGTAATGTTATGTTTTTGTACTGAGTAATTTTATTTTATTGGATATATATTTTTGGAGAATCAATTATGGAGACACAAGGTGGGTAAGTACCTATTTATGTGATGTGAAAGTCACATATTGAGACCTTGCTTTAAATATTACCTATCACAAGTTCACAACTTTTACCTATCCATTTTACATAATTGTAGGGGAAGAATTAGTTGGTGCCCTTGTTATGAGGATGATAAAGAGTACCAAAAAATCGTGGACCTAAAAGACGCTGGTTTAGTTATATATCGACAAACAAAACGAAATAATCTAGTAAGTATAAAAGAAAGAGTGCTAAGTAAGTCCCCTTTATATTATTCTGTGACTAACTGCCGAATTCAGAGGCGTCTAGCTTAAGCTAAATGTTCATTAATTTAATCATGGTAAGTCCTTATGTATATAAATAAGTTATCAAATTAACTTTCATCATCGTCATCCCATTTAAGTCCCCACTGCTGGGGCACGGGCCTCCCTCAATCACATGAGGGGTAATTGCCATACTTACCACGCTTGGCAGACGCGTTGGCGAGGGTTTAGATATAAATGCAGAGTTTTCCTTCCCTGGGTGCTGATGATCATGCCAGCAGCTTTACCTTAGTCGCCTTTTACGACACCTCGGTAAGAGTGAGGGTGGCCTATTCTACTCTGCCGGGGACCACACGGCCATGAAAGGTCACGTGATATCACGGCAAATTAACTTTAATGTTTACTTAATATTTTTTATTAAGTAAACATTAAAGTTAATTTGACGTCTCTGAGTGCGGCAGTTAGTCTTTTATATGATGATAATAATGTGCCTTTCCAGAGACCTACTAAGCGCCACTTTATGCAGGACTATACATAGACTTTTTGCAGGGCCGACTTTTTCCTCGATTCTTCTTCTATTTTCTGACTCATACTTTTAGCGCTATTGCAATCGGTAGGGGACCAAAATGATCCCTAAATATTAAAATAGATCCGGGCAAATATTAAAATAGTTTTATATACCTACCTCAATAAAGTATCCGTTTATCGATGTACCTACTACTAAACTACAATTCCAAGTTAATATTTCGCACCCTTAGAAAAATACTGACCTAACTCAAGGGTTTTTAATAAATGAAAAGTCAAAATATTATTGGCAATAATCCAATGGGATGAAAGGTCATCTAACAACAATCACAATACATACCTATACACGTATGAAACGAAATGTTAAAGTGCGTTATTTACTTAAGAAAACAAGCTATAAAAATACCACGAACTAAAAAGTGTCAAATAATATTTTTATCACTATACACTTCAAATAACATTTTATAACAGTACACTCGAGAAAAGGTGTTACCGAAGTCGGCGCCCAATACTTTGTAGTTTAATATCTGCAACAATTAATTATTCAACAGAGATTAGGCGCCGACTTCGGTAAAACCTTAGTTCATGATATTTGAAGGCGGTTTTTTGTCGCAAAAAATTTTTTTTCAATCTTTTTAGTGTCTCATTTTTTAGCTAACAAATGAGACACTAAAAAGACCTTTTTAAAATTTGAGGGTTCTCATTTTCTTAGCAACCTCCCGCGCCCTCCCTCCCCCTTCCACCCCCGCCAAATAACTAACAAAGTAATTGTGAGTACAGTATTTAAAGAGTTACCTATCCTTTAACTTCTTGCCGTTGAAGAGTGGACCTTCCATCATCAGCAGAGCCACAAAATTCATACAGTCAGGCGTAAATACTGGTGCAGTTTTGAAAAAAGACACCAAAGCATTACGTGTCCCTATAAAATTTGAAAGTTCCCCTCAATTTTTCCAAGATCCCATCATCAGATCCTGATATCTTGATCATGGTACCAATCCGGGACTACCTACTTTCCACCTAAAAATTAATCATCTAAATCGGTTTATAAATGGCCGAGTGATCGGCGAACATAAAAAAATATATATAGAGGTGTATACAATAACATGACGAATTGAGACCCTCTTTTTTTTTTGAAGTCCGTTAAAAATATCAACAATTTTGAATTAGGTCAGTGTTTTACTAAGGGTGAGATTTATTGATTTGCAATTTTTTTACAATTTATTCATTCCAGATTTTCCAAACCCTTACATAGGGTCATTTTAGGCACTATTAGGTAGGTCTCTAAAACTATCCCTGAGGTAGGGCTAAATTAATCGTTGGCGATCACAGAGCTTTAACTTAGGAGGTGTCCGACACCAGCCTGTCGCATTTAATTAGGATCCTTGCTATTTTTTTATGTGATAAGTAGCAGACGAACAGACGGATCACCTGATGGTAAGCGATAGTAGCCGCCCATGGACACCCGAGACACCACAATTTGAATGTGGATTTGAAGTTTCTTCGAGTTATTCATTGCAAGATTTTCTTTCGTTCTCTAGAAAGCTATGAAAGCAGACTATGTCGAATGTACAACAAGCGATGACGACATTTTCATTTTACATAACACCAAAGATGCGGAAATACTATCGGCAGATATTATGCTGGCTTTTGGTAAGTTTATTTTACATCTTATTAGTATTTAGGTATTACGCTGCGCTTGCAGCGGTTTTCGTCGCAATGACTTCTAGCTATATCTGTAAGTACTTACTTCTTACTATAGGTTTGGGCGCAGGACCGGATTTACCATTAGGCGCGGTAGGTTAGTGCCTTCGGGCTCTTTATAGCCACGTTGATGCTCAGCTTAGTAGCTGCAAGAAGGGCACCAAACCATGTACCTATGTTAGGTAAACAGGCCCCCGCGCTAAAGGCGGGGGTATTTAGGCCATCGATGGCTATTTTTGACATTACTAGTTATTATTAGAATACCTACCTGTATGTATTGATGTACCTGTATGTAGTTTCGCTATCGATAGTTCGGCAATTAGCGATAGTTTTTTATTAACAAGGAACAATACTATCGATAGTATCCATAGTTTATTCATCGTTACCGACAATATTATCGATCCTATTGCTTTAATGCAATAGTATTGTCTGGTTCTAAGCTATCGATACTATGATATGACGTCAATTATCGATAGACTATCGGCCGGTATCACTACCTCTACCTATGCATCTGTCTTCTTTTTTTTCTCAAAAATGAATTTTGGTATGAGGGTAGTTTGCCAATGTCAAGTGATAAATTATTGAAATAGGTAAGTCTGTACAAATGGTCGAATTCAGTCAAACTCACAGTCACTCAATATCGCTGTGTTTTCTTCATCAATCAACGGAATCTGCCGAGACCATTTTTCATGCAATAGCGCGTTTTAAAACTATTACTAAGTCCAAGTAGTTCACTTGACGACTATCCGATCTGGCTGGGTGACTTGGACCGGTATACCGGGTTAGATGGCCCGTTAATATACATATATTTAACAGGTCAAATGATACAAATTAAGTGGAGTGAATATCTCTGGATATTAGTCATTTGTTTATTTAAAAGTACCAGGATCTGACCAAGAGCCCAATTCTAGTGCTTGTGATATTTATCAATAATCGACAGATGTCGCAAAAAAATCGTTTTTTCCATGGCTTTCATGCGATATCCGCCATGTTTATTTTCATATCGAAATTCCCGAGAATTGGGTTCTTGAGCCGGATTGATTGATGATTGATTTTGCTATTTCTTTTCAGAACAAAATAAGATAAGTTGTCCACGTTGTAGGCATAATATAGAAAATGCGCAAAGACTGCTAGAAAGTGTACCAAAAATTAATAGAAATGATATCATGGGAATATGCGACCACTGTCGCAGGGAATCTTGCACTCCTTGCAGAGATTGTGCTGAAGCGGTAAAGAAGTTTATTACTGGCAAAGATGAAGTGAAAGATACCAAGAGGCATATAAAAAAGTGGCTATCTAAAATACACAATTTGTTAAGAGATGTAGTAATTGGTGAAAGGAATATATTCAAAGCAAAACCTATTACATATTCCGACAATGACTTAGACAATTTACTTCATAATTCCCCCGTATCTTTACGCGAACCCGAAATAACTGATCTATTTTATTCGGAAATCTTGAAAACAGGGTCTACAAAAACTGTGCATATGTCGGATCGCTCATATTTTTCTCAATCAGCTTTTCCTAAAGTCGGTAAAAAGATAGCGACGTTCGCAGATTATTCAGAACATGAAAATGGTCTTTTTGTGCAAAGTAAAGATAAAAGATTTTACTCGATATCTCAACAAGATCTATCGTATGGCGGTTTCGACGAATTTCGAGGAAGAAATTCAACAACTGATCTGGCATTAAAAAAACATCTTGTTTCACCTGTGAAATACCATTCAGAAGAATCTTTTGTTCGACTAAAAAAGTACCTTCCAACAAGTGGCAGGCATAAGTTAGAGGATAAGCATGCGCCACGTGTTAAACATAAGCCCGATGATAGGCTAATATCATATATTAAACATGAGAAAGCTGACAGAATTCTATCACATGGTAGATATCCATCAGAAGAGAGGCTTGTACCACACGGTAAATATACACCAGAAGACACACATAGACCACGCAGGACCCATACGGCAGAGGAGAGTCTTATACCACAAAGAACTTATAGACCACGCGAAGAACTAAGGGCAGAAGAGAGACTTGAACCACGTGGAAAATATTCACCAGAAGAGACCCATAGACCACGCGGAAAATATACGGCAGAAGAAAGGTTTTCACCACATAGAAAATATAAATCAGAAGAAATCATTCGAAAACACGATTCAGAAGAAGCTCTTGTAACTACAATATCTGGTATTATAGAGGGCGATTTACGACAAGAATTTGCTTATTTTTTCCCCCAAGAAGTTAACCACAGGGTAAATGATCGTAAAAATCATGCTAGTTCCTCAGAATTAATTAAAGATACTCAAGATATGCTAAAAGTGCGAGCTGAGGAAGACCGTATAAAACAAGATGAAGAACGCAAAAGAAAACAAGAACACGAGCAAAAGCGGATTTCCCGAGAAAAGGAGAGACTTTTGCGTGAAGAAGCCAAAAGACTTGCTGAAGAAGAAGCAAGGCTGGTTGCAAAAGAGGAAAAAAAAAGACTTGCAGAAGAGGAGCAACATCGAGCGGAAGAAGAAGCAGCCAAAAAACGTGCTGAAGATAAAGAAATTAAACTTTCTGAAAAAGAAAAGAAAAAGTCCAAGTCAGAAAAAGTAATAGAACCTAGGGTGGAAAGAAAGAAGACTTCAATAGAAAAGCCTCCCCCACGGGAAAAACCTCTCCCACAGGAAAAGTCACCTCCTCAGGAAAAACCAGCTCCCAAGAAAACCACCGCACGTCGAGAAAAGCCCCCAATAGAGAAGTCATCTCTGCGAGAAAAAGGGCCTAAACTCGCTAAAGATAAACTGCCTTCATCCGACAAGTCTGCTCCGCCTCCACAAAGAAAAACTCCTTCTCAGGGAAAATCTCCTCCCGAAAAATCTCTCAAAGATCCCCCTCCTACCGAAATACTCAAACTTAAGCAGCGTCCTCCTCCAGACAAACCAAAAGAAACACTGTCAAAATCAGATACAAAACAACCACCATCAAAACCAGAATTTCCGCCAAAATCAAAACCAAAGGAAAAACTGAAGGACGAGAAACAAGATAAAGAAACGGTAACAGAAATAAAAAGAGAAAAGGAACGGAAAGGAACTGATGTTGAAGGCACAAAGCTAGAACAAAAAGAAAAGCCGCCAAAACCAGAACCAAAAGAATTATTGCCAAAGCCAGAACCAAAAGAAAAACTTAAAGACGAGAAACAGGATAAAGTAGCGGAAAAAGAACTGAAAAAAGAAAAGGAACAGAGAGGAACTGATGTTGAAGGCACAAAGCTAGAACAAAAAGAAAAACCGCCAAAACCAGAACCAAAAGAAAAATTGCCAAAGCCAGAACAAAAAGAAAAACTTAAAGATGAGAAAAAGGAAAGAGACCCGGGAAAAGAACTGAAAAAAGAAAAGGAACGGAATGGACCTGGTGTTGAAGACACAATGCTAGAACAAAAAGAAAAACAGCCAAAACCAGAACTAAAAGAAAAATTGTCAAAATCAGAACCAGAAGAAAACCCTAAAGGCGAGAAACAGGAAAAAGAACCGGGTAAAGAACCGAAAAAAGAAAAGGAACAGAAAGGACCTGAAGTGAAATCCCCAAAACCAGAACGCAAACCAGCATCCACACCACCACTCACTTGGGGAGACAATTTTAAAAAAATACTCAATGAAGAAGCTAAAATGAAAGATGAAGGGGCTAAACAAAAAAAGCAACAGCAAGAAGATGAGCGGAAAGCTAGAGAGGAAGCAGAAAAAAAATTAAAAGACATGGATCTAAAGGACAAGGCAGACATCAGGGCTACTAAAAAAGCTGAAGAAGAAAAACCAAAACCAGAAAAAAAACAAGAGCAACCTACAATTAAAGATTTAAATATAATGAAAATAAAATTAAAAAAACCCTCTGGTGATGACCTGATATTGCAGTTAGTCAAACTGAAACAAGCTCAAGGAGGTCCGAGAGAGAAAGGTCAATCAGCAATAGATGTAACTCGTTTCCTTGAACGTCACAAAAGACATATGAATCAAAACGAAGGAAATGGTTTAGTTTGTACAAGTTCTGATTTTGAGCTGGATCTTGAAAGTATTGCAAACAAAAAAGAGGAAATAAAAGTTGCCGATATTATAATAGGACCAAAATTATTTAAGTATAAACCTCCAATCCCACCATTACTTAACAAAGAAGAGGGTGAAAAAGTATTACCAATTTTGTTCAAATCTACTTTTAAAGATGAGGTATTTGCTGTTGAAGAAAAAAAAGAAGAGAGTCCACTGGTGAAACCAGAAGAAAAAAAGCCGGCACTTTTTTTGGGACCTGGAAAAGGATCGGCTAAAGGACCAGCTAAGGGAATTCAACCAGTGAGTATCCTAAAAAAATACGAGTACCTACATACAATTTCTTCTTTTTTATTTCTATTTCTTCCTCATTTGCTCGCTCATCCATACTATTTATAAAGAGATAAATTCTATAGACAGCGACAAGGCCTAGAGGTGATTTGAAAACACAAAACACTTTCCTTGTACAATGTAATTGGTACCCAACGCCATCTATTGGTTCAGTTTGAAACTAAGTTCCGAAACAAAGGAAAAGAATATCGCGTGCAAAATATCCTCAAGATGGCGTAATATAGAACTGACTGAGGTCCATCTAAAAGGTGCTTGGGTATATTTAGACGTGATATCTCAAATTGTGAAGTTGGACCTCAGTTCTTAAACACGCCATCTAGCGGATATTTCACACGCGTTTATATCAGGGAAAGAGCGGATTAAAAACATAATAATTATGTAACTTAGGGCCGATTTTTCGATCCGTAGCTCTAGTTGCCTTTTGGTTAAATTAACTATAATGAACTGTCTAACCAATAGTCAAAGTGACAACGTCAAAGTGACGTTATTCCTTGTAATATAACTAACTATTGTTTAAGCTAACTACTGTTCAAAAAACACATTTTGGCGATATTTGACAATTGGTTAACAATTGGTAACAGATGCTGAGTTTTAAATGATTTTATCAATTTGAATCATTCATGGGCGGCGTTGATTCCTTACCATCAGGTGACCCGCTTGCTCTTTAGTCGCCTCTAGCATAAAAAATATAAATATATTTCATAAAGTTGTTCAACTTTCTGAAATATATATATATATATATATATATATATATATATATATATATATATATATATATATATATATATATATATATATATATACTAAATATATATATATATATATATAAACGAGTCAAGTTCTTATATATATATATATATATATATTAAAATAAGCAGAGTTGATTAAGGTGACGGGTAGGGCACACTAGCGACGCCAATCGATTTTAATTTTTAGCTACTAAACCGGATCTATTTTAAACAATGGACAACATTTCATATTTTTAACATGTCCATATTGTTTTTTTATATGAAAGTAGACATAAAATGAACAGACCTATATTTTTTCTTTTTTCAAAATTCGTCCATTTTCATGCATAAAATAATTATTGAAATTCTTTTTATTCTAAATAGACGTAAGCGCCAAATGACGTCATCGGACGGCTGAATACAGCGATATTCCTTTGCTTATCATTATTTTAATAAAAAAAAGGTACTACTGTCAAAGGTAAATAATACTAGTGTCAACATTGTCAACGTCATTCATACATTCAACGTTGACAAGTTGTCTTTTTTTTTGACAGTTACATGTCATGGGTTTGGCATTACGTAAATTTAAAACTATAATGTGCTAAGCAAAGAAATATTTTACATTCTGCCGTCCGATGACGTCATCTTACGTTTTTTAGTTTTTAATTTTTTTCTCAGTAAATAAGTAATATAAAAAATGAATAAATATATATTCGAGCAGCTGAAAAGTAAACAAAGAATTGGTATTTTTTGTTTCAGAGCTTAGCAATTTTGAAATGTTGTCCATTTCGGGGTTACAATCTCTCGGCAAACACCTATACTATTTATTTAATTCTCATAGTTAACTGATTGGTCTGCTTTTGCACTCGAATTTTGGATTACCCCCAAAAGTGGCCGCTTTTGGCGTGAATAAATTTTTGGCGTACAAAAACGGACCCAACATTTGTGCATGGTTATTTAATAAATGTTTGCCGAGAGGTTTGTAACCCCGAAATTGTTTAAAATAGATCCAGTTTAGTAGCTAAAAATTAAAATCGATTGGCGTTTCTAGTGTGCCCTACCCGTCGCCTTAATAGGACTATTCGGTTTTTTATTCCATAGTACACTTTCTATTCCTTTACCCTAATATTCCGATGGGACATCTGCGTGACATGACCGGAGAGGGATTGGGCGCAGGACCGCGACGGCTTAATGTGCTTTCCGAGGCACGGGGGTACAAGACCGCCTACTTCCAGACTCCGGGCTGCCACTAAGAATTTGTTACCGAAAACTTAGGTACAATTTTTTTGGCCCGACCCGGGGATCGAACCCGCTACCTCTTGCGCGACTGTCGCTTTAGAGTGCGACCCACTACCACTACGACACCGAGGCAGTCAAACCCCCAGACCCCAGAGTATTATTACCTTACTCTATGGTACTCGCCATTCGGGTTAAGAAGGCTTTTAATACCAAAAGCCTAAACTTACCTTCTATAATATTATGTCTTTACCTATGAAATTGGCGTTTAATATGGCCATTTTCTTAGAAGTTGTATTTTCCATACTAACTCTTTTTTTTTTTATTTGTAAAGTAACTGTTAATGCTACTACTCCATAATACGGTATTTGACTATTTTTTTTCATTTGTGTAATCAAAAGACCTCTCAATGATAGAAACATCGTTGAAAGAATTACTTGATTCTCATTTAAACTACCTGAGATATCACAACTTTAAAATCACATTATTTAGGTGTTCGAGCCTTCGCTTGACCCACATTGAGATAACGCTGCATAACATCGTGCCTATGTTCCTTGTAGTACCATTGTAATCCACTAGGTGGCGCCAGTATCGGCCGCCATCTTGTTGTAACGCGGCTCAGCGCCGGCAAGCATCCGTCACTTCAGTACGCTTTCAAACATCGTGCAAAGTGTTCATCGTTCCGTGCGCAACATATTTGGAATTTTAAGTTTCAAAACCAATAAATTTGGAAACGTTTAAGGTTAGTACCTACCTATTGAGCACTACTGCTCAACTGATACCAACTTGCCACAGCCCGCTCCCAGGACGGCTGAATTAAAATTAGCTAACTAAGCGAATAAGCCAAGCGGTGAGTTGTCCGATTATTAAGAAGGCACTCATTTAGCTAAGGCAGAACAGACCATCGTCGAAATTGTCAGTTGTTGATCGGACAAAGAATCGTCCTTTGACGAAACAGCCGTCTGTAGGCTGAGACAGCCGCCTGTAGGCTGAGACAGCCGCGCGTCGGCTAAGCAGCCGTCCGTCGGCCGAGATAGCCGCATACCGGCTGAACTGCCGCCTGTCGGTATAACCAGCCGCCTGTCGGCGTAACCAGCCGCCTGTCGGCGTTACCAGCCGCCTGTCGGCGTAACCAGCCGCTTGTCGGCTAAAGCAGCCGCCTGTCGGCAAAAGCAGCCGCCTGTCGGCTGAATAAGTCGTCCTTAATGGAGTATTGAGAACTATCTTAATTTACTTTCAGACTCAAAATGGAGTTACCTTATGAAGAACTCATTCAATGGATCCCACCCAATGAGGACTTAGAGCCCTATAATAGGCTGGTGAAGCTGTTGGACGAGGTATTTCCACAAGACTGGAAATCTTGGGATGTTAAGAGCTACACTTTCTCTCAGCTCTTCGGCGAGTCAATATCATCTGACCTGGAGTGCAGACTTCGATTCGCCATACCAACGGTCGAGTTAATACGTTGTTTCGACAACGATGCAACGTCGTGTAGTGAACGTAAATTTAAACACATAAAGAGGAGAATTCTAAAATGGCCCATCGGCCGTACCTTAATATACTCCCCGCATTCGCTAGTGGAAAAAATGCGATCGGGTCGTTACTACCTGAACTTCATGGATTCAGTAAAAAAGTTAAAGCCAAGGCTTATATCACGTAGTGAAGCATCGGATATCCTGAAAGCCCAGGCGGGAATAGGCGCAACTCCTTCATCCACAAGAAGTAGCAAAAGAGGGGCAGACAGTGACGAAGATAAGGAGTCAGGAAAAAGACAAAAAAGGGACGACAGTCTAATGCAAATATTTGAAAAACAAAACGAAATGTTTAGACACCTGGTGGAAATGACATCAAAGCAATGCGATAGTCTTAATGACCTAAAACTACAGCTGTTAAATCAGGGAACAGAAACAAGGAAAGACGACTTAAATCAGTCATTCGATTCGGTCGCGAGTTCGCAAAAGGAGGAAGACGAGGCTCATTTTCCAGGTCACATGGAAAGTAACGATCCACCTACATGGCAAGCTCCCTCATTTCAAACGGAGGAACCACCTGCCTGGCAAGCTCCCTCATTCCAGATAGAGGAACCTCAAACGACTAGTCAAGAAGAACTTTTTAACTTCAACCCATGCACTACAGAGACAGAACCTAAAGTTGCAACTACATCCCCTGAAATGGCAAAACAAGGCCAGCAGTGCCAAAGATTAGATACACAAGGATGGTCCAATATTCGATTTTCAGATGTTCAGAAACAATTCCAAGCCTATCCTGTGTTCTCTAGTCTGAAGGTTAATAGTTTACTGGCCAGTGTAACTCCACAATGGCAACAGTTAGCAACTTTAGAAAAGATGGATCTCACTCTCGGCGCAATCACGCACGGCCTGTTGAAACAGAGGCAACATTTTCAGGATATTTACAACAATAGCCCGTCGGAAACAAAATCGTTCATAGGAAAAGAATTCTTGGCTCCTGAATCGACTTTTCGCAAAACTTCCGATGCTCTGTTGCAATATGTCTGTGGAAGACGCACAGAAACTATTCAACATCGAAGAGGCGTTTACAAAGCCCGAAATAAATACTTAAACGAAATGCTCCACAATATTCCGCCATCTACAACCCACCTATTTTCAGAGTCGGAGCTATCGGGTCTCATCAAAGAGCACAGTGGCACCAATAAGTTTTTTCTTGAAAATAACAGAAAATCAACCACTAAACAACGAGCGCCTCAAGCTTACAAGCAAAAAACAAACATCCCAACTAAAAGACTACCCTTTAAAACCCAGCAACGGGATAGACCTCAAGCTCAATTTCAAGCCTCACGGCCCAACTTTAAAAGACCGGACACGTCCGCCAGTACCAAAAGAAACCAGCGACCAAATCACCCGAAAGGACAAAACAGAGCATGACTTTCGTGCTGGACAGGTAAGAGAGAAGATAGATAAATGGCTTGACATAGGGGCACCTAAACCAATTGTTTCCATTCTGTCAGGTTATAGAATACCGTTTTGTAAAAAGCCACCAATGGTGGAATTATCAACACAAAATTCTAAGCTCTATGAAACGAAATCTTTCCCATCTATGAACAAATGCATAGAGGAAATGAAAAATTCAGGCGTATTAGTGAAGAAAAATGCAGAAAGGGGTTTTATATCACAAATGTTCACGAGATCTAAAAGCGATGGTTCTCATAGAGCAATATTTAATTTAAAACGACTCAATCAATATGTAAATCCTCACAAATTTCGTCTATTAAATTTATTCAAAGTGCCTTCATTTCTCAAACCTAATGATTTTATGATAAAAATAGATCTCTCGCAGGCCTACTTTCACGTTCCAATAACTGAATCACACCAAAGATTTCTCATGCTCATATACGATAGTGTCTACTATCAAATGACCTGCCTCCCGTTCGGGTTGGCCACAGCCCCTAATGCATTTGCAAAAATAACTAATTGGCTGGCAAATTATTGCAGGGAACAAGGATTGAGAATAGTCGTTTACCTCGACGACTTCCTAGTAGCACACGAAGACCCTCAAACTCTACAACACCACGCCGAATTTCTAATAAATCTGCTACAGCACCTGGGATGGTGCATCAACTTCAAGAAGTCGATAACCACACCAAGCCAAAGAATAGACTTTTTAGGAATCCATTGGGACACCAAAGAAAATATAAAAGTGCTACCAGCGAACAAAATATCTCTGATAAACAAATTGGTCAGAAATATGCTGTATCGGGGTTGCTGGAGCTGGAAAGGTGCAAAGGTTCTACTGGGAGTATTAAACTTTGCAACCTTTGCAGTCCCGCTGGGCAGGCTACACTCAAGGCGAATTCAAATAAAAGCCAACCGACTGCCACAAAAGCGTCCATACCAAAAACACCCACTGCCCATGGATGTGATCGAAGAACTGCAATGGTGGCTAAAACATGCGGAAGATGCGTCTCTAATATTTCAGAAGAATCCAAATGTCTTCATAGTAACAGATGCAGCGGGACAAGGCTGGGGAGCTACGGTCAATTCCCAACATCTGAGTGGGCAATGGAATCAAACCCAACAGACCTGGCACAGCAATCAAAAAGAGCTATGGGCCTTACACGAAGTCCTGAGTACCAAGGGGACAGAGTTAACCGGAACGTCTATCATGCTGCAAACAGACAACAAAACAGTAGTGGCTTATATCACCAGACAAGGGGAACTAAATCTACGAAATTACTGGAGATGACATTCAAAATATTCAACCTGTTAGAAAAACTCCACATTCAGCTTACAGCGCGATACCTACCAGGTCGCTACAATGGCATCGCAGACTCCCTCTCTCGATTCAATCGACTCCCCGAATGGCATTTAAGCGAAGACATAATCCAGATTATATTCGAAACTTTCGGAACACCGCAAGTGGACTTATTTGCAACAAAAGAATCTGCGATCCTAACAGCTTATGTATCCGAAGACGCTCAGGACCAACAAGCGCTATTTACCGATGCATTCAGCAGGTATTGGAACTTCAAACTAGGCTACGCCTTTCCACCCCCAGGTCTGATTCCCCGCATTCTCCATCACCTGGACAAATGCACAGGATCCTACCTCCTAGTAGCACCCAATTGGGAAAAAACCTTTTGGTTGAGTCAACTAAAACAGAGATCAGAACGACCTCCATTAGTGATACGGGAACTGGAGAGACATCTAATAGATCTACGAACGAACAAGCCACCTCCGGCATTAGAGACCTTGCAATTGCAGGTTTGGCGAATACGGAGTGGTCCAATCTAATCGAAGGATGGTCCCAAACTAATATAAAACTACTAGAATCGTCATGGCGGATTTCTAGTCAAAAAACTTACAAGCCTGCATGGCAGCGATGGCTGCAATGGTGCGAAAAGAATAACTGTGCTCATCGCAACCCCTCACCAACTCAACTAGCACAATATTTGTGCCATTTGCACAATGAGGTCAAACTAGCACCCAACACTATATTACTACATAAATCAGTTGTTGTAACTTTTGCAAGCCCCACGCAAGCAGGCTCACTGAATAGTCATCCGCTCATTAGACACATACTTAAAGGCATACAAACAAAGCGAACATTTGTAAAGAGACCGCCAATATGGAGCATAGACAAAATAATTGCTTACTTAACCCAATACTCCATTAACGAAGACAATCTATTCGAAGTATCACGTCATGTTGCTGTCCTCCTCCTCCTAGCATCAGGTAGGAGAGTCCATGACCTAACCTTATTTGAAATTGGCAGCTGTGCTCTTATCGATTTGGGGTCAGAAATTATCTTATGGCAAAATACGGCTCAAAGACAGATTCCAACGACCACCAGCAATCGGGTTGGAAACTGAAACAAAACCCTAATTACAGATTAGACCTGGTATCGTGGATTCGCAAGTTAATCAATGTCTCTAACCAAAGAAGAAGTAGCAAAAAGGGCCTCTACTCCCTCTTCATTACGACGAGGGGCAAGACAAAAGGTGCTTCACGCACAGTCATAGCGGGATGGATTCGTACTTTATTGAATGATGCGGGAATGAGCAGCTCAGCTGGGAGTTTTCGCGCCGCAGTTGCTTCGGACATCCTTCACAGCAAACACGAAACCGTTGACGAGGTTCTTAAGCGAGGAAATTGGAAATGTAAAAATACAGTATTTAATCATTACTTTAGGGAAATTAATCCTACCATTACGACCAATGATTCAAATCCAATGTTAGAGAATTTCGAACCTATCTAATCCAATTTTAAACAACATTGTTAATTATTGAGTGGTTTGAGACTAAACAATCGCTTAAAGAAGTTTTTATATAACATATTCTTTGTTTTTGATTTGTGGAAATAAATACACTGATTATTAAAGTAACATATTTTATTACTATTATATCTTACACAGTACGCAATCAGCGCCGTCAGAATGTAAACACATCTCAATGTGGGTCAAGCGAAGGCTCGAACACCTAAATGAAACCGTTTTCCCCCCGTAGGGCAGAAAACGATTATTTAGGTTTCAGCCGAAGCTTGACCCACACAATTTAAGTCCTTGCCGGCTTTATAAATTGAAAGGAACTGAAGTGACGGATGCTTGCCGGCGCTGAGCCGCGTTACAACAAGATGGCGGCCGATACTGGCGCCACCTAGTGGATTACAATGGTACTACAAGGAACATAGGCATGATGTTATGCAGCGTTATCTCAATGTGGGTCAAGCTTCGGCTGAAACCTAAATAATCGTTTTCTGCCCTACGGGGGGAAAACGGTTTCATTTTGGGCAAACCCAAAACGCTCCATACAAATGGCTACTGAGATGTGACGTCACACGCAAGTATTTTGTATGCATTTCATTTGAATTTTGTATGGTAGCTATATCAAATGTTTCGTTTATGTCAATGGTTCCATTATAATAGTTGGTGTAAATTATATGGGTTATTCAATGGTATTATTTTTTTTTTTAAATTTCATACTTTAAAATTGGACTTGCCCATGAATCTTTGAATGACCATAAAACCGGCTAGACGTTATATTTTTGATTGAGAATTTTTGCTATTGGCACATATTTACCTATATTTTGATAAAATATTTAGATATATTTTGTAAAATCTCGAACTTAGTCAAATACCCTTTAATAGACAACGTATGGAAACGCGTAGGATAGTTTTTCAGTTTTATTTTAATTAAAGTTATTATTGATAAAATCGTCAATTCCGCCAAGTTAAAAAGGGTCATTATCAAGAAATTGTTTTGTATCACTAATACAATAATATCTGATCTCTATTTCATATAAACCTTAAAATATAGTCTTAAATCAAAATAATATTTTAGTATTGTGACTTTTTGCTTATTAAAGGAGTAATCTTATTGTGCCTAGAAAAAAAACCGCAATTCCTAAAAGTTCATTACTTAGATAAACCTCAGACAATTTAAATTGTCTAAGGTTGATTATTATAAAACAAAGTTTGTGCTTTTTTTTTTGTAGAAAAGTACCTAGATACTAAGATACTCTTTATTGCATAAATTTTACAGTACCCTTTGAGTAGAATATTCAAAGACAGAACCCCATAGGTATCATAGAGTAAGGTAAAAATACTTACCACTATTTATTTATTTATTTAAAACTTTATGGCACAAATTTTGATACAATAGGCGAACTTAATGCCAAGAGGCATTCTCTACCAGTCAACCTTTGGGTCATGTAGAAAGTGCAGTGGTGCGGCGAAAGGATAACGTGTATAGTTACTAGTACGGAAGAAAGCATTTATATAAAATAACACACTACTTAACATTTTTTATAATATAACTACATTATATACATACCTACATATATAAATATATTATTAATAAGTACATTATAAATACAATATACAGGATGTAAAAAGACCCTTAACGAAGCCTCGTCGACTGAGGCGCGGGCGTGCGTGCGGCGCAGTCCGGTGTACGCTGTTCATATATAAGTTACTCTATGCTGTTCATTGCGTTGTACGTTTATAGGATTAAAATTGACACCAAAAAATCAACTTCGTTTCCCATCAATATTTTTTTGTTCTAAGACTTGTTATAATGGTCTGATTGCGTAGACGCCGGCTTCGTTAAGGGTCTTTTTACACCCTGTATAGCGGTAAACAATAGTTTAATACATAAGAAAAAAATACTACATATAATACATATGTTTATATGTAGGAAAACGGACCCAACATTTGTGCATGGTTATTTAATAAATAGTTAAGTGTTGGTCGAGAGATTGTAAACGCCGAAATTATTTAAATCAGATCCGGTTTAGTAGCTAAAAATTAAAATCGATTGGCGTCGCTAGTGTGCCCTGCCCTTCACCTTAAATGAATGCTTGTTCAGTGAGGTTTTGATGTTAATAGGTAGCAAATTCAAAGCTCTATTCGTGTGATGATAATACTCCGGTTAGATTTAGGGCTTAGGCAATTAAATTGTATAGGGGTTTAGGTATTGATGAAACCTTTGAATAGAGAATCTATTCCAAGGATGAAACCAAGCAGAAACATTTTATGAAAAGGAAAAATATTGACATTAAAACAAATAGTGACATTTTGAATTTGAATTATCAACTGTCGCCCACTATTCAATTTGTTTTTCAATATATTGCACGTAGTGATTACATTACCTTTGATATTGCTTGATATGTTACGATAATTCGTTAATATAGGATTACCTATATACTTTTGATTGTTTATTTCGGAGCCGTTTATTTTGTTAGTTTTTGTATTGTTGATACGGTAATATTTACTCTCGTTGTATTGCTTGTTCTTGATCTTGCCACAACTGTACGAAATGTCTAAGAGCAAAAAAAAGACTGAACAAGTAAGTGAAATTTTAGGCTGCATTTCCACCAGTTATGTGGGAAGATGCGTTGCGAGGGATGTTTGTTAACTACCAATAGAAGTGCTTTATTTACCTAGCTTCAGTCAGCGCAGCTCTGATGAAAACGGCTTAGCGGGACTAGGTGTTTGACCGTACAAAATAAGCGAGGGATGTGTCTCGGAGATATGTCCGAGAGATGTGTGCGAGGGATACGTACTATATACGAGACGCTTTCTTAATATTTCATAAAGAAATTTAATCGATAAATAAGGATTTAAATATCATATTGACTATAGTACATTTGTACCTACATTTAAAATACAATTTTAATTATCATAAACGAATTTGAAAAGCCTTCAGTACCTAACATAACCCACTTTTATTTAATTTTTAAATTAAGACTGCAATTTTATACAATTCTGTTATCTATCAATTAAATTTACCCAGATCAAAGTGGGCCCGCCAGGGAGCATGTCATTATGTCTGGTGGAGACGCAGCCTAATACTGTTTTATAATCAATCAGTTAAGGATTGTAATGTTCAGATAAAAGTTTTAGTAATTTTGCACGTATATTGGGTAACTTGAGCTGACGCTGGCTGTACCTATCTTAATAGTCATGATAAGAATTTAGCATGATTATAATGAAATTTTGGCAGTGTTTGTTGAGTTTGACCGGTAATAGGTATTTAATAGGTATGGATGGCTACGAATAGATGATAATATTGTAAATGGTGGCCTCGTTGGCGTGTTTAGGTGACGGGTAAGACACACTAGCGACGCCAATCGATTTTAGTTTTTAGCTAATTAACCGGATCTAATTTAAACAATTTCGGGGTTACAACTTCTCGGCAAACACTTATACTATTTATTAAATAACCATGCAAAAATTTTGGGTCCGATTTTGTATGCGAAAAATTGATTCACGCCAAAAGTGGCCGCTTTTGGTGTAAATCAATTTTTCGTTTGTGCATGGGGTTATTTAATAAATAGTATAAGTGATTGCCCAGAGGTTGTAACCCCGAAATTGTTTAAAATACGATCCGGTTTAGTAGTTAAAAATTAAAATTGATTGGCGTCGCTAGTGTGCCCTACCCTTCACCTTAAGAAAAAATATCTAATAGGTGAATTGTTTCAGGTCGAACAAGAGAAACCTAAAGGTATAGTACGCTACGCGTTATCAGATCGCTCGTTTATTGATAAGGGCTGGACTATGTTGCCCACTGAGAAAGTTGTGCGCAAAGTAACGTATTTTTCCCACTCTATATTTATGTTTTTGTAAATGAATAGAAATCAATACAAAAGAAATTTGCCTAACTTAAATCCATCCTCAACTTATTGTCGAACGCTTTTGTTTCAATATTAACTGAGTAAATTTATCAGATTGTAACCTGGTGGCTTAATTCGAAGCCGTCCCGTAACGAACGAGAATATACCTGTCGCATCCAAACAAAGGAGACACACAGCGTGTGTGAAAGAGGGGGAAACTCCGATTCGGTCGTAACGGTTGCTTTAAATTAGGGCCTCTGATGTGTGTCTGTCTGACCCTAAACACTGAATTGGTACCTACTTATGACTAGATGTGAATAATGCATTAAGCATGCTACCATGCTTAAAGCATGCTGCTGTTGAGCAAGTCCGTCCACACATGCTACTGCATGTGTGGACTGGACTAATAATAAGCATGCTAATTTTGAGAATTTTATATGCACTGCGGGTGGAAGGGGGAGTGTGGCGGAGTGCTTCAGCAAGTGTAAATAGGTTTGCTTATTTTTAAGCATGCTAATAAATAGCTAATAGCATGCTTATTGATAGTTAATGTGGACAGTTCATTAAGCATGCTCATATTTGGCATGCTAAAAATGAGCATATGTAACAGTAGCTATATTATTTTTGTGGAGTTTAATTAAGATGGTGGAATTGAGGCATCTCATTTAGGTTTCTAAGTCTCATCCTTTTGAACATGTTTTTAAAATCAGATGAATGTCTATCGCATGCGGCCAGCTCACCCAGAATTCGACTGGTTTGAGCATAACAAGAACAAGCGTTTGATGACCTACGACACCGGGGAAAAGTTGGCAGAGTTCGACGATAACGGACGTGGACGGTGGTATTATAAAAACGGCAGACTCGCTCTGGATTACTATGATGCTGAAGGTAATTTTATTACTATACCTCCAAATTTTCATAATCTAATCATACGGTACATAGGCTTTTCACTTTATGGACGACATTAGGTATAGCACACCACTGCAGAAACAGCTTGGAGTGGACAATACCTAATCCTATTTCCTACTAAATTATAAACGCGAAAGTTTGTTACTTTTCACACAAACGGCTGAATCAATTTTGATAAAATTTGGTATACAGGAAGCTGACACCATGGATTAACATCTAGACTACTTTTTGCACCCTTCATTCGTGATTCCCTTTTTTGGTGTCTGTAACTGAAAGTTGTCTGGAAGAGACCGTTTATTCTTCTACACGCTACCTATTTCGCATGAAGAGGCTGAAAGAGAATGATTATTTGTACAATCAAAATGTACCTACATGTTAACGTGTAGGTAAAGTATGCTGTGCAATAAAGAATATCTAGGTAATTTCGGTGACAATAATCATCATTTCGGTGGCGCAATATTATACCTACTAAACTATTGCTATCATCTTTGGTTTATTGACATTAATTAGGTATTTGATTTGGTTGAAAACTAAAAAAACACACCACGCAAATGACGCCAAAAAAAGACGTTTCAATTTCAATTTGATTGACAGAAATAAACGCGCAGCAACGTTTCGTGGTGTACAGCAGCGGAGAGCCCGACGAGCGCGGCCACTCCCGTCCGCTCACGCTGTTGGCTACTTTCGACTATCTCGGAAACGGAATAGTGTTCGATCACAGTGGAAAAATCCGGTACGGTTTAAAATAACTTTTTGCAGATAAAATACAAATTAGATGGTGTATTCTAAATGTCGAACATAGCCACTACCTACTTTGTTTAAATAAAAAAAATACGTTTATTTGCCAAAAGAAATAGTTAGCCATTGTAGACACATTTTCTGTGACTCCCACATTAGGCAGAGCCTGTCCTGCAAAATAAGCGTTAACTGAGATACAGATTGGCTATTGTCAAAATACATTGTACATGTATTATGATTAAATTGAATTATATAATTTCTAATTGATTTTAAAAATATCAAGGACATAAATTTAAAAATATTAAATTAAGACGAACAATAGTATAAGACTATGTTATACGATAAGAATACATATTTTACTTTTTTTTAGATTGAAATACAATCAAACCGAAGGCGTAGTTTTAGACCGATCGATCGGTCCTGTATCCCATTGGAAATGGCATACATTAAATGATCCCCCCGTTCTACAACAGGTCATGATAGACACTCAGATGCCGCACAAAGACCCCGGCATCGTAAAACTCGGCGGACCTGGAGAAAACAAGGCCCGACCGGACAACGAGGAAATGCTCGCTATAGAGTTTGACAATTTCATAAAAGAGAAAAGCAAGAAATTGACTCAGAAATTTAAGCCGTTTCAAATTAAAATGAAAGCCTTGAAGATAAACGAGGCTTTTTCACTGAGAGTGTTAGACCAGGCGACCATATATCTGATATTTAGAGACGGTTCCGCCAATTTGAAGTTGAATATAGGGATGGTACTGGATCATAAGGAGATCGTGGACACGGACACGGCGGAAGTGGGCGAAGGTGTCGAATAATGTGGAGCGGCTGCCGGCGCGCACGGACAGCCTTGCGGGGCTGCAGCGCAGCGTGGCGCACGCGCAGCGCGTGGAGCGCCTGCGCGTGGAGCGCGAGCGGCGCCTGCACCCCGGCGAGCCCTGCCGCAGCGCCGACCGCCTCGTGGCCGCCGCCGCCAAACCTCTGCGTCCGCCCTTCCGGACTGTCGCGGAGGGCACTTCTGGTACCACTTCGGTTACCACCACTCAATGTATGTGTAGGAAACCCTCTTCTAGTAATTTATATTATGATACTCGTTTATTTTAATATCTTCGTTTTAATGTTTAGTAATAAAAACATAATGGTATCTAAATTTGTTTGACTCAATATCAAAGGAAGTCAGGAAAATTCCGGTACGCAAATCCTGCAGCATGAAATGCACCTCGGTCACTAGGATCCTTTAGGAACATAATGTTGAATTCTCATTACGTTGCATTCTCATACAGTGTTCAGAATCTCAATATGTTGAATTCTCAATGTTAAAATCGCAAAATGTTGAATTCCGGGTTCCAACAATATGCAATAAACTAACAAAAGAACCGTAAAAACTGGTATACACCAGTTTACATACGTACCTACAGTCGACGAATTTTGAGCATGAGCATAGCGCGCATTTCTTTTCTTCGTTTGTATTTCCGATGTTCATTTGTTTATGTATCTAGTGTTGTTTAAATACCCGGAATTCATAATTTTGTGGTTCAACATTTTGAGAAACCAACTTTTCGAGAATTCCTCTTATTTACATGGACGCCCGTCAGTGTGCGTTCCCATTGAGGGTCCACATTGGAATTTGAGCTTTTGAATGTGTCAGGATTAAATTGATTAAAACTTTCGAATGGTTTCGTTTACAAACTAAAGATTGAATTTACAATGCTTTAAGTACTTTTACTAACTCTTAGTCACACCTTTATTTTAAATAGTTATTGTGGTTCTCACTTAATGTTAAACTTATCGCGATCGATTGAGGGACCACCATCTGATTGTTACTTTCTATTGTTGAGTGAACAAAAGGACAGGTGACATTTTATAAAATTAATTTACAAATCTTTTACTAAGAGAAGTCATTTACAGGAGTTGTAAATTTTAACTAGATTATAAGATATGGGTACCTGTCAGTCAACACTGAGGATCCACATTTAACCGAATGTAACTTTTGAGTGCCGACTTTTAAAAATTAGAGGTTGAATTTACAATCGTTTGAGAATTTTACTAAAGCCTGACTGAAAATTCCAATGTGGACCCTCAATGGGAACGCACACCACCCATCAAGGAGAAACGAAAAAGAAATGTTCATTTGAAATTCTCGGACGCGTCAGATTAAGTTAGAGTTAAGTAATGGACAACATTTCATATTTTTAACATGTCCATATTGTTTTTTTATATGAAAATAGACATAAAATTAATAGACCCATATTTTTTCTTTTTTCAATATTTGTCCATTTTCATGCATAAAATAATTATTGAAATTCTTTATATTCTAAATAGACGTAAGCGCCAAATGACGTCATCGGAGGGCTGAATATAGCGATATTCCTTGCTATCATTGTTTTAATAAAAAAGAAGGTACTACTGTCAAAAGTAAATCATACTAGTGTCAACGTTGTCAACGTTCATTATTCATTCATTCAACGTTGAAAGTGTCTTTTTTTTTGGACAGTTGAATTTCATGGTTTGGCATTTCGTAAATTTTAAACTATAAGTGCCCGCAAAGAAAATATACATTCTGCACCGTCGATGACGTATATCTTACGTTTTTTAGTTTTGAATTTTCTCCGTAAGCAGTATAAAAAATGAATAAATATATATTTGAGCATCGGAACAGAAATAAATAAATTGTATATTTTGTTTCAGAGCTTAGCCCCCCAATTTTGAAAGTTTGTCCATTACATACTAAAACGTGTACAGTCAATTTGGGTAACTTTGAATTACCTTGTAACTTTGAATAAAACTGGTTTAAAGATATTTTTTTCTTGGAATTCCTATACAATTTAAAACGGTATCTACGTTGAATGGATCGACCTTTAAATACCGTTTTAAATTGTATAGGAATTCCAAGGAATAAAATAAAAAATCTTTAAAACAGTTTAATTCAAAGTTACCCAAATTGACTGTAATAGATATTCCTCTAATCTGATAATTAAAGGGTGGCGTACAGAAAGGGGAGGGCTATAAAGTGGGAAATAAAATTTCATCTCGACATTCTAGAGCGTTTATTTATTTTTTTTTCATTGTGAAGCGAATAGATTAAGATTTATGAGAAATATATAAACTGACGATTTCCACTAGACAAGGTAACAAAAAAAAGTTAAAGTTTAATTCATCTATAGCTGCTCCCCCCACCGATGAAGGTATATATCATATGACATATTTTTCTTCTTATCATCATCATCTAAGCTTCGCGCTCAATAAGTCTGTCTCTAAGAGGCTAGAGTAAATCTCGATTTAGCACCGTGGGCTCGCATACCATTGAGAATTCAACATTTTGAGAGTGCAATATTTACCCACTTAGTTCATTCCAATTTTTTTCACATAACCCAGGAAATGCCATCCCTAGCCAGGTAATTGTGTAATTAAAATATAGAAATAAAAACATAGTTATACTTTATTATTATCTTTAAAACAATATAAATGTACATAAATGATTTCTATTAATCACGTGGCTACATAGGCATAAGTTAGATATGGGTATGTTTCAAGAAGTGCTATGGTAACTGCACCTGTGATCTCTCTGAAGTGCTCTCGACGGAGTCCGCAGCGCCGTTGGGGAGCGGCTCGGGGGTCCCCGCGCGCGGCCTCGACAACGCGATGGTATTTTGACACTTGTTACGCAGTTCAAACACTTGAGTGATGGCGTCGCGGAAGCAGAGGAAATTGTAATCTATCACACCTGTGAACAAATTTAATTCACATACTAGGTTCATTCATTTTTATTTCATGTGATAGGTGGCAGATGATGGTGATGATGATGCGTGGTGATTACGCCTAATCCCATCATAGTAGCGAAAACTTGATTTCCCATGATGGAGGCCTTTGCCCTGCAGTGGGACAGTTTATAGTTTAGCTTTAGCAGACAGATCATCTGATAGTAAGCGATTGACATTGGCAACACCAGTCGTTGCCAACCTTTTAACATCCCTTTCCCCAGATTGGGCTTCCGGTACCCTCACTCACGCAACGAGGTTTTCGGTGAGGCCCTCGTATCACTCCGGTCGAGCCTGGGGGCTCATGCCGAAGCGTTGCTCTCCCACGGGTCAAGTCAGGTGAACACAAAATCAGTTCAGTCTACGATACGTAGTTATGAATAATGAATATTACGTTGCAGTTTGAAGTATTTGTTTTTTTCGTTAAAAAACTTCATTATGTAAAAATTGTGGATATAAAGAGTGCAACAAAAACATTCGCTTTCTTACGATTACGATGCAATTACATATTTACTTACCTTGTTTTTGAAAGTTTTCCTCTCGTAAAATACAGACGAGAGCGAGAAATTTATTAACCTCGCGCAGATACAGAACTGTGCCGTTATTTAACTTAATTAGACTGGAACTTTGATTGTTGAACGTGTTCACTTCAGTTTCGTCCACCATTCTGTAAGATAACAAAAAATTGTGAGTCATTGAATATAAAGTAACACAATTTTATGTTATAGAGCAAACAGTAGGTACAGGACGATCAAATTATTATATGATGATTAATTTTATACGCCCCAATTTCAATCAAAACATTATTTTATTTTAAACTTTAGTAGAAAGGCAAGGAAGGATTATGTAATCCCTTCACATTGATTGAATTTGGAAATCAAAATCTGCATTTTGATGAAACCTATAAATGTTTTTTGTAATAATGTTATTACGATACCAAATGAAAACAGTTGATTAACAAAAATGAATTACCCGTAGATGCAGGAAATATCAATAACCACATCGATCATATCACAGCATAGCTCATAACTTTGCATGTCTACTGGGGAGCTATCAGTTGCAATATAAATTTTGGACACCACATCAAAAAGGAATGCTTTTTCTATGCCTGAATTCTGAAATAGAAGTTGTTCACCATATTATTTGATCTTTGAATAAGTGTTCATTTAAAGGTTCCCAGTTCGATGTATTAGTGAAATAGAAGCCATCTGATTTTATACATATATTCATTAGTTATGATGAATTTAAAATATTAAAATAAAAAATAAGTCCAAAAAATTATAATTTGGTTTTCACAAATAATAAAACATCTTTTGGTACATAATATTATTTATGTCTTAAATTCATCATAAAATCAAATGGTGTTGCTAGTGGGCCGGTCCACTCTAAATATTCATGCAGCTCTAAATATTCCAAAAAGTTCTACTTACAGATATGAGAATATTTAAAAGGTTTTCCAGTGTTGGAAGTTGAGGTATTAGTTTTTGTACCACTTTACTGAAGGCTTCAAAAATAGAATGGTCATATATAGAGGTTAAATGGAAGGACAAATGCACATGCTCCAATCCTGCTTCAGCGAGGTCATCATTAGCACGGTGATGAATATCTCTCTGTGATTCCATTTTGTAGTCATCATTAAGACCATCAACCTGTATATGAAAATAATACATTTAATTATAATCTTCATTTTATTAAAAGTCACACAGTTGATGGATAAATAATATGAAAAACTGAAAATAAATATAAAATGTACTACTTATACATACCTTATGAATAAAAACTTCAAACTTAATATTATTATTCACCCGATAGGCTTTAGTTACAGTGAGTTGTAATTTGTCCAGGGCATCTTGATAATCATCCTATAAATTATACAAATTAATACAACTTCCTCTCTCAAATTATTCAATCTCAGGCTTTTATTTATTTTTTCAATAACCTAACATATTTAAAGCTCATAATATACAACCTGCGCAGATAAAGAATGGGATCAGAAATGGCGCATCTATTCACTTATCGCTAGCACACCCACGAGTAAGAGTATAGACACAAATAGTGTGCGAGCGAGAAGTGAATAGATGCGCCGCCATTTCTGATCCCATTCTTTATCCGCACCGGTTGTAAATACAAAAATGTTTTATTACTCTATGTAACTTTCCGACATTCAACTAAACTGCTTATTTTTATTAAAGTATTTGATTTAATTTGTGAAGTTAATAAATATAAACTTCACAAATCATCACATTAGATACTTACCTGGGCATCAATAACAAACACCAACGCTCCACAGCCCCCAAATATTGTTTCAGAATCAAATGTGGGATCAAAAAAATCTATTTGTCCTGGAAAGTCCCAAATTTGAAATTGAACAAAACTGCTGTTGTTTATGTCATCTTTTACGATTTTGTTAGTGGACTCTAAAAATAGTGTTTCGTTAGGGGACATCTTGTGAAAAACAACTTTTTGTATGGATGACTTCCCGGATCTGGAAGTTAAAATAATTGAGTCATGAGATTACCTACAGTTCCAACGTTTGTATATAGAAAATGTTTATACTACCTCCTTAGACCCATGAGAAGTATTCGAGGTTTGTGGTCTTCCTGTAATGACGTGTTATCGCCCTCTCCATTCTGTTCGAAGGGTCCATAACTGAAATCCTTAGGGAACGATCCAACGTAACACCCAGGCTCGTCCTGATAACTCTGAATCATAATGAATAAAAGAGTCGATGCTCGTCAAAGTTGATAACATTTAATAAGTATTACAAATGAAATCAACAAAACAAGAGATAACTCACCATTATTATAAGTAATAGTTTCCCAAACTCACATTATTCGTATAGTGCTGCAAACTAGAAGTGCTAGTATAATTATCATGAACAAAACATTAATCGCAACATTTAATTTGAACAGCAAGACATCAAATAATATAAGAAAGAATGTAACAACGAAATGAAACGAAATTATTTGACAATTTGACAATGGACAGTCTTATTGCATGACAGCCTTGACAATTTGTTTTTTAAATTTGAATGAATGAATGAATGAAATGAAAAAGGATTTTTTAGTGATGTCTGCATCAATGTCGTTACTTGTGTATATAGCCGTTGCATTAATAAGAATAATTTGGAACTTTATTATAAAATTTAATATAATAATTTAAATACATAGTTATTTATAATTTTACAATAAAAATATTCAATTTATGATACAAGGGAATAAAATATTAATAATCAACGAATCGATTTTATACGATATTTTCCTTTGACATGACATGAAAACGTCAATAAATCTTCTCGAGGGCCTGCTGCAGGATTGTGAAATAAAATTAATTTGCATTAGGTTTTCTTTTCAAGAAATTACTACTATTAGACTAACCGGAATGATCGCATAAAATGGTAAGTATTATAGCATCTTCATAATTTTTGTTCTCTGTAATTTCTCATAATCTTGTATTAATTTTCGTATCCATTGTTTACGAGTTAACTTTCAAAAACATTTAATCTGTATAAAATGAATGTTTCGCTATCGTCTTATTCTGTAAAATTCTACACTATAATATGGTTTTTCAGCGACTGTAAATAAATCTTACGAGCAGTTAAACCAAATTTTAAAAGTCATTGTTATAGAAATCTATAATAGATGGTATTTTGTTCGAGTTTACTTGCTTTTTACAAATTTTGAGGATATATCCTCTATCTATTAACGAAATAGAAAAATCGTTAGGAAACCTGCACATCTTGGATAGTTATCTGAATTGTGCATACCTACAATAATAATTGAGATAATGATTCTGAAAATGTAACCAGGATTCAATTGCTCTGGTGTCCCTGTTTATGGGTTGCGAAGATAAAAGTTGCTTCATTGTAATTACTACACTTCCCGAATTCTGGAGAATGGTCCAAGCATACCCTGGGCTTCGAAGCACTAGGTTTGGAGCTGAGAAGGATTAGAAATATTCATTAAAATGTTGATGCTTTAATTTAAAGAAGAGAAATAGTTATCCTATCACATAACTATTATATTAGTAATAATATAAGGTGGGTGTATAACATATAAGAGTATCATTTTTCTCTGAATTATAGGTGCTGTAGATTTTTTTGTAATAATAGTACATGTATAACATTTATTTCGGTACTTATGTATTTATTTCTTTGGGCAAATGTTTACCATTGAAAATGTAAAGACACAATTCTAAAAAAAAAAAAGTACTTTTTAAATTTTGTCATTGATTGTTCAACATAACTACAGTACAGTAATATTGTACTAATACCTACTCTCTAATCTAATATGTTATTTGAGGTGACATCAACTGTATGGCCTTCAAAAATAAAATGTTGTAATTGATAACAGCAAAGAATGCTATGATAAGAAGATTTCTCAATCAATATTCAGGTGTAAAATTACTTATCTCACTTGTAGCATTGATATCAAAGAATTAATTAATAAAAATATGAAGAATTATTTTACTTTCTACTAACTATGAAGATTTATGAAGTGTTAGTATATTAATATTCTTATTCTTATACAAAAAGTAAAGTCATTTCAGGAAAGTAAATGTTATGTGGACTCCTTTTTCTGCAGTTAGACTCCCATTTGGTCCATTTTGTGTGTGCAAGTGATTTCGGTATTTCTGATCTGATTGGTGATTTAAGTGACAGGTAATACGCACTAGCGACGCCAATTGAATGAAATTGTTAGCTAATAAATGGGCTCTATTTTTAATGATTTCAGAGCCCCAGCCTCTCGGAAAGCACTTATACTTTTTATTAATAGATATATTTAACTTTTTGGTCTGTTTTGCTTTGGTAATTTGGTTTACCACCTTGGATTATTTAGAGAAATCAAGACAAAAATTTAAAAAGGTCTTAAATTAATAATTTATTTTTAATTGGTAGACCTTTTAATGTTTTTGCCAACTTATTATACATTTTAATAGACATATAATGTCAATTTTTTTTACAAACCCTTGTGTTGTTGAGCAATATGATACCACCAAACGATATAGATACCCAGACACAAGTTTTCATCACATAATTATTTGTCGAGGGTGGGGATCGAACCCACGGCTTTTGGCGTATGAGGAAGGGTCACTTCCAAAATGTACCATCCGACCAGGCCAGTTTTAAATTTCGGGGAGTGTCATGGTGCCAGGTTTCGTCCTATTTGAACCCATGACTCCTCCCTACATGATGACGATGAGCGAAAACCTCTTTGGTTTAGTCGGTGTGCCTTTGGTCGGCTTCTCGGTAGGCGAAGACCTCACCAGGAAGAGCCAGACATAACTCTCCTGCTGGGAGGCAGACACTTGGGTTTGCATAAGGCACCACCGAAAGGCGGTGACTTCGGCCTATTGTTTTCCGGGCCGGCGGCATTTTCCAGCGACAAAAAAGGCCAGTTTCTAATGATTTGACAACAGTGGTAGTGAACGCTGCCTCTGGTCCAAGGGTTGCGGGTTCGATCTCCGCACAGTACCATTTGTGTGCATAAACATGTTTATTGGTCTGGGTGTTTTCTATATATTTTTAGTACTTATGTATTTCCAAAAAATTGTAATCCCACTGTTGATTCTGATATCCGTAACAAAGGTGTTGAGCTAACTATCTCGAAGTCAGATAAAAGTATGTGTTATTGTAAAAAAAAACTATTTAAATTAATCTATCCATTAATCTGGGGCCTGTTTCTCCTGTCTAAGGGGAAGGTTAGGCGGCAGTTGCTTCATTTTAATTAGACTTCCATAATCCTGGTCACGGTCCAAGCATACCATAACTCCAAATGGATGACTTTGGACGCGAGGTATTGGAATTAAAAAAACCTGAACTAATTCCTATAGACTCGAGCATCGTTACTATCGTTAGAATTATTTTCTTATGGAAAGCAACCTGCTTCTTTTTATTATCGATAAAGGGTCCTCCCGTTTTATTAGAGCGTACTTTTTTATCAATATTATTTTTATGAAGAAACAATATCCGGACTTATCAAAATATTGCTAAACTAGGTGAGTAGGCAATGTGAATTACCTAATATTTGCGATCATTCGTCTGATATGGATCTGGAATGTGAGTGAGTAGAATACCTACTTGACATTTGCAAAAACATGTTTTTGTTTTTCCGCCACTACAAATTCATAAGCTGTGGTGCGCGTTAGCTAAAGTCTACAAGGCCATTTGAACGATAACGTTTGTTTATGCGCTCACGCATACAATTTTCAGTGACTACACTCTGTTCGATTCTGGTACTTAGGTATGCTAGCTGTACGATTGCATGTACCTTGACAGTGAGATAATTTTTAACTGGGAGCCAGGATTGGCCTTGACTGTTTAAATAACACGCACTCGTTTTCTGCGCCATCACATCTGCTCAATGCACGTTAAATAGGCGTAAACACTACGTCACGACACACCCATTGTCTGGGCAAATAAGGTGGCTGTATTTTGATACGCACTCTTAATTTATTCTGCATACAATTTAAGATAAATATAAATATTCAAAAGAAAATTACAGATAGTTGCAGAAACTTACATTTTTCGGCGCTATAACCCTTTGTGGGTCATGGCCTCTTCTACTATGGACTGCCAAGTGCGACGATCCCTGGCTGTCCGTCTCTAGTTCGTAAACTCTTTCATCGCCTTAAGATCTTCATCAATGCAATCGCACAACATCTTAGGCCTTCCCCTTGGTCTCTTCTTCTGCTGCTACCAGTCAGTCATTATTCTTGTTTTATTCTCTTAACATGTCCTGCTCATCTGAGACGTTGCGACTTGATGAATCTGACGTTCGTTTCATAAGTTCCTCCAGCTCAAGATTCATCCGAATACGGTTTACGGTCTCAGAGACGAAAACAGTCAATAGACTGTTTTCGTCTCTGAGAGGCCCAAACACTTTGCGTAAAACATTCCTTTGAAATACAGCTAGTTTCTGGATTTCCTTAACTGTAATGACCATGTCTCACATGGTAATGGGGTAATGGTGGTAATGGGGCGGATTATGGTTTTGTAGATGGACAGTTTTGATTTTGAGCTTAGATGTTTCGAGAGAAGGAGTTTTCTTAGAGAATAGGAGTACCTCCTGCTGCCGGCCATGTTTCTCGCATTTACTCTTCTTCAACCTTATTCTGGTCAGTCAATATCGATCCCAAGTACCTAAAGCTGCTGACCACTTCAACAAAATCAATTTCTACAGTGACATTACTTGAAGAACAAGGTTTTCGCGAGCCTGCGAGATACTTCGTTTTACTTGCGTTTACCATCAGTCCATACCTACTTGACAGCCTCTACATAAAGTCTTGCAGTGTGTTTTAGCATGCTGCTTTGTGATCGACTTGTGATGACAATATCATCCGCGTAGGCAGCTAGTTGACTGGTGTTGTAGTCGACGAGTCCTTTTAGCCCTACGTTTTGGTTGGCTGCTTCTATTGTAAGGATGAAGACGATCGTAGATAGATCATCCCCTTGTCTCACCCCAGACAGTACTTCGAATGGGTCAGATAATTCATTTTCAATGGCAACTACCGACTTAGTCATGGTGGCCTGCACCAAGCGCACTTAATATACTTGGGTCCTCCGAGTAACTTCATGACTTTGATAATTTTTGGTCGGTCTACGTCGTCGAAGGCTTGCTTTAGGTCTATGAACATGTGGTGTAAGTTGATATCATATTCACACTTGCAGAAACATCCATTTAAATCGTTATTAGTATGGGGGCCAACCATTCCCGCCCGGTACACATAACAAAAACATTTCTTAAAACTTGAAGTAAAAGAACGTTTCTGCAACTCTGGATTTAGAAGGTAACAGGAGAACAATGAGAAAAGTTGGATTTTGAAGCCCTGACAGGAGAATGATATTGAGAAAGTTTTCCTAGAGTTAGGATGAGCGACCACTTAATTTACTCCTCAACATTTTAAATATTTAACGATAACGCAAAATTTCGCAGGAAACTTCTTCGCTGCTTTAGACTGTTTGTTAGTTTGCTGCCTTCTCTATCTAGACAGCAGTCTAATGAATGACATACAATGGACCAAAAAGGGAGCCTAATTGCTGAAAAAAAATGTCATAATTATAAATCATTTATTTTGCACTAAATATGGTTATACAGTTATGTCATAAAAGTAGTGAAATGTGCTCATGTTTCGCTAATAAGATAGCATGCAAATAATTAAAATGTCAGTTATTCCACTTTTATTTCATACAGAGTACAGGAAAACAACGCATGATACGTTTTCTCACGGTTTCTCATGATTACTCATAGAAAGAAGTCAAAATGTGTCATTGTTGTGCTGTCGCTTGCTAGGTACATGGAATCCATGAATGGAATGGACAAATTGAATCATCCCGACCGTATTCATTTCGCTTTTCGACGGCTCGACACTACTATGTGAATTTCACGAGAATTCCCCCTGGGTCAATGAAAATATGCAAGTTGTTTAAATTAGGTTATGCAAAACGATTGCTTGAGTGAATGTCCAGTACTGTATCTCTTCTGAACAAGAGTATTTTATGCTTCTTCCAACTCTTTCTCGCTCTTGGTACGTACAGGTTATACGTTGGGTTAATAATATTAATATTTATACATCTTGCCGCTGGTGCTTTATAGCACTGGTCTCCGGTTATGATACACTGGAGTGTATCATAACCGGAGACCAGGATTCGGGCGCAGGACCAACGGTTTTACATTTTTTAGAGTTTTTCTTGAAGGTTTGCAGGTCGTATCGGTCCGGAAAAACACCGCAGGCGATAGTACATTCCACAGTTTTGTCGTTCACTAAAAATATCTTAGGTTGAAAACTTAGGTACAACTTTTTGGCCTGACCTGGGGATCGAAGCCGCGCACGCAACCTTGCGCAGCCGTCGCTTTAACAAACTGCGCCACAAAGGCAGTCAAAAATAACAACTCAAGTTGGGTTACTCATACGCCAAAGGTAGTAAGTAAGTAGTAGGTTCAGTTCCCACTCTGGACAAACAATCGTGTGATGAACACTTGTGTTTTGTTCAGTTTCTGGGTGAAACATGTAATTAAATAACATAGGTACATATTTGTACTGGTACTGTTGTCTGATAATTATATTATACTAACGTATAGAATCAGGTAAATGCACTTTGATACTTACAGACGAAATATCTATAAATATGTATGAGATGTTGTATGAAAAATTTTTCAGATTCAATCAGATTTGATATTGAACCGAACGTTTTAACGTTAAGATGAGATTTGGATAAAAATAATAAATAATAATAAATATTTCACAACATCACATACATTGATCTGACCCCGGGATAGGTAGCTCAAGCACCTGTGTTACGGATATCAGAATCAACAGTGGGATTACAAATATATACATATACTACTTTTCTTTTGTAAATACATACTTATAATACATAAAAAATTGAAATTTAACAAATTGTGGAAAATCAAGTGTGGTTGTGTTTTAGAAAATTCTGTCGGTACAAAGAAAGGACACCCACCAGGGGCCCGCAGGGTTGTTTGTTTGTTTTGGTGCAAGGGTCCTCGCAGTATGCTAAATACACTGTACCTAATTATTTATTCTCTTAGTAGATAGATACCTACTTTATGTATATATTTTACCTCTACCAGATGTACCAACACGTAAACAACCAATCGTTATTGTTTACCAAGTACAATAATAGCAAGCGAGTAAGTGCCAGTGACATCCTAATTATCAATGTGTAAGTTGTAATTTTTTTAGAGATATTCTTGCGATGTCTTATTCAGAATGACTCTGAAATAATAAACATTTACATCATTGTTGACACATTAGAATAGTTATTTATGGGATTTATACCATGTACCTTATTTTTGAGATTCCGATATTTCGGCACTGTTGCAAGCGCCATGGTCGCGGAGTAACTGAAGTTTTTGCGGGTAAGATGTTACTGGCTGACAAATCGGTCTACCCTCCTTCACAAATAAAATAACTATTCTAATGTGTTACCATGAAAGTTTAAAACAATATATTATTTACACAATTTTCCTTCGGAATCATAGGATCTAAAATAACGGTACCTATGGAATGAAATAAGACACCGAGTTTCTCAGGTCTTTTGCTCAAGTACTTCCCTATCTCCTACTGACCATTTTGAACAACTGAACTGTAATGGTCATATCTTATTCGTTTAAATACTCAACCATCTGCCCGAGTCCTTGCGTTTACTATAAGTAGTAACCCCTGTATGTATTGTATTATGCTTTAGCGTTTTTAGTTCCGTGTCATATCGAAACATTGAAATTCATTATAATCACGTAGAAACTGATAAATCAGTTTATCAGAAACAAGTAAACGGTTAAATACTCCTATTTAACGAAGACCAAAGAGGCCTACTACATTAGCTCTACCTTCTACAAGTGTCACGTATTACAGAAAAAAGACAAGCTGTGTTTTCTTTTCGGAACTTGTTACTTTGATGAAACCAAATCCAATGAATCAAGTCTTGACTTTAAGGTAAATGAAACTTTCGCAAGTGGTGTGAGCAGACATCACGCCACACCGCGCGATCGGCCCATCATAGCCGGCCTCGGCTCGGTGGGCTCGTACCGAGCACGTGGTGTGTGTAACTGGTATTATGCCGTATCCACTACTCACATACATCGAGCTGGCGACGTCACGCGACGTCAACCCACGCTCGCGCCTCGCCACTCTCCATCACACAGTGTATTGGTAGAGTCGACGCTGGTAACACGCGTTGAAGTCTCACCTCGGTGCTTGTTAGTTTCGTGACAGCTGACAAAGGTATTTGTTGTCAGAGACTATAACTTTAACAAAAAATTGTTCCTGGTGCCTTAGGAAGTTATCAGTAGTGCTGAATAGAAGTTAATTCATCTTTTTCCCTAAGGTAGGAAATTTACAAGATATAAATGATTTGTTACTTCTCTGAATTGTGTATCGAGAACAATGTTCGTGGAGCTAATTGTGATGATGCATAGCTGTAATATGAATTAGTATTGCATAAATAGTGCTTTGCACCTTCCATTTTACTATAAGAACTCCATTACCCCGAACTGTTATAAATTTAGATTTCACTTTCTTAGACGATTACCGTCTAATGCAAAGGATTGACAGCTGCAAAAAGCTCGTTTTACAAATACTACTGTTGGTGTTATGTACACCTATTAGGAATGTGAGGTACTTATCTTAGTTTCTTTGGAAATGTATATTTTTCCTTTATTTTATAATAATTGCTGGGTTCTCAGTTAAGGCACTTGCGCCAGTGTGTATAGAAACATAGCCCGATGACTCAAATGCCTAGAGCTTAAAACAAAGGAATTATTCTAGAATTATGTTTCATTTTAAGGGTAAAACAGTTTAACCTAGTGCTTGTGGTATTTACCACAAACCTGTACATTTAACTAGCCTATAGGTAGGGATTCAAGTCAGGCAAAGACCGTGCCAGTGACAAAATCTTCTGATCATGTCTATTAGAGTTGATTCCGAAAATTTTACAGATTAACAGGAATTCAACGTCATGCAAGGTGCATGCATTTATTACTTACTTTAATGTATTAATTAGTTTAAAAATGATAAGGCTATCGGTCGCAGACGTAGTATTAACGAAATACTTGGTAGTAAATTACTTATATACCTAATCTATAATCTCATCGAAATTATTATGATTCGTGAAAAGTCTTTAAAGGACACACGCAACACTAATGGTCTTCATGGTGCAGACCGCATCTTATTTGCCTAAGAGATACCTAAATAAATCACTAAAATATTCAGAACCAACGTTTTAATATAATCAGAATCAACTGATATGGTTCTTAGAATTTCACGATGATGATTACCTGAATTATCCTGAGACATAAAAGTACATAACTATTATAAATGCACTTTGATGTTACTGCGGAAGACCCTGTCGCATCGCACTTGAGCAGACTGACATGGACTGCTTGACCCACCGTTTATTATTTCCAATTCTGGCTAACCATTTATGTTAATTCGTTCACGATTCACGAATCAGATGATAGGTATTAATTTGAAGAAATTAACATTAAGAAGTAGCTACTTGAAAACGTATAAATCTATTTATTATTCATTAATCGCACATCTACCCTTTGCTAAGTATAGGGACTCTTTTATTTCGCCAATTTTTACGTTCACCTGCTAACCTCATCCACAATTTCCCCGCAACTGTTAAAATATCATCGGACCACAGGGACTAACGGGCAGGTGGTTTGCCCACAGGACATCGCCCTATTCTTGTATAAAGTATACGAGTACACTCCAAAATACTCTTTTTGCAGGAAAATGTAGCGCGGGCTGTTAAAGTGTTGACTGTTCATGAATCGCATTCCACTTTGTAACTAAAGCCTTCGTCTTATCGGTCAAGAACAATACTTTCGATACAGTTCAGCATTGGTTAATAGCATAATTATGTTTGCTTGTTTATGCAGTGTAGTGGCTATTTGTGTTGTTGTTTGCTCCTCACCGGCCACGTGAACAAAAACGTGTGGCTCTACGCACTGTTGCGGCTCTGCATATAAGGTTTCAGTACAGTATCAATTATTTATGATAACTGTAACTTCGATGACGATCGATTGAAAATTAACAGGTGAAAATTCACTCATTAACAGAATCTATGAATATTCCAACAATTTATTGAGTGAGGCTACCGGAGGCTGAAGCTTGGAGAATGGGGGTTAATTGGCCCAGATTTTATTAATTTATCCGTTACATACTATACTGTTAGTTTGTATATTAACTGAGTATCCGTATGAATTGAAGTAGGATTATTGGCGTCAGTCCAATAAAATGTGGATTACTGTTATCATCATAGCAAAATAAAGAATGCGGAAATAAAAATATTTGGTTTTCTAATTTCTATATTTTTGCTTTTGTACCAGCTTTAACTTAAAATGTTAGCTTTGCTCACACTTCTGGCGGCTGTTTAAACATAGGCCAGTAAATATTTTATTCCATTAATAAAATTAGTAATAATAAGTTATTTTGGGATCAGGGCGATGTATCTGATATCGTCTGTTATGTATATTCATATTGATGGACTCTTTATTCTTCAGTGATCGTTCCGAAAATTATTTTAAATTGATTATATTATCGTTGATTAAACAGTTATTTAAAAAAATAAGAGTAGGCTGCACGTTTTGTTAAATCAAGTAAGTGTTTCAACTCTTATTTTATTTAAAGTTACCAACTGCCACAATCAAAATTGTTGGTTAACTTAGTTGGCTACTTAAGAAAATATATTGACACTTATTTTGATACGCATAAAGACTACCGATACTAAAGTTAATGAACATTAGCTTAAATGACGTCTCTGAGTGCGGCCGTAAATGTATGAATTGAATAAACATTGTAGCGGAAAGGAATGGTATAAATGGCGTGTAAGTAACTCGTCTAATAGGATTAGTCGAACAAGGATGTGAACAGTTAAGACGATGGCTTATAAAGTCTTATGTAAAACGTTTTAAAAGAGGTACGGTACCTATGCGTCCTCGCCTGACATCTAAAATTGCCGCTGCAGACTAGTTGGGTACCTCTTAATTTGTGTCTTCTTGAGCGTTTGTAGGATTTTTTTTTATCGCCATTGTCTTTCGATTCCTCAAGCAGTTTGTGACTAGACTACCTTCTCTCAATTACTACACGATGACCGACAGGTTATCTAATCTCTTGCGGACTGTCTGCAGACCGCGTGTTGTAAACATGTTTAATTATCTCGCGGAATAACTAACGCAGAGCTAATTAAATTGCTTTCATATTTTGAAATTATTATTACAAAAATATACTACACAAACTATGTCAACATTATTATACAAATACATAATAATAAAACTTACAAATTAGTTATTGCAGATTTAAATACATATTACTCACTTGGTTAGTTTATTAGCCGAAGGTTTTTTCTTAAATTATTCGAGGACATTGAATTGAGATATAAAATCAAACGTACGTTTCCGGGAGGAAGCAATAATGTTCATATGCAAATTGCAAATTTGAGGAAACCTATAAATACTCGTGGAAACCGGAAGGGAACCTTGTGTAGGATTTTTCCCAATGGGCTAACAAACTATAGACTATATGAATAGTCTCATTTAGTAAATTATTTGATTCTAATTAAATATTGTATGCCTAAACAGGTAATTGTGAGAACTATCTCTACAATAAAGATTTATTTATTTATATGTACAACCATAACGTTTACTAAAACATTAATAAAAACGGAAAAGTGTATCGCGATTGTCGTTGGAAAGGATGAGTCATCGCGGGGCAGAGTCCCGAGCGCGGCGGAGAGCGCGAGAGCCGGTACGCACGCTTCGTTTGCGTGCTGTCTTTTTTTGTACGTGGCTTTTTCCAATGTCTTGGTACCTACTCATGGCTAGGTAGGCGATGTGGGGTGAATGAATTAAATGTCATTTGAAACTTTTTTGGCGTCGAACTTTGAAAATAATTTAGTTGCCATAAGTTACTTAAAATAGATCGGAACTGAAGCTGAAAACACAATTTTTTGAATTCTTAGTCCCAGCCAATATTGTTTTCTAAAATATTATTCATACCTACTCATGTTTTATCATTTATATGCAGAAATAGATTCGTTATGCATACGTGCACATGTCGATAATCGCATTGATATCGTGGTCTACTAGAACGAATGTGATATGCCTGCTGTAGCTGCTACTCATGTGACACGTAGTAAATTGACTGGTTTTTGCGAGTGCAGCAGTTTCTTAACTACTTCAGTGCTGTACTAGCGTCATAACCATAGTTTAATATCTCGCCCCGGCCATGCATTAAGCAACATCCTGCGCCTGGTGCCTGGTAGTGCATCGACCTAATAATTCAAGTGATATCAACGTATGTGGTAAATTTAGTTGCGCTACTGAAATTAAAGTTATTCATTATTAATTTAATTAACCCCAAATCGTACGAGTACTTATATCTTTTTGTTAGATACCTATCGTGTAAATTTAGATCGTGCATGATCATCGAGTGGCTTCTTATCTAACATGTAAATCCATTTGCTGGTACTCGACATGAAACATTTTTTGTCGGATATCGCTAAAGAGAACAATAACCTAGTTTCTGTGATTGTATTTAGTAAGGAATAGAATAAGTTCAAATATTTTTTTTGGCGAATATTTACATTACCTAAATATGGTAAAGTATGGTGCCTAAATATGGTAAAGTAAGCCGCGTGTCGCGCCGAGGTGTCGTAAAAGGCGACTAAGGTAAAGCTGCACCCAGAGAAGGAAAACTCTGCATTTATACCAAAACCCTCGCCAACCCGTCTGCCAAGCGTAGTGAGTATGGCAATTACCCCTCATGTGATTGAGGGAGGCCCGTGCCCCAGCAGTGGAGACTTAAATGGGCTGATGATGATGATGATTATGGTAAAGTATGGTAGATATTATTAGAAATGTGTGTGACCTATATGTAGCAGTCACAACACAAAATTTAAATTCATGCAACAATAAAACATCTCATACATTGATTGTTACGGATAGGTCCCCGACAGATGAATTACAAATATATAACATATATACATATATCACATCCAGACACTGAATAAACACAAGTGTTAACCACACGAATTAAATTTTGATTCCTAAAATGTGTAATTTTACACTTGGACAGGTGTTCACTTGCTGTATTCTGACTGACTATTCTATTTTTTACTTAGTTAATCGACAAAAATAATTTTATTATCAATGAATCTCAAAAAATTCATAATCTTATCTTTAGTTTTATTACGACAGCAAAATTCAGTAGTATTTAATATGCTGCTTCTTTGTTTCAGGATTAATTCCAGTGTGCCGTCGACCCCGTCGAGATGGGGTAGTACTTGTGCATATAGGATCGATAGTTAAATTGAAGAGACAATATTGTAGAGTTTATTAGTACAAAGAAGTGAAATAGAACCGTGTCGCCATGTATTCTATGAACTATATAGGCAAGTTCATCGCGAACTTCCGGGAGTTTTACAACGAGATCAATGGGGCGACGCTGACGGGCGCCATAGACGTGGTAGTGGTGGAGCAGCCCGACGGCAGCTTCACGTGCTCGCCCTTCCACGTGCGCTTCGGCAAGCTCGGCGTGCTGCGATCCAGGTTCAAAGTGGTGAGTGCCACTTCTCATTGTGTTATTCACGTACAAACAGGTTGACTTTTTTATCACCGGCCAAATTTCAGCATAAAAACCGGCTAAAATAGCATAAAATGTATGGAAATGCTTTTCTTTTATGTGATAGATGGCACACGATCAGACGGATCACGTGATGATAAGCGATTGACGCTGCCCATGGACACTCGCGGCAACAGAGTGGAGGCAACTCACTCAAGCAGCGAAACAAAGCACGCTGCTGCTGCAACAAGCTGCTTCACGCCGGTTTTCTGTGAGGCCGTGGTATCACTCTGATCGAGCCGGCCCATTCATGCCGAAGCGTGGCTCTCCCACGTTCAAAAAATTAAAATCTATAAGAATGTTGTTCAGATCAGATAGTGTATGTGTATAGCAATTAAGGAGTTCTTCATTTTCCCCTTGGAGAACGAAGCCTTCAAAGTTCGTCTGGTTCTATGAAAATAGTGATAACTTTGATTATGTGACCACCAACACTAGCGGCTTTGTTTTTTTCCTTTCACTCGATAAGAAAACTTATTTGTAATTATAACTAGAACACCATGTTGAAATTAGCAGCGGAGCCCGGGGTCCGAGGCCATGGCTTTGGACTCACCTGACCGGTAACGCTACGCTGTGATGATGATGAGTAGATATTAGCATAATAACTCAAATTTATCTGATGGAAAGCGTAACAATGTAAGTCGCTATAACAATCGCCAAGAAAACAGTCTTTAATCTGTTGCCAACGCTATACCTACGACTCTATGCATGCTGCATTTATTGACTAAACATTGGTCTAGTCATAGCGACCAACTACAGTTATTTATTTCACTTGTTTGCTTATAGGGTATATGACTAAGCTTAAGATTTTACAAAATATAAATATTTTATCAAAATATAGGTCAATATGTGCCAATGGCAAAAATTCTCAATTAAAAATATAACGTCTAGCCGGTTTTATGGTCATTCAAAGATTCATGGACAAATCCATTTTAATAGTATGAAATTATTAAAAAATAATTATACCATTGAATAACCCATACAATTTGCACCAATTATTATAATAGAACCATTGACATAAACGAAACATTTGATATAGCTACCATACAAAATTCAAATGAAATGCATACAAAATACTTAGGTGTGACGTCACATCTAAGTAACCATTTGTATGGAGCGTTTTGGGTTTGCCCAAAATAATGTGATTTTAAAGTTGTGATATCTCAGGTAGTTTAAATAAGAATCAAGTGATTTTTTCAACGATGTTTCTATCATTGAGAGGTCTTTTGATTGCAAAAATAAAAAAAAATAGTCATATACCGTATTATCTGACTTATCAATATTAAGTATTAGTATGAATATCAAAACTATTGAAACCTAACCTGATGACATTAACCAAACTGCATCAAATTCTGCTTCTTCTTATTGGAAGCTCCCTTCCAATAAGAGATAAGCTCTGGCTTTGAGCTGAAAGCATAGTTAAATAGCTGTCCTAGTCCATACATTGATATTTTCTAATTAACTTGAATTTCTAATAGCTACGTTATACGTCTGCATAAAAAAATGCTACGTTTCTTATAAACATCGAATCATTTGTTAGGAAAACAACGTGTAATGTTTCCGTATAATAATATGCTACAAAAGGGATGATTGATAGCTCGAAACTTAAATGGAGTCATCGATTATTTATTACAAAAATGGTAATATGTGTTATTTACCGAGAATGCAACAGCAGAAAATGTGTATATTTAATGGAGAATAACCTAATTATTCTAATATTGGCTTGCATACACAAGTTCTATAGCATCAATAATACAAAGTTATCAATTTTGTGATTTTATTCAATGTGTAACGGAAGTCATATTACTCATGTGACCAACTGAGTAAATTATATTATTTGAATTGCCTGTTCCTTTGACCTACTGTCACCAAACTGCAAAATATGAGAATAACACTATCTGCGAGGTTTCTTTGTGTACATTCGTTATTCACGCCACTTCCTACCAATGTGGTGTGGTTAGCGGGCGGCCAATCGCCTGTCACTGCGCTGCTGACGCTCAGCTGATTGCGCCACCGCCCGACCTCTGTCCACCACGACACACTGCCCTGTCAAATGTTATTCACTGATCTTGAAAACATTCACTGATATTCATACTATCCACACTATCTAATCATTGGTATGCTGACGTTATATCGAATTGCTAATACTTTGACGTCTTACGACGCAAAAAAAAAAATGCTGATAAAATTATCGGTCTACATAATCAGGTTGTTTTTATTATTACAAATTGCAACCTCCAAGTTTATAAATTAAATTATTAACAGAATACAAGGTGTTCTGGAATTCAAATTACTCTAAAATAGAAAACTAAACAGCGAAACCAATATTTTGCGACACTAGTTTGGCCTTCTAAAAGCCGCGCCTCTGCTTTTGAACATATACTTGCGAGTCAAGTAACGTAACACCCATATTAAGGTGACGGTAGGGCATACTAGCGACGCCAATTGATTTGAATTTTTAGCTACTAAACCGGATCTATTTTAAACAATTTCAGGGTTACAGCCTCGCGGCAAATACTTATACTATTTATTGAATAACCATGCACAAATGTTGGGTCCGTTTTTGTACGCGAAAAATTGATCCACGCTAAAAGTGGCCGCTTTTGGCAGTAATCGATTTTTTGTGTACGCGTTGGACCCAACATTTGTGCATGGTTATTTAATAAATAGTATAAGTGTTTACCGAGAGGTTGTAACCCCGAAATTGTTTAAAATAGATCCGGTTTAGTAGCTAAAAATTTAAATCGATGGTTTCGCTAGTTAAGGCTACCCGTCGCCTTAAACCCAATCGTTATTCATGTTGTGACCTTTATCTATGGCTATTACGACCTATCGCAATTTTTAATGTTTATCCGCACAATACCATATCATTAGATAAAATTTCACCTGATGGACGATACCGATGGTAACCGATATATACCTATCTATTGGTTACCATTGCTAATTATGTAATTCCAGGAATTCATATTTTTTGTGATAAGGTAAAGGACCTAATATTTTTCTATTTTCGTTTTGTGCATGCCTATAAGAACCTTAGTTCATCAATAAATTATGAAGTTCGTAAATTGAATGAATCAAAATGATATTAAAAATTATATTCAATTTAGGAGAACACAGTCAAATATGTATGTACTTATGGTAGATACCATTAGCCCCTTACCGTAGATAGATATTAATAACTAAATATGTAATTCATATCTCTAGGTATCACCTGCCATGCCCTCAGATAATTAATGAACAGCTTATCTTATCCTACAATTTGCAGTCGCTTTTCCTAGAAATAACAAGTATAACCTTCTAGTTTCTGGTAGCCGGATAGATATTCTGGACATTTCAAGGCGGCAGTGCGTTATTTGGGTATAAATATCGTCTAGTTATATTGTGACAAAAATGCTCATAAAGAAAGTCATGAGGCCAAAGTCGATTTTTCTATTAATAGGACTTCAGAAAAAGATAGAGAGAATTGGCATGGTGTGGTCTTGACGGAGTATGACGGAAGTAGGACTGAGGACATCATTCAAATAGATACCTACTTTACTTATACACATTATGTTGCTAAATTTCACAAAAAAAATAGCGCAGTGATTTGTATCGCAAGTTCGATTCTCGCACCAACACAATGAAACATAATATGTTATATTGAATTATGTTTACCTTCACCAAATATAATCTAGACATTTCCTCTCTTTTTTATGATTTATAAGGGAGCAAGGTGAGGATCATACATTTTATCATCCTCACTTTGCTTGACCAGTGGTATGGAACAGGATCAATATTTCAATGTCATCGCTTACATTGTGTTTGCGGTCGCTCACATGTTATAGTTGAGCAAATATATGCAATTGTCTTTATACGAACGATCCCATGTAGAGCATACAATATAACTATCAGGCAACGAGTTATCTGCCTATAAATAAGCCGACCTTAGCAACAGATGGTAATTACCTACTCTCGAACAAAGTTGCTTTACGAAACGAAAATGTCTCATAGCCGGTTCCATGACTTTAATGATTAATCTACTTTTTTATTCATACTTATTACTATGCAAAGTTGGCTAATGTAAAAAACGCGTGTTTTACAACTATGGGCGAGTATCTTAATGTAGTACCAAGTAAATTATTATTAAGTAAATTAAATAATTACCAAGAATAGCTTTAAATTACGGAATGTAGAAGCGGGTATATTTGATCAGTATGCTACATACACAATACTGAAAACAATATAAAAAAATAAGATGATCAATTTAATTTGAGCGGAACGCGCCTGACGTACGCGATTGGCGTCAGAAGATTCCACTTCGTATCATCTCTCTTAAACTATACTAAAATGTGTTATATTATGTGGGCACTGGTCATTAAAATTGCACAAGTGTGAATAAACCACGTCGGTGAATAGTGAAACGCGTACGTAACAGCTCGCAAGCGTCGCGAGAGGGGCCACGGCTCCCCGCACATGTCTCTTTAGAATGATCTGGAAACGGAAAGCGGATAATAAGAACGATCCACTCTTTGGATAGATCGTCCACCCAAAATTGAAACAATTCAGAGATATTCCTATAATTTTATCACAAACCCTAACTGAATGTCTACAAACCCTATAGAAGCTATCTTATCGAATCTAAAGCTTTTTTGAGCCGTTCATTACCTATGTTTAGGTTCAGTCGAGACTTTGGACGCACAGCAAGATCCATTTTAGTAATTTCGGAGGATGAATGGTTTTTATAAATATAGGTAAATGATTTTAGGGAAGATGCTGGCTGCTTAGTTTTAGACTGATCATAGACAGACACATTGCCAAAACAAGATGTGGAATCTGCGTCTGATTCATTGTGAAAATTGGAATATCGCCAAATGTGGGATATAGTTCCACCCAAGAATTGTTGGGGAAATTTGGCACAAATATTTACTCCATCCGGCCACCTGCTTAATTTTTAAGTATTTAATATATTCATACGATGTAATGACTATACAAAATGTGTCTAAAATTATGGATATTTTGATAAAAAATAGGCAGGATGCAATTACATATTATGTAAACCAAGTGTTGAGATCACATAGTAAATAGTTAACAAAGACGAAATGTGCAATAGTTCAACGACTTCTAAGAGCAACTAATATGGTGCGATGCGGAAGACTTGAGTAGATAACCTCCAACGAATTAACGATCGATTGACATACATTACCCACCACAAAGTAATTTAATTATTTAGCGTACATGCGTATTTTATTCGTAAGAACACAAAATAGGCAATTAGGACTACCTACGTGTTACGTAATGCTGATGCGTAGCTAACAGGTAGATATTTGGGTTTGTACAGGTGGACTTGGAGCTAAACGGCGAGCCGCTGAACATCCACATGAAGCTGGGAGAGTCTGGCGAGGCGTTCTTCGTGGAAGAGGTGGGAGAGGACGAGGCGGAGTGCTCGGCGCACTTGGCCACGTCTCCCATCCCGGCGGCTCGCTTTGAGGAGCTGTACGAGCCGCGGCGCCGAAACTCGCTGTCGGCCGTGGAGCCCGACCACGGCCAGGCCTCAGATTATACAAAGCGGAGGTCAGTTTAACTCTAGGTTTTCCTAACCCAACCTAGGCGGCATTCTTTTAGGTACCAAGCGGGGATGCCAGTTTACCTAATTTTCCAAACATGATGAAATGGGCAGGTGAATTCTGTAGAGTAGTCGTCTACTCCTACTAGTAGATGACGGCGGAAAAGGCACCCACCTGACAACGTGACGCCCACTCAGACTGCCCACTTCAACCAGGACTACATTTTTTATTGTTTTATTTATCATCAATGAATCTCTATGTGGTCGTCGAAAAAGATTTTAAAGGTTACGTTTAATAAATCAATAGCTCTACATTTAATTCGGTAATAATAATGCTTTAAAAATGTAGGGTAACGTACATAATTACTATGTTTCATGCAGTTAATTTTCAGATACCTTGAAGTACTTTACATATTTACACATAAATTGATACTTATTATGCATTTTAATTTTAAATACATAACAATACATTACAAATCTTTTGTTCTCTTATGGCTGGCATATAAATCCCTGATCAGTGAGCGAGCCAATGTGTGCATTTATGCTATACATTTTGCGTGGATAATTTTAACATTTATGAATTTGGGTTTATTTTCGGGCAGTTACTAGGTAGGTAGATAATTAAAATATAGACCCAGATTTAAATCGTATCGTATCGCGATACATGGGTGTTAACTCTGCTGCGCTGCGTGTAATCCGAAAGCGAAATTACAGACTCGCATTTGCATTATTTATGTTATATGCAGTCTGACTTCATGTGAATGGAAATTGCATATTGTAATCGTTTACTTTCAGCGGCGCTATCATGCTTTCGAAAGACTTAAACGTTCTTTATTGATTGCAGGTACACAGCCGATGGACAATCGATGCAGAAACCTAACCTTAGTAAACTAACAAATAAAAACACCAAAGAAGAGATCGCAAATGACAATGAAAACGATGCTTTGTTTGAAATGGAAGGTCTCGATGAAACCTCTGACTGGACTGACGGTCGGACACCAAAAACATTTGCAGCTACCCAGATCGGAGAAGGGAGCGAAGCTAGTCAGACAGTGCAGAAGATTAGTGCCAACAATGACTTTCGACCCATAGATGCAGCTCCTTCTATCCCAGATGATTTAAAACAAAATGGTAATGGGAAAAAGAAGAAAAAGACTAGGAAAATGAGTTCGAAAAAGAAGCATCAGCGTAAATCATCAACTAGTTCAATATCTAGCCAGTCGGACAGAGCAGGGTCGGAGCAGCGCGCGTCGCAGCCCGCCCCCATCCCTAACGCTACGGAAATCAACTTCTTCAGCGATACGGAAGTTGCTGCAGCTGTTCTTAGGTGAGTTTAAATGCATTCAAAACATATTTTATCGTTCGGAATGATTGCATGCTTAAATTAAAAAGTTTTCGTTTGTTCTAATTGTTGAAACTCCCTCAGTTAAGTTGCGGGAGCTTAGATATCGTACTTGAGTGAGTTGCCTGGTTACAGTGAAGAGATGTCCAACCTGAAGTTGAACGGAGAGAACCGCATCCCGCTGGCGTTGTCCGACACAGCGTTTGAGGTGCACGCCGCCTCCAGACACGCGTAAACATCGAATAATATATTAATACCGTTCACGCAATGTATAGCTTGCTGTGTTCACCATTTAGTAATATTAATCATTCTAATGTACATCATATTGAAGACTACGTATTTGGGAATAGAACGCATTATATGTAATTAGTACGCATTCAGCTTCCTTGTATGTACATACAGTAATAGTATTTTCCAGTAGTGCACTTGCTACGCGTTTCCTACTTTCATCAGTAAGAACGTAACACTACACATGAATGTACGATAGCTCACTGAGAAATTGCAGCAGTTTTGTTCCTTATCTCACGCACCTAACATTGTCCTTACCCGAACATGTTAATTTGTAAAGCGTTAATATATTTACTGGTTAATATTGTGCAACAATATCCTACAATGTTCGTCATTGTATACTCATATCCAAACATTGAGTCTCAGCTGGGCAATAATAACATATACATACTCAGATGTATAAATTGATTATTTACGAATAGATGCGCCACAATGTATTGCACAATCTCGGACTTTGTACTCAACTATAGGATTTACGGTGTTTACTAGCTTTGCTCTCGATTTAATCAGCAGATTTGTTTGTTTGTGTAAAGAATACACTTAATAAAAAAGGTTCATTACAGTTAAAACCTCAAAGTAAAAAAGGGTATTTTTGTTAACTGAGGTTGATACATTAAAATATTGGTATTCATTAGGTACAGGGAACATATTATTTGCGTAGTTAATATCTAGCTTATTTTATAGAATAATAGTATTAACGCATACTGATAATACCTGGCATACCTAATTACCTATTAATTGATATATGCAAACACTGAACTAATAACGTAAAAATATAAGTCCAAAAGAAAATAGTTGGTAAACGATGTTTACAAATCCAAAATATTTATTTGGCAATATTTTGCATGAAACCGTTTGTAAAAAGCTTGTTGTACCTGGGTTATTCTACGGTTAGTTGATTACTCCGACCTGTTTTATTTTGAGTTTGAGTTTATTACAACTGTAGAGTAAGGTTAAGCTTTAATTTACGACACGATTTAACCTTTTTTTTAAAGTTTGACCTTATTCTACAGTTAGTTGTAATAAACTCAAAATACAAAAGGTCGGAGTAATCAACTAACCCTAGAATAACCCACCTACACTCTCTGGGGATTTAAACCATTTCTTCATTAGATATTGAAAAGTGAGTTAATTTTTTTTATCCAAAAATAGTTAAATATAGTGGGTGCGATAATAATTAAGATTATAATGAGGAAGTGGCTTTATTTTACATATTTACAAAACATAAAAAGTGGGTGGTCACGATAACAAATAAAAGCTTGTAAAAATAACTGAATTGGGCTGATACATACACATAGAGCCCGATAATGAGGGTTTTCGCGTATGAAAAATCCGCTAGATGGAGTACTATGGGAGTGAGGTCCATAAACAATGTGATTGGTTATTTTTAAACGTGATCTGTCAAAATGCCAATTTGACGAACTAAACAACCAATGCGGTTGATGTTGGACCTTAGTCCAACAGTATGCCATCTAGCGGATTTTTCCCACGCGAAATCCCTCATTGAATTAGTTTTAAACGATTACAGAGGGTCACGACACGGCACCCCCGTCCAGTCGGACACGGAGGTGGAGCTGGCTCGCACGGCGGGCGGGGACAAGTCATCGCAGTCTTGGCGCTGGGGCGAGCTGCCCGAGCCGCCGGTGCGCGGCGCAGACCCCGCCACGCCCGAGACGCCGCCGTCGCCCGTCTCGCCCGCCTCGCCTGCCGAGCCCGCCTCGCCCGCAGAGCCCCTCAGCTCCGACGAGGAGCGCTCCGCGCGCCGCGGCGTGCTCTCCGGCATGTTCCGCTTCATGTCGCCGCGCGACGCCACCGAAGTGGCCAGCGAGGGTGTCTACCTGGACGACTTGGATCGTGTTGACCATGATCTCTATTTCCCAAAACACCATGCTGAACGCTACCGCTCTGGTAACTACCTAACTAACTAATCTTTATATATTTTTTGGTACATTAATATATACGTGTGCGAGTAAAAGATAAAAACAAAAATACTTTTTATGAGCTGTCAGAACAAGATGTCATTATAGCTTTTGTTCATGAACAAAGCGAGAACGGGTAACTGTATAAGTATGACGTCACACGTTCTTCAATTTCGACAGACCAAATTGTTTTGTAGTTATTTAAATTTTGAATACTCAACATTATGAACTCTTCTGAAATTATTAATGAACATATAATACAACCGTGGTTGGAACATCATTTGTCTGAAAACTTTTAGACTAATATCCGTGTCTATTAGGTGCGCCCAACAGCACGTTGCCGTCGACAGGGCCGACGGAGGAGGAGTACGAGTCCGGCAACGGGCCCTCGCTGCCGCAGTCGCCGGCGTCGCTCGAGCCGCCCGCGCTCGACTCCGATGACGACGAGAAACTACTAGCCAAGTACGTTCATTAAAACTCCTCCTCTCTTATGCCAAAACGTGGTTTAAAATAAGTAGTGTGATTAATTCTGGTAATAACTTAAGAACTAGAATATTCATTATTACAAAACTAAGTTTAACGTTATTTAGTATATGAACTTAAATACTTAAGTTAAACCACCCGGACCCCTAGTTTAAAATGAGTACTAAAATAATAACCTCAAAATTTCGATTCAGTAACCGTGACAACTTATCCCTGTGACAGTTCATTCCGTTTTACACTAAAGTTATTTGAGAGAAAGTGACTAATTTATTTTTGGGATTTAATCCCAAAAATATAAGCAATTCCTATGCATATTACTTGGAAACCTTACTTAGGTAAATATTTTAATTTATTGTTGCTTAAAAACCATTCTTTAGAATTTTTACTTCAGACAACAAAATAAGGTTATGTAAAATGAAATGTCACTGAACGAATGATTGAATGATTCGATAAATTTTGACACTATCCTGCGGTACTAAGTTGTCGATGGTTAGTCGTGGTTTGTAATGAAAATTTAATAACTAACATTATTCCTAAAAATCATGAACTTGCTAGTTTAGGATTAAAAGCGGTATCAGAGCAGTTTTTTGTAATAAGAGGGCTCATCTTAATAGTGCGAAGCGTGTAAAGTCGGATTTTTAATTAGACGAAGTAAACTGACAGATGTCAATGTGTCATTCCCATACATTTTCAAAATGTATGGGGATATGACATTTGCATCTGTCAGTTTACTTTGTGTAATTAAAATTCCGACTATAATTCCCAGTTGCATCTAAAGCTATCGCTACCGAGCCCGGGGCACGCTTTGACCATGATCCAGAATTTGGGAAGTCTGGTAATTATAATAAAGAGACTGCAGTCTGACCTTCGCAACCCTTAGGCAGGGCAACCAGACCAACTGGATCACGGTTAGACGTTCAGAATCACTTGTTGGTATCCATAATTTTTGAGATACTATCCGACACGTGCAGGTTTCCTCACGATGTGATCCCTCACCGCCGAGCTATTGGTAGAAATATGCACATATATTTGAAAAATCCAGAGGTATATGCTCGGATTTGAACCACTTCCCCCGATCGATCGATCGATCGAGCTAGCCAAAAAAATTTGCTCGAAGCAAGGGTGTGGTTGTGCGAACTGTTTGCCATGCACTAAACACTCACGCGCACGCATAGTGAGTGACGCGTCGCTAAAGGCACGCAAACTTTGTTGGCGAGCGTTAGTCCACGTGCGATTGATTTCAGGTGTGATTTTATAATTCTCGGAGCTACCATCATTATGGTCTGACGTAAATTGATATCCCTCCGAAATGAGATTGGATTACCACCACCAACACATATTGTTAGGTAACCAAGATCCGAGCGAGGGATTTATGCCATTTTGTGCTATAAACAATTTTGCTAATATGTCTAGTGAAATGTTAGCAGTCAAATGGACAACATTTCAAAATTGCTAAGCTCTGAAACAAAAAATACCATTTCTTTATTTACTTTTCCGCTGCGCGAATATATATTTATTAATTTTTTATATTGCTTATTTACTGAGAAAAAAATTAAAAACTAAAAAACGTAAGATGACGTCATCGGACGGCAGAATGTAAAATATTTCTTTGCCTAGCACATTATAGTTTTAAATTTACGAAATGCCAAACCCATGACATGTAACTGTCAAAAAAAAAGACAACTTGTCAACGTTGAATGTATGAATGACGTTGACAATGTTGACACTAGTATTATTTACCTTTGACAGTAGTACCTTTTTTTTATTAAAACAATGATAAGCAAAGGAATATCGCTGTATTCAGCCGTCCGATGACGTCATTTGGCGCTTACGTCTATTTAGAATAAAAAGAATTTCAATAATTATTTTATGCATGAAAATGGACAAATTTTGAAAAAAGAAAAAATATGGGTCTGTTCATTTTATGTCTACTTTCATATAAAAAAACAATATGGACATGTTAAAAATATGAAATGTTGTCCATTGACAAAGTCACCCATTAAAAAGTTTTTTGCATTTTATCTATCTATGCATTCTGTCGATGAAACTATCGTAATGTATTCGCTGGTTTTGAGACTTACCTAGTCATCCACGTAACAACTCCCATACATTTATATCCTCCGTAAATTAAAGCTTGATTAGAATGACAGCTGTCATTTGACCTTTATTTCAATAGACATAAGGTTTATCATTTTAACCAAGTTTCATGTCATAGATTTTTATTACTATAGATCTAAAGATCATTTTCCTGTAACACCAATGGCTGTCATTCTAATCAAGCTACATTTTACGTACTTAACATTTTCCATCTGACCCTATATTAAAAAGTACTCTGTGCATCTGACAAATGGAGCAAAAATGTATGGGAATGATTTTGACTGACATTGGCATCTGTCAGTTTAATTCGAATAATAGGCATTGCCTCATGTCACCATTTACAAAAATAACTTTGATTTCAAATATTATTCCGTACAAGGATCCGAAATATTTAAACTTTAATAAATATAAATAAGGGATTGCTGTAAAAACTCAACTTAAATCCAGTATATTTTTACTTTTTTCTTTTGATTGAAAACACCGTCCGCCATGGTTCTACGTCACCATTGTTGTAAACAACAAAACGTCAAACGCCAGTGTCAGGTTATTCGTGGTCTTTCATTTATACGTTATTATGACATTCTTGACAGTCACTGGTATTGCTTACTTACAATAACAGTGACGTCACGACACAGATAATTAATAGACCGACCGTCGGCTTTTATGCTTGTGTAGTTAATATATTTTTAAATTTAAAATATAATAGGTGCTTCAAAAAAATTTCATATTTTTATGGCGTAATATAATCGTAATGATCCGTTATATCGAATAATAGAAATAGTGGCAACTAGCCTTTTAAAAATCCGAGTTTAAAAAGGGTCGAGTATTCAAAGATTAATGTTTTGATGAACGCTAGGGGTCAAGTGGGCGTGTACGTCCGCGAGGAGGTGGTGTCGCGCGCGCTGCCGTTCGAGGAGTTCTGCGCTCGCGGCGCCACGCTGGCAGGCGAGGGCCGTCTACTCGTGCGCCTCGGCGACCGCTGGCTGCCCTGGCGCAGCGCCGGCCCGCTGCTGCTGTCGCTGCTCGCCTACCGTCGCCCGCTGCCCACCGTAAGTATACTTAAACTCTTTGGGTGCATTTTCATTGACGCCGAGCTGGGCGGGAGCGGTGCTGCGTTGACCAATCACGGAGAGGATATTTTGAGCGTGAGGACATTTTGGTCAATTCAACACCGCTCCCCCCATCTCCGCGTCGATGGAAACGCACCCTTACCAGGCGAAGGGTGGATTTCCGAGGACTTCAAATTATTACAGATAATAAATCGGCCAGAGCACTTTCCGAAGTTTGCGGCGGGTGCCTGGTGCAATCGTCCAACTAACTAATATTGGGAATTACTGGGTGAAGTGAGGTGAAGGGCTAATGGGAGGGATTCATCATTATCAGCCCATTTAAGTCCCCACTGCTGGGGCACGGGCCTCCCTCAATCACATGAGGATTAATTGCCATACTCACCACGCTTGGCGAGGGTTTTGACATAAATGCAGAGTTTTCCTTCTCTGGGTGCTGATGATCATGCCAGCAGCTTTACCTTAGTCGCCTTTTACGACACCTCGGTAATAGTGAGGGTGGCCTATTCTACTCTGCCGGGACCACACGGCTGACCACACGGCTGGGAGGGATTATTGTTATGGAATATCGAAATTAACAAAAAATATTTAAAAAATACGTAACAATCCGCTGTGTAAATATTTATTGATTCGATTTTATTGTTTATTTTTTATTACAGCGGGTGTTGGAATCTCTCGAAAAGGGCACAGACAAGGAGGGTCCAGAGGCGCAGTCCCGCACGGCGGACACCGCCACCAAGTCGCAGGGCTTCTCGTGGTGGAGTTGGCGGAGATCCACTTCGGAGGCCAAGCAGTGAGTTTTATAGTTGTACTTATTTTACAGTGTGAATTATCAATGTTCCAAAGCAAAGTGGGATTCTAATCTAATAAAAGATAAAAATCAAAGATTTACTCCATTAGCGGATTTATTTAAGGGCTTTTTGGTGGCCAGAGCCCTGTGGATACAAATGGCTCCCAACCATCTGAGGCCTGTTGAAAGTTCTTTAGATGGGGTCTTAGTAGGGCTTAGGCAGGGTTGTCTTTTTCATCTAGATTTTTAATTTTATCTGTTATCACCTAAAAACCCTATTACAAATGGCGAAGTAAGGATAGTGCCGGAACAAAATTCGTGTTGCCTCTTTTAACATTGCGTGTTATAACGGGATGACAAGAACTTTAGTGTGGTAATATCTTTAAGTCGCAATTTAGAATAAGATGGTGTTCGTTTTGTTGATTCTTTTAACATTGCGTGTTAGAACGGGATGACAAGAACTTTAGTGTGGTAATATCTTTCAAGTCGCAATTTAGAATAAGATGGTGTTTGTTTTGTTGCCTCTTTTAACATTGCGTGTTAGAACGTTATGACAAAAACTTTAGTGTGTTAATGTCTTTAAGTCGCAATTTGGAATAAGATGGTGTTTGTTTTGTTGCCTCTTTTAACATTGCGTGTTAGAACGTTATGACAAGAACTTTAGTGTGTTAATGTCTTTAAGTCGCAATTTGGAATAAGATGGTGTTTGTTTTTTAGTGACCCGATACTGAGTAAGGAGGAGGCGGAAAAGAAAGCGGGCCAGCCGCCGGCGGAGGCTGTCGCGGAGACTAAGATCACGCTGACCGCGCCCCACGACGCCGCGGACGGCCTGCCCGGGCCGGGCTACGAGCCCGACGCGGCGCTCGAGCCCGAGGCGCAGCCCGAAGCGACGCCCGAGCCGAAGCCCGAACCGCCGTCGGACGCCGCCCTCGACCAGACACCTGAAAATACTCTAACTCAAGATAAAGGTATGCAATGGACAACATTTCAAAATTGCTAAGCTCTGAAACAAAAAATACCAATTCTTTGTTTACTTTTCCGCTGCTCGAATATATATTTATTCATTTTTTATATTGCTTATTTACTGAGATAAAAATTAAAAACTAAAAAACGTAAGATGACGTCATCGGACGGCAGAATGTAAAATATTTCTTTGCTTAGCACATTATAGTTTTAAATTTACAAAATGCCAAACCCATGACATATAACTGTAAAAAAAAAAAGACAACTTGTCAACGTTGAATGTATGAATGACGTTGACAATGTTGACACTAGTATTATTTACCTTTGACAGTAGTACCTTTTTTCATCAAAACAATGATAAACAAAGGAATATCGCTGTATTCAGCCGTCCGATGACGTCATTTGGCGCTTACGTCTATTTAGAATGAAAAGAATTTCAATAATTATTTTATGCATGAAAATGGACAATTTTTGAAAAAAGAAAAAATATGGGTCTGTTCATTTTATGTCTATTTTCATATAAAAAAACAATATGGACATGTTAAAAATATGAAATGTTGTCCATTATTATAGGCAAGTTGCCTCAGGTCTCCATTTATAAAAAATACTTTTAATTCAATTATTATTTCGTACAAGGGTCCGTAATATATAAACTTCAATAAATATAAATAAATGATTGCTGTAAAAAATCAACTTAAACCCGTTATATTTACCTTTTTTCTTTTGATTGAAAGCACCGTCCGCCATGGTTCTACGTCATTATTATTGTAAACAACAAAACGTCAAACGCCAGTATCAGGGCTTTTAATGTCAATCAGTCAGTCACGCGTATTGCTTACAATAACAGTGACATCACGGCACAGATAATTAATAGACCATCATGGCGGACGGCTTTTATTGCTGTATAGCGAAAATATAATTTAAAATTTATTAGGAAAGGTGCTTCAACATTTGGCATAGTATTATGAACCGTTCTATCAAACAATAAAAATAGTGGCAACTAGCCTATTAATTAAAGTGGAGATCAAAGAAACTTTATTGTTTTGTACTTACTGCTTGACCTTTCTGCTAAGTTACAACAGCCGCGAAGCACACAAACAACGCGAAAATCTAAAAAAGATATGAATGAATGAATGAATGAATATACTTTTATTGCACTCAAAATAAAGTATGAAAACTTTAAACTAGATATTACAGGATGTTTACAACGAAGGCGGCCTTATCACTATGAGCGATCTCTTCCAGGCAACCTTTGGATAAAGGACACTTGATGAAGGTGTAGGGCGGTTATATGCAGTTTTCCTAGCTCCTATCGCTCTTACCGTTCACCTACTCAGAAAGTAGGACTTTAACGGTATTATGAGTACTACATGAGCTAGAAGGCCTAATTTAAAGCAGACGTTAAGACTGAATCGGAGTTTCCCTCTCTTTCACACGCACTGTCTGTACTCCTTTTTTGGATGCGACAAGTATACTCTCGTTCGTTACGGGACGGCTTTAAATTAAGCCACCAGAGGCGTGTTCAGACACACCCAGATCCGAATCCGTTTATAAAAGTTAGTTTTCTAAATTGTACGTACACTGACTCTCTTTAAACCTAGAATTGTGAAGCTTGTTTATGTATTGTGCAATAAAGAGTATCTATGTAATAAATGTCACGTTTATGTCGCGATTCAGTTATTTTATATGTAAATAGAACTCAATTCCACGTGAAGATGCATGTTTTTCATTGAAAACATAACCAGTAAATATTATTATCAGCATTAGTACACGTTGTGGGAGAATTCACAATGAATGAGACTTCTTGGAAGTTTTGTTTACTTAAAATAAGTAATTAAATAAAATCGGAGGAAAACAATTAGTATTGAATATGTTGGTCGCAAATGGTAAACATATTTTTCCTCTTATTGCGCTCGTGAGGAAATGCATCTATATACTGATATAGATTAAGTTGGATTTTTTGTTATGTCATATTTGGCAGACGAGCAGACGGATCACCTGATGGTAAGTGATTGCCGCCGCCCATGTACAGCCGCGACACCAGTGGAGTCACAAGTGCGGTGCCAACCTTGAAACCCCTTTTTCCCCAGGATTTGGCCTCCGGTACCCTCACTCACGCAGCGAAACACAGCACAGTGCTGCTTCACGCCGGTTTTCTGTGAGGCCAGTTGTATCAAAGCGTGACAACAACTGAACTGTTGTGAGAGTGAAAGACAACTTAAGTTATCTAGTTACACCAAATGCAAAATATACTTATTTGTGTGTGTTGTTGTTTATATATACTATTTTAATTGATGTTGCTGATAGTTCTAATATATTTTATTTTCTTTTTAGAAGAACGTCTGGATCACAGTTCCTCAGATTCCGACCAGGAAGGCAAACCTCAAAGACCCTCTCGTCGGCATTCGTCATTCCGTAAAACGCTGAGGCTTTCATCGGAACAAATTGTAAGAAAACATTCTTGTACCAAAATTATATAATTAGTTAACACTTTCTGAAATAAGTTAAAATAACTAGTCTTATTTATTTATTTATTTATTCTTTATTGCACGAAGTAAAAAAAAAAAGTACAATTGGCGGACTTAATGCCTTACAGCATTCTCTACCAGTTAACCATTGGGCGAAGCAGAAAATTTTGTGGCGGCCTATATCATCATAAGAAAAAAAAATGTAAAGATAACAGCGCAGCGTAGTTACTACCTACTACCATTTTTCATCTAGGGAAATCTAGTTTATTGTTTAAAGGCACTTACGGCCGCACTCAGAGACGTCATTTAAGCGAATTTTCATTAACTTTAGTATCGGTAGTCTTTATGCGTATCAAAATAAGTGTCAATATTTTTTCTTAAGTAGCCAACTAAGTTAATCAACTACTCTGAGTGTGGTAGTTAGTTTTTAAAACTACAAAATTCAATATATATGTTTATACTCGCACTGGTGGGGTGCGAGTATAGACGCAAACAGTGTGCGAGCGAGAAGTGAATAGATGCGCCGCCATTTCTGATCCCATTCTTTATCCGCACGGGTTGTAAGTAAATTTTTCTTTATTTTGTGTACACCAACCTACGATTTGTTTTACAGAAAAACCTGAATCTCCGTGAGGGTATGAACGAGATGGTGTTCAGCGTGACCACCGCGTACCAGGGCACCACGAGGTGCAAGTGCAACGTGTTCCGCTGGCGGTACGACGACAAAATTGTCATTTCCGACATCGACGGAACCATTACCAAGTAAGTTACGTTACGTTAATAATTCTCACCGCGGGAGAGCCATTGTCATAGCGACTTACATTGTTACGTCTACGTTTCCATCAGATAAATTGGATTTATTATGCTAATATCTACTCATCATCATCACAACGTAGCGTTACCGGTCAGGCTGCTAATTTCAACATGGTGTTCTAGTTATAATTACAAATAAGTTTTCTTATCGAGTGAAAGGAAAAAAAACAAGTTAGTGGTCACATGATCAAAGTTATCACTATTTTCATACAACCAGGAGCCCAATTCTCGGGCTCGTGATATTTTGAAAACATGGCGGATATCACCTGAAAACCATACAAAAAAACTATGTTTTAGTGATATATGTCGTATGAAAATAAATGTCACGAGCACGAGAATTGGGCTCCAGATGAACTTTGAAGGCTTGGTTCTCCAAGAGGAAAATGGAGAACTGCTTAATTGCTTTATACATACACTATCTGATCTGAACAACATTCTAATAGATTTTCATTTTTTAACCGTGGGAGAGCCACGCTTCGGCCGGAATGGGCCGGTTCGACCGGAGAGATACCACATTCTCACAGAAAACCGGCGTGAAGCAGCACTGTGCTGTGTTTCGCTGCGTGAGTGAGGGTACCGGAGGCCCATTCCAGGGGAAAGGGTGGTAAAAGGTTGGCAGCGCACTTGTGACTCCAATGGTGTCGCGGGTGTACATGGGCGGCGGCAATTGCTTACCATCAGGTGATCCGTCTGCTCGTCTGCCACCTATCACATAAAAATAAAATATTAATAGGGTATGTTTTTTAATAATAATGTAACAAAGCCCTCAGTAAAACTCATGTGAAATAAACACGGCAGTAATCATAAATGCGTAAAGATAAATAACGATCAACTGAGTCATAATAAAAAATCGCCTTTGTATCTGAATCAGCCAAACCTTAGAATTTTTGCAATGTCATAAGCAAGTTGAGTCAGAGTGTGACAAATGAAGGTTTTCGCGTGTGAAAAATCCGCTAGATGGCGTTCTGTTGGACTGAGGTCCAACATCAACCGCATTGGTTGTTTAGTTTGTCATATCGACATTTTGACAGATCACGTTTTGTATATGGATCTCACGCCTATAGTACTCCATCTAGCGGATTTTTCACACGCGGAAACCCTCATTACTCAATTGATACTAAAAGCGCGTTCGATACTTTGTGCTAGTAACCATGTGTAAACTAAATTGTAACTTTATTTACTGCTGTCAATAAAAACTACATTGCTTTATCTTCATGATTGATTTCAGATCGGACGTGCTAGGTCACATATTCCCGCTCGTGGGCAAGGATTGGGCGCAGTCTGGTGTAGCACAATTATTTACTAAAATTAAGAACAACGGATACCAGCTGCTGTACTTGTCTGCTCGAGCGATTGGACAAGCTAGGGTAAGTTTTGCTAAACTTCAATAGTTATTAGATCATCCAATAGATAGATAGTTAAATATACTTTATTGCAAAAAAAAACAACTTAAAAACCTGGCCATTACAGAAACTTAATCGTACAATTTCGGCGGTCTTATCGCTGGAAGCGATTTCTACCAGACAACCTTCAGGCAAAGGACATTTGATAGTAATTTTGTTAAGTAGCGTTGCTAATATGAACGTTAAAATACTGACGTTGATTGGTTGAACTGTTTGGAAAATAAAATACTCAAGTACTATTGTGATGGTTATGTAATAAAATTTAATAGTGTCGTGTTACTGTCACACAATGTATCACGAGGACTTGCGTGTGAAAAAACCGACAGAAGGCATACTATAGGACTGAGGTCCATCTACAAAGTTATTGGTTATTTTTGAACATGTCAAAATAAAAATTTGACGAACAAAACAACCATATTGGTCTTCCTACGGTTATTTAGCACAGTGGGTAGTGCGCCGCATTTTAAAGCGACGGCTGCGTTTGGGTTCCCGGGTTCGATCCCCGGGTCGGGCCAAAATTTGTACCAGAGTTTTTCTGTTAAGAAATTCTGTGTCAGCCCGGAGTCAGGAAGTTGGCGGTCTTTAACCCCCGTGCCTCGGAAAGCATGTTAAGCCGTTGGTTCTGCGCCCGATCCCTCTCCGGTCGTGTCACACTGGTGTCCCATCGGAATATGAGGGCAAGGCAATAGAGAGTGCACTTGTGTTTGCGCACACACTTGAGCACTATAATATATCCTGCGTAAGTGGCTGTTCATTGTGATTGGCCGCCTTAGCCGAAATCGGTTGGAGGATTTTTTTTTATCAGTGTGCAACCAATGCTGGCCTACCTCCAATTCGACTGTAGCTGGGTCGTTCTTCTTTTTTTACGACAATAAGCCCGTCCTCAGTGACTTATCAAGTAATTAATTATATAAAAAATATACGTTACACCATCAAGATATTCTTAATTTAACATGAAATAATGACATTGTTTTATCACCTCGTAGAGTACTTTAGCATGATTTAACTATGTAAAAAAATATATAAAGCGTGACAGAGGTGTAAATGGCACTAATTCGAGGGACGTGACGGAGGTGTTCATTTCAATCAAAAAGTATTCTTTATCAATTAAATTTTAGCATCATGTAATAGTTCCATCTGTAAAATAGTACATTAACGAATATTTAGGACATACTATTTATCATTTGTAGTCTGTTATATAAAAGTTAAATGTTGATTTGTAAGTTTGGCTCATTGTCGATAAAAAAGAAGAACGACCCAGCTACAGTCCTAGCGGATTGTTGACATTGAGTACACGTACACACGCTGCGCGCAGGTGACGCGCGAGTACCTGCGCTCGATCCGCCAGGGCGAGGTGTGCCTGCCCGACGGGCCGCTGCTGCTCAACCCCACGTCGCTGCTGCGCGCCTTCCACCGCGAGGTACAAATACAAATACAAATACAAATACAAATTCTTTATTTGCAAAATAAGGGTAAGGTATAACAGCTGATAAGTTTTGTACAATGGTTCGCCATATTTGGCCAAAAACGGCATGCAAAATTGGGCCAGTGTTTATTATTAGGAATTATAAATTAAATTGAATGGATTACGCTACATTATATGGGATACATTCAGCAGATTACAAATAGGTCACAATTTAACTCAAATTAAAATAAATTATATTTCAAATTACATTGGGATAAATTAAATTAGATCATTATTTTAATGTCACAATATTAAATTATATTATATTAAATTATCGTTATTATTTTAATGTCACAATATTAAATTATATTATATTAAATTAATTATATTATATTAGGTCATCGAGAAGAAGCCCGAGGAGTTCAAGATCCAGTGCCTCGCCGACATCAAGGCGCTGTTCCCGCACGGCTCCAACCCCTTCTACGCCGGCTACGGCAACCGCGTCAATGTGAGTGCCGCCGCTACCGTTCGCGACCCCTAATCCGTGCTCAATAAAAGACAAAAAAAAATTGTCATCAAAAACATAGTAACGCCTGTTGGTCTAGTGGTTTAACTGCCACACTCAAATGTACACAAAATAAAGAAAAATTTACTTACAACCCGTGCGGATAAAGAATGGGATCAGAAATGGCGGCGCATCTATTCACTTCTCGCTCGCACACTGTTATATAGACTGTTATGTTGAGTATAGACGCAAATAGTGTGCGAGCGAGAAGTGAATAGATGCGCCGCCATTTCTGATCCCATTCTTTACCCGCACGGGTTGTATAAACATATATATTGAATTTTGTAGTTTTAAAAACTAACTGCCACACCCAGAGTCGTTGATTAACTTAGTTGGCTACTTAAGAAAAAATATTGACACTTATTTTGATACGCATAAAGACTACCGATACTAAAGTTAATAAACATTAGCTTAAATGACGTCTCTGAGTGCGGCCGTAAGTACCGGGCCGTGATCTCGGGGTCCTGGGTTCGATTCCCGGATCGAGCAAAAAGTATGATTCGAATTTTTTGAACATAGGATAACAATCCTGATCACCAATCCGCATTTGGCAAGCGTGATGAATAAGCCTAATCCCATCATAGTAGTGGTGGATAAAATAATAAAATACAAATATCAAAAAAAAACTTCATCGGATATTGCATCTTTACTGATATTTCACTTTTACTCTTTTTAATTTTCACTCTCGTATGAAGTGTCCTCTGTGCTAATAATAAATTACTTAATTCCGATATATCATTAAGGACAGCGTCGTGACCATGAAACTTATTTTCTTTTACAGCATGATCGCATTCATTTTTCCACGAACTTAGAGCCTAATACAAAATACACCGCTAAAATACAGAAACATTTTTGTATGAATTCATTACAGCTTCATTTAAATATTATAGGAAATGTCTGTTCGTAAACACACAATCATTACGTAACTAAATTCAATTCGTTTATTGCGTGTCACATTACAAAACAATTACATCCACCTATGTAATAAGTAATAAGGTATTCATGTAACATTAGAGTAATGTTGACTTTTCCCTTTTATAGGACGTTTGCGCGTATCAAGCTGTCGGCATTCCAATCGTGAGAATATTCACGATCAACTACAAGGGTGAATTGAAGCACGAACTGACTCAGACATTCCAATCGACGTGAGTATATTTTACTCGCCCCTAGCCCGTGCAATCGTGTCGTGCTATGGCCCCGTTACTAACGCCTTACGTTTCTGTAACCTATTTACAATTTATGTACCTATATTATATATTTTTATTTCAGTTACCACGTGCAAAGTAACATGGTCGATGATTTCTTCCCGGAACAGAAACGTGATATATTAAAAGCTAGCTCAAATAGTGGTTAAGGGTTTTGTTCGATGTAATTAGTGAGAGATTAGCGGGCGCGCGCCGTTGCCGGTAAGCCGTATGGCATGATTTGTAAGGCTTGGCCACATTCAGTACCGCGCACTCATACATCAAAAATAACTTCAGTGCTATCTAACTACATGTGGTTAACCGACTTAACATTCTCTTCGATCAATCATCGCCATGTCATTTGTTTCGTATTATGCTGGGTGTGTTGTCCTTCTTCTTTTATTTAACTGTTTGTTTCTGTTATATTTCGTCAGTTACTCTAAACCTTTAATACATTGGTATTGGTTGTCAAACTATTGTTTATCTAGATGATACCGTCAGTCGTATTCGTTGTGATATTTATTATTATTTTAGTATCGGCTAGTTCTTTTCCAAGTTCATCAACATGATGATGATCCACATGAGAAAATCTTGTGGTGTGTGAATCTTAGGTGAATATTACTTACAACTTTGTCATAGTCAATAGTAAATTTGAAAAATGGTAATAAACACCACTTGATATTATGTAATATCGATATACATACTATGTGTTTTAAGGTGATCTTTTTTTTAATCATCAAAAGAAAGAACCTAATCTAGTTTCAAGTATACACAAATATCATATCATCGTGATATATGGTGTTTTTAATAAAATAAATGACTAATTAACAACAAGTATCTTTATCTATGTCTAGTAATAGAGTATTCTCTCAACAATAGTAACTACCACAACATACGTTTTCACGCTTCGCTGGTCACTTAACCTGCGATTGGTGTGTAAAATCTAATATTTAATACTGAACTTACATCATAAGAGGCTGGTTTAATGTAGGAAGTAAGAGATAGGAAAGAGTGAGGTTGAACTGGGTTTCATGTTTGGGTACCTATTTCTGTCTATAGCTTCTTGGTCAGAATGGCTATGAATACCACTCACACGCACGAAAACTTGGCCCTTGCGTTTATTTCATACAAACAGGTCCTCTTCACAGGCTTCACAATACAAAGATACCTAACTATATTCACTGTATTATTTCTACGTAAATTTGTGTTTCATATTCAATTTTCATTCAATACACTAAGAGAAACCACTGGGATTTCCAAAACCAGGAAATCACGTTGGTACCTTTGGTGGTGGTTAGAAGCTATATGAAGAGAACATCTTTGTACAGTATTATAATAACACTTTGGCGAAATTTCCGTGCGGGTAAGTTTAGTTGTACTTTCATAAAAAAGAGATACCTACTATCATTCCCCGTAACATTTATGTCAGTCACCATTAAAGTATGTATTGTAATGAAAGTTGTTTCTTCGCAGGTACTCCCACATGTCGGTGCTGGTGGACCAGGTGTTCCCCCCGGCGCTGTGCGAGCCCAGCGACGAGTTCTCGCAGACGGTGTACTGGCGCGAGCCGCTGCCTACGATAGAATTACCGCCGATTGCATTACCGCCTTCAAAGATTCATTAATTGGCAGTTGGGAGAGACACAACTAGACTAGACTCTAAAATGATTTCAAATATCAAACATGACGTGTAAAAGACAAGATTAAGATATAAAATGCATAATCTGTCTACGATGATAGACCATTAAAATTATATAAGACATTATAAATAGCATATCCACCACAGCTTAATACTGATAAATAGTGTATCTTCAACCAAAACCCAGACAAAGCTGAACTGCGCACGTGATTTAGGTACTACAGAAAATCTGGAAATTAGTATTACCTTGACTTATTAAAGCCAGTGTTGAAAATATAAACTAGTTTTCTGTGTTTTTAGAAAGCTTCTGAGTATGATATTTTGTAACTCTCTCTATGTGCAGTAGTGCAAGCTTTTCATAGTGTGTGAAGTGATGAACTAGTGAGCTCGACAAGATAAAACTTTTAATTCGATACCTATAGCTGCATCTCACGATTCAATTAGCATATAAGGATGGTTCACCAAAGTATAATAACCTTTGCAATTTTAGAATTGCACATTAGTCTTATTTTCAAACTCCCTATAATTAGTAATGTGTTTATCGATCGTAGATGTGCGCCTAATTTTATATAGAATTGAGTTGTAGAATAGGTACAAAATATTTTTATTGTTAGCAAGATGGTCTAATGCAAGTGTTATGGCGTATAAATAAATATGCTGTGATATTGTGATCTCTAATAATTACACAGCTATTATCACCCATTCATTACCTATGACTGGGAATCATCCAGTTGAATTAATTCGTTAATTTCATTTGTACATACTTGTATCTATTCGATCCGTTTATTTTGCTAATGAAAACAAATATGTGCTAATGCGTTTTAGTGGAAAATCGCCATTGGCAGACTGTCCTGGGGTCCATCCTACTAATGGTTCATACAATGAGATCCGATGCGTACCTCTATGGCGTATGAAAAAACACTGAGGTGGCGTAATGTAGCCGTGAGGTTCAACTTCCAACGGTATTTGTTATTTATTTAGAGTCATTAAATTTGCTGTATCACGTCACGTCAAGCACGAACACAATTCTTTTGCAAACTGGTTTTTATAAAGTAATGGCATCCAGAAGAAGCTGACTTTACTGGGCATGTTTTTTCTCAATGTAAACAGAACACGTTGTGGACATTGTTCATCTATTTTTACTCACATACTATACGGCTGTGTCTTCTGAGTTTGAATAACAAAACGATACACAGGGTGTACCTGTGAGCATTTACATACCTTTGACCACGTGTTCAACCAACCATTCTGAGCAACATTTATTCTACGACTTTTGAACATTCGCAAAAATGTAAACTATTCTTACAAAGTCGGTCACGTGACTTGGTAATTTTGTATGAGGAGTCAAAATAATTTTCGCAAATTTCGAAAAGTAGAACATTGTTGTTCAAAACAGAATGGTTCGTAGAACACGTGGTTAAAGGGATGTAAATGATCACAGATATGTACACCTGTAGATGTATATTTTGTTTTTATCCTAATAATAATATCGTCATTATGATAATAGTACATGGATATGTAGTTTAATTTCTGTTAACATTATATTCTCCAAAGACTGTAAAAGGAAAATGAAAAATGAAATGACGTAGAATAATTTAGTAGATTAGGGTTTTTTTGTGGGAGTTAGCAGTCGTAGTTTTGGTTCTGCCGTTGCGTAGCTGTGATGTCGTCGACTGATAAAACAATGCTTTATTTTTATACTGTGATTACGTATATTATGTATGGTACGTCTGCTAAGTAATATTTATGTTAAAATATACATTCACACACATTCATGTACTGAGGCATAGCTTCAACTAGACAGCTTTGTCATTGTATATTTTATATGAATTTTTAGAATGATATAATTAGTAAAATATTAATTTCTTTAAATTATTACAATTGTTTAAAAACAATGTGGATTGGTTCTGTCTAAATGCAATTTGATATTTTTTATAAAATAATTTATTGTGTAACTATCGTTTCTGTGATTGTTTAAATAAACATTTTGAGAACGAATGAGACTTTTAATAAGATTTATCCTTATTACTTTTTGTCTATTATAACCTATTCACAGACATAATAGAGTTGCCTTTGAAAATATAAAAAAATAACTACTTGTGCGTGTCACAGCTTGTGTCTCAGACAAGGACAGTCCCAAATCTGAACAAGGGTAACTCCACGTGACGTGACACCGAGTGTACTTATACCACATGAATAAATTATTCATGTGCTTATACCGCACATTCTATGACTTGTACCATAGGTACAGCAATATACTACCAATAAAAGGAAGGACCAATTATTTTGCAGGTATTACTTGCGTTGGCACAGAGTATTTTATCGTTGGCGTCACAGAGCAACCTACTTTTTAATATAGGAAACTTGGCGTACGGCGTACGCACTAGTGCCGTCCGTAATGAACCAAGTATGAGGATGTTGCGTGAATGTACGACAGTAGGACTAGCACGAACTTTTCAAAAAATTCGTAGTGTATGCGTACATATCGTAAGCAATTTTTATGAAAAAAAAAACTGAAGAGCCCTCTCTATCGTACGCAAATATACTAACAGAACGAACGTCGGAATTTAAGTATCGTCGACGAAGGTGCTTCGCACTAAGTACTAGCCTATAGAGTATTATATTTAGGTACTAGCGTATCCATAATCGTAGCTTAGGCACGATTCGTTACCGTTACAAATTCTTTGAGTGTTCGTGTGGATGTAAGCGGGCGAAAAGCGCGACGCGTTTCCGGTATCTAAGGGAAGCACTTCTTAAGTAGGTATTAATTCACAAAATGTATGTATCACAAAACATTACTGAAATAAAAACACCATAAAATTACTTATACATATTTATTGTAACTTAAGTTTCATCTTCTTCCATTTCTTCATCTTCCAAAACATTCTCTGGACTATCTTCCTCATCATCACTAGGGAAATCAATATCTTTATGAAATCCTTTTCCCTTGGTCCAGTGGCATTTAATCACCAATTTAAACTGGGCCATCTGTTTTCCCAAAAGTTTTAATATGCTTGCTTGCTCTGGTGTCAATGTGGAGCCTTTCTTGCATACCTGGGAAAAAATAATCATTTATAAAAAACAATCCAGTATAGGAGATTAAAAAATTTGATTCCATAACACTGGGTTATGTGTAGGACACAAGACTGCATTATAACTTACTTGATAATCCTTAATAAGATGTATAACACCTCTTTCAAGAGAAGTTGGAAGGCCAAGACGTCGCAGATGAGGTTCGATTGTGTGAGAGAAGTCTTCTAGTGGGCCAGCAGGCAATATCACATCTTGTGTAGCTACAAATCCTGACCGAGCATATTCTGATGCCTCAAAATCTTTGAACCATTGTAGCACATCCACAACATCTCTATTTGTCATCAGTAAACCACACTGACCTTTTAATTTCTTGGATAACTGTAATAATGACACAAATTATATAGTAGTAATAACAAATAATATTAATTAAGCCCAAGTCCTCATAATAGGTATAAAGCCCCAGCATGTTCTCAACAATAGTAGTAAAAAAATAAGGGCTTCTTAAGAAGTAGTATTAATTATTTACGTATCCATAAGGTAATCTAAACACACAACAGCATGTTGGGTTATAAAAATCAGTCAAATTTCTAAATCTTACATGAATGTAAAAAAACATAAGTTCAACATCAATAGATTCATTTCAACAGTTTCAGGTAACTGAACATGCTGTCGACTATACATAGAGGTGGATTATGCTGGAGATAATTTTACTTTCCTGTTACCAAGCTGTTAAGTATTCCATTTTTTTTTAAATTGCGAAGCCAAGGCTCTTCAGTAGTGGATTCATATTAGGAGAGTGTAAATTAATAAAAAAAGGTACGTACCAAATTTAACTGATCTTCTACCTCGTCACTTTTAGTCCTCCCAAGAGCAACAGCCATGACTTTATTTTTTCCGAAAAAAAACCTAGAATCTTTCCATTCGTTTCGCAAATCTTTCAATTTATTGTTCCTCATGTTATCAACAGTAAATAAAAATATATGTTCATATTTGGTTAAAGAATTTCGTATTTCCTCAATAGTTTTTTGTTTTAGAAGAAGTCCCTTTTTATTTGTTTTTGTGAGTGAAACTGAAATGAAGAAATGTATAACAGTTATCAATTTATATGTTTAAGGGGTTCTTGGGCAAATACTTATACTAATAATATTAATATTTCACAACATCAGATACATTGATCTGACTCCGAAATAGGTAGCTCAAGCACCTGTGATACGGATATCAGAATCAACAGCGGAATTACAAATATATACATTTAATACTTTTCTTTTGGAAATACATACTTGTAATACATAGAAAACACCCAGACCAATACAAACAGACATGTTCATGCACAAATGTTTTTACTGTGCGGGGATCGAGCAACCCTTGCAACAGAGGCGTCCACTACCACTGATCCAAACGGGTCGTGATTCTATACTTCGATCAATATAATCTTTGATTAAAGGGCAAATAGAACAAATTGTAAATCAAAAGCATGGATGGTTAAGCTAAATAAAAAGAGGTTACCTTTTTTATCCCTTTTAGACTTCGGCATATTTATTTGTTTTTTAAAAGATATGTAGCTCTATTACATACACGTGAGTTTTGCCACCTTTCTTTATTATTTACACCAAGTATTTTAAGTTGAAATACGTCTTGAATTCAAGCAATTATGTTTTAAAAAAGTGTGTACTGTGTTTCAAGTGTGGTTTCAAGCCAAGCACGTTGCCACTAGAGATGAGACGTATTTACTAGAACAGATCCACGCACTAGGTATTTTACAGTACTAGGCGGTTAAATAGTACCTATTCTAATATTGTAAATACTTGATCCACCTAGTATTTTGTAAATTTGTACACGATTTTTGACCGTAAAATAAAGTGATAGAGGTTATTATTTTGTAACCGGTAGTCGAGTATTACGCGCACCTAGTGTATTTCTCTCTAAGCTTGTGTGCAAACGTAGAAAACACTCCGTCTCCGTCTTGCCAAACGAGTTAGAGTGGGACAAAGCAAACGCACAGAAACGTAGTCGAACCATGCCTGCCAACTTTTTATATATTATGGCCAAAACTTGACAATCCTAAGCCTGTTAAAGTATGATATATATACATATATATTATGTATGATGTATATATTGCATTATTTATACCACGGTTGTTTCTATTCAAAGAAAATTATATTTTTAGGTCATATTCATTACATGGTCAGCCTAGTACCTACTAGGTAGATTAGGTATTTGGATCGATTATTAGAATATACTAGGAACACGTGCACCTAGTATCAAATTTACCTAGTATAACCCATCTCTAGTTGCCACCACAGACTAATTAGAGAACAAGTTGTTGCCACTTGCCACCACAGACCATATATATATATATATAGTCACTACAACCTGGCGGATAAAGAATGGGATCAGAAATGGCGGCGCATCTATTCACTCTCGGTCGCACGTGCGAGTATCTGTGGCGAGTATAGACGCAAATAGTGTGCGACCGAGAAGTGAATAGATGCGCCGCCATTTTCTGATCCCAATCTTTATCCGCACAGGTTGTATAGTGATCTGTGCCACAGACCAAGAAATAAACTTGCTACCACAGAGTCCACAGAGTACTTTTTTAAATATAGGAAATAGGGATGATCGATATTCATCGATGTTTAACTATAAAACGTCGATGTATTAATGTCGATGGGTTGACTTCGATATCATCGAAACATCGATGTTTAACTATAAAACGTCTATGTATTAATGTCGATGGGTTGACTTCGATATCATCGAAACATCGATGTTACCTAAATAAAATATCGAAACGTCAATTATTTTCCGGCGCGGTTAGCGTGCAGTAGGTGTACTTACTTCAACTAAATATTGCATAGATCTATTAAGTTTCAACTATTTTCCACTAGACGACACTGATCAAAATAATCGGAGTAAGCCCACAGCCGTACGAATTAGTTTGTTTTAATTTATCTAAAGATTGAAAAAAATCTATCACACACTTGATGAGTGAGGTGTCGTATTGTGAGTAAACTTAGCTAATTAGATTTACTATTGATTTTGTAAATAAAGAAACTTCGGTGTCTCACTAAGAGTGCATTTATCTAATAATTAAAACAATTTTGGTTTCAAAAACATCGATGTTTTAGAAATATCGATGTCTATCGATCGATATTTATCGTACATCGATACTTTTGATTCGATGTTAACATCGATGTTTTTCTAATATCGATCATACCTAATAGGAAATAGAGACCAATCTTAGTCGTTTTGTGGTAAAATCTAAGAAGCGACGCCTACCCAACCGACCCAACAACATAAATGTTGCTTTTTTGGCCAGGACAATTTTAATATAATCGTTTTACACAACAATAAAACGATTATTATGAGCCGAAGAAAACACAGCGTCGCTTATGAACAAGAAGCAGTATGTACATGGCGTGACACCTACACAAATTGTCAAATTTCTTTTTTGTGAGCTATTTGTACATATTGATATAAATCGATTGAAGAAAACATGTTTTGTATATACTGTCCGCCAGAATTTGGCTGTACAATTATTTAAGTTAAATGGGCTCCAAGAGCCCAATTCTTGTGCTTGTGATATTTTGAGAATATGGCGGATATCACCCGAAAACCATACAAAAAAACTATGTTTTAGTGACATGTCGTATGAAAATAAATGTCACGAGCACGAGAATTGGGGTCTTGATGGCTAAATATTGGTTCCAAATAAACATTCTTCTTCTTTCTTTCTTTCTAAATGAAAAAAAAATGTATGCCAAATTGTTTTTTATTAATTTTAATAGGTGTTCGAAGTGATTAACTTGACTATTTCTTGTAGGCTTAGACAATTTAATACGGGACGTGGTACAGCGGGGGCACGATTCTATCCAGTTATCTGTGCATCGAACTACGAAGTCAAAACGTATCATAGACACTATGTTTTCAACGTGCGTAGTGTCTCATTTATGGGGACAATGCAATTTTAAATAATTGTTTTGTTAGTTATTTAGATAGATAGATAGATACACTTTATTGCACAAAAAAAACACAACTTTAAAAGGCATTACAGAAACTTAATTGTACAATTTCGGCGGTCTTATCGCTGGAAGCGATTATTATTTATTGAGTATAGATAGTGTTTTAAGATATAGTTACAATAGGATATAGATATAGTTAAGATATACTTATTACAATCTTTTATTTCAAGATACTAATTTTAAAAGTTATGAAGTGCATGTAGAATAGTACATGAAATTAATGTAATTAAATTACAACTGTATAAATCATAAACTGTTCTAACGCAATCTATATTTAATACTAATATTATAAAGCTAAATAGTTTGTTTGAACGCGATGAACTCAGGATCTACTGGACCGATTTCAATCATTCTTTCACACCATAGGAAGGGTACGTTAGGTAGTCATAGGCTATGTATGTACCACGGGCGAACCCGGGGCGGACCGCTAGTAAATATATATTTACTTGAGAACAAATTCGTTTATCGTTAAATATATATAATCTGCAATCTGAATAATTTTCATACATTTTTTATATACAGTCAAAAACACTCCAAAATAATAAAACCTATAAAACATACTCGTACATAAATAGTGTTTTAATTAATAACATTTATTTATTTATTTAAAAAAAAAACAAAACAGTTTCAACGGTAACGATATTTTATACTGAAAAACTTCAGTTATAAGCACAAACTAAGTAGAAGATACTGTTATAAGTTTTCAAACCGTTGATGCTGACGGTAGCGGCTCCACGCGCCGCCATTTCTAATCCCATTCTTTATCCGCACAGATAGTAACCACCAGGGTATTTATTTATTTATTTAGGTTCACCAACAGCACATCATACAAAAATAATCATAAATAACAGCTTTTTATAGTAAATTAGATGTCAGTATGTATGCCAATTACAGGCGAACACAGCGTTGTAATTAACCAATTATTTACATTACATAATGTGAACTTGATATTTCAAAATATAGATAATACAATGGTTTAACTTTAAAATAGCAGTTCTTATTTCAGCAGTTTTCTTTTAAAACCTGTAAAGGAGTCGTGAAAAATATCTATATCGGGTGTAATATTGGTAATTTAATTATATTTCGAGGACATTCTAGGTATTGGGCTATGCAGACCTAAGTTACTTCTGAAAAATGGTGTACTGAAAAGTTTTTGAAATCCGATTTCGGGGGTATCTGCATGGGACATTAAGACCTATTTGAGATCGTAAACTTTAACATTTGATGTTATTATTTAGAGTATCAGTACCTTACTATATGAGGTAACCACTCTATGAGGTAACCCTACGTTAAAAACTTATAAAACAACCTTAATCACGTTGTTCAACACCTAAATAAAGCTGCCTTAGATCGACCCACCTTTGATCGATCTGAAAAGAAAAGTGCGGCAAAATACGCCACTATGACCTAACATGAATAAAGATTTTTTTCTTTATCTTTCTTTACACAGTCAGTCAAATAATTTGTTTGTAGTCGATCTAGAGTAGACATAGTAACTAATACAGTAAGGTAATAAAAGTTCGCTCGCCTCGCAATAACCTTAATGGATCTATCTTACTACCTACCTGTACGTACTATCATTTTAAACAATCCGCGGTAAAATATTATTTCCTGTTTCACATAGTGAGTAAAGATCGCAAATTGCTTGATCGACTTTGTGGCAGTAGTTTTTCTCTTTCTTTCTAACTGTATATGAAAAAGACAACGACACATTCGAAGTGATAAACTAGTGAGATTTTTTATCTGTGTAACCTTTTCTTCCACTATCCTTCAAGATGGCCGACTAGAATTGAGAACCCTGTTCCGGTTTTTGTTTCCCCTCTGGCCCCGCTGCCGTCAGTGTAGTGTATCGTTCACCGCAAGAGAAAAACTGATATTATATAGCCATTTGCTGGTTTTATTACTTTTTTTCCCTTCCAACAAGTAAGTGTATAAAAATTCTATCAAGTGAGTTTAGTTTTAAGTGCATATTTTAAAGTGTCCATGTTGTAAAATTGAATTTGTTCGAGTCGGTGACTGTGACGCATAGAAGGAGTGTCCCTTGTAGCAGCCATTTTGCCTGTGCCGGCGACACATTTCGCGGTGCGGTTAGCTATTATTCTAAATTTTTGTAATCCAAGTTTATGTTGCGTGTCTTAGATGTATAATATTTAGTTTACTGTTCTATTGCTTTCTTTACTTATAAATTATACTTCATTCGTACCAGGACTTCACCAGTAAGTTGGTTTTTAGTTCTTACTTCATTCTCATCCTACATGCCTGCAATTATATTTTTGGAATATTGCAGATTACTACGATTAGCAAGTAAATTCAATGGAATCTTTGTAGTATTAATTTTAGTACACTTATTAATTGGGTGTGACGAAATAATATCAAGGATTCAAGTGCTACCTACTTATTCATCTCTGTATTTAATGCGTCGTAATTTTACTGTGCGTAGTCACGCCGTTATCTTAGTCGATAACGACCTAATGTCAATTTTGTTACTATGTGTTCTTGTAGGAAGGACATACCATCATACCTTGTGCTGGACATGGATGTTAGATATTTATATTTTTCGGAGTACGTAGTTGTATATTCTATTGTGTAACAACGATTAAAGATACCTAACCAAGTTCTGAATCGGCTTTGGTATGGCAGTCTTTGCTTAGCTCGTAACGCCTTTCTAGATGGGCACGTGCGTGACATTGAATCGGGAACAAATATTCTAGTTTTTTAACATGTAGGTATGTTGTAACTATCTTTGTAATTTGAATGATGCTACTAGCTACTTTAGTAAAAAGTTCTGTATCATGTCGGTTTTAGAAACTTCTGACAGTCTCAGCATTTCTATGTAGGTACAGTCACGTTGGGTTGCTTTAAAAAATATTAAAGTAACCTGACTAAAAAAATTAAAAAAAATCTCAGCAGATATTGGGCCAAATGTGTTGGACCTAAAGGTGAAATTCATATGAAGAAATTTGACACATTGTTGTTGGTAAACTAATGTGTAACCCAACTTTATCAACATAAAGAAAGTTGATTTATTCAACATGTTACTATCTGATGACATCAGAGTAAACTTACTGTTGAGAATTGGTTTACCCATGGCATAGTTGTTGGGCTAAGTTATTTGACCTTTCTAGCTAGGTCATTGTAACTACTTCGGTGCACAAGTATTTGTAGGTGTTACCTACAGCCCGACTGTCTAATAAATAAAAAAAGGCAAACCTAAAACACATAAACAAAGGATTACAATAAAAAGTTGTTATTATAAAATATACATTTTGACACAAGATAAATACAACCAATAGTGACAAGGTTTTTGTTTTCATATTAGTACACTTATTAATTAGGTGTGATGAAATACCGCACTTGACACAATTAAAAAGCAGCGCGAGCCAGCAGCCCTCTGCGGAACGTTATAGACCTCTTTGGTTTACTCTAACAGCATTCTATGGTATTTCACTTAGCAGGCTACAGAAAATATTCCATAACTTGAATATTTTTGGGAGGTAATTGATGGCTGATGACCTATTTTAATTTTAGAAACTGGACTGAATAATTAACTATTTAGAAGGAAGTTTATTTTATTTGAATATCTTTGTCTTAGATATTGCATAAATTTTCTAATGAAAAAGCATTCCCTTTCAACCCTTAAAGGGCTGAAATGGTAGTAAAACAATGTATGGAAGATTCATCATTTTTAAAGCTAGTCATGAAGATTGGTATTTGGGTACTTTCAGTATGTTTTTTCAGCCCCTAAAGGGGTGAAATGGGGGTCAAAACATTGTTGGAAGTTTGTCTTTTTTAAAGCTAGAGTCTTGAAAATTAGTATTTGGGCTTTTTACACAAAGAACAAAGGCAAGAGAGGACCCCATTATAATAAATCCAATAGGACATGTGTGATATTGATTTTTAGGTATTTTATACTCGACACTTGGATACTTATTTTCCAGAAATTAAAGATTTTCTAGAACTTATCAGGCCAAAATAAAAATTAAGTATTAAGTAACTAAATCTATAGTTAATTCTGTTTAATGCCTTGAGAAGGGTTAATGTTACTTTTTTGCATATTTTAACGTAATCTTTAAACACATTTAAGTTTTTATCAAACAGTTGTAGAAATATGATACAATTACATTTCTAGTTAAGAGATTCAAGACGAATAAAAGCGTAATATTTTCACCATCCCACATTGCTTAATAACACGGTATCTCCACAACATGGCTCTCTGCCATTATCTCTCTTCTTTAATAAAAAAATTCCGTGGACATTAATAAGATACTTATTAAGGACATTTGCAAAAGTTTTTCTGTAAATAAAATTATCCATGTGTTTCAAAAGATGATTTTCCGGATATGCGTGTCATCCATCCGTCCATATATCTGCGGACATTCGAGGAAAATCAACATTAGCCGTTTCTTATCTCACGGATCTTTGTAGATGACGATTATCCGCACTATAATGGTTACCTCTACTAGCTACGCTACTGGTTCTGCAAGTCGCTTAGTTCCAACATTCATAGAACACAGCCGAGGGTGTTATATTTCTTCTTTATAAATCGCGATCTTAATCTTACCGTACTTAATTAGCTCATGTTATCCCTTTCCAACACGCAATGTTCAAAGGGGCTGGTACGAATTTTGTTCAGGGTCTATGCTTGGTCCGCGATTTGTGCTAAGGGGGCTTGTGTCTATCGAGAAAAGCTCATATATTTTGTCCCCACGCGGTGACGGATAGGATAAAAAAAAGTTCGATCTGTCCTCCTGTAAGCGAAGGGGGAACAGTTCGATCTTTATTCATTTCCTAAAAGTTCTATCTGTCGGTATAAGGGGGACCGATAAGACATTTTTATTCCTGTTTGTCAACCATAGAATCAAAAATACGTATAGGTATAATTTTTGTCATTAGGTTCTTTTAAAGTATCAGTATTTCAGAAATCGAGTTGAAGTAGGTGCTTTCGCGAGAATAAGAATCTAGGCTATTATAAATTAGTTAAAAGTACATATCGCGAAAGCCAGTAGGCGAAGAAATACGTGGTTCTACAATACATATATTTTCTTTTGTAAATACTTATAATACATCGAAAATACCCAGACCAATACAAACAGACATGTTCATGCACACAAATGTTTGTGTGCGGGAATCGAAGCCGCAGCAACCTTTGCACCAGAGGCAGCGTTCACTACCACTGATCCAAACGGGTCATCAACGTTACTCCAACTAAACCATAAATAACCTTTATTTTTACAAATAAGCTTTTTATTAATTTATTTAAGGGGCCGGCGAACAACGTATTTCCCATACAAACGTATGGGAAATAAAATACTAGCGGTCGCCCGGAGCTTCGCTCGCGTGGATTTCGGTTTGCCACAAAAATATTTTCTTATGACTTCTTTTAAAACACTTTATGAAAAACATTTTCGCGGAAAAGTACTTTTAGTGGCAAGTCAAATTCCACGCGAGCAAAGCTGGCGGCGACCGCTAGTATTTAATAAAAGGTTGCATTACTTTTAAGAATAATGTATGTACATACCTATATTTTTCTATTCTATGGCGGACAGATAGGAATTAAAAAGTTTTATCTGTCCCACTGTCAGAAAGGGGACAGATAGGACACTAAGTAGGTGAATAAAGTTCGAACTGTCCCCTCATCAGCAGCAGGGGGACCGATCAAACTTTTTTGTCCTATCTGTCACCCCCATGGGTACAAAGCGGGGGGACAGATCGGAATCGGATCGCATTTTTATGGCAACTGAAGCGCGCTATTAACGGGACTTCTTGGTGGTGCTGACTAGTATATTTTGTATGTGTATGTATGTATAGGTAATTGAAGCCATCATATTGTACATATGTAACGATTCCAACCAGCATACCTGAAGCACAGAATAATATGACTTGAAGTTTAATTCAAAAACTTACACCTTCATCATATAGTAAGCGTTACGTATATACAAAACGATATCGAAGAATTACGTAATTTTAATATGACATTAACGTTGCGACTCTTTCCTTTTTATGATAAATGACGCTGTGATTTCGTAAGGATGGATAAACGAAACGACTTGAGTATGGCTAATGCTCCTTATCACTGCATTGTAAATGAGATGAAAAAGAAGCTACATACATAATTTACTTCATCATCATCATCATCAGCCCATTTAAGTCCCCACTGCTGGGGCACGGGCCTCCCTCAATCACATGAGGGGTAATTGCCATACTCACCACGCTTGGCAGACGGGTTGGCGAGGGTTTTGATATAAATGCTGAGTTTTCCTTCTCTGGAAAACATACATAATTTACTTATAATTATACATATACCTACATTGCACGCGACGAGAGAAAAGGTTCGGTAGATTCGGCATTCGTAGTAGGAGAATTTGATTATTATGGTACTATTAAAAGGCGTGAAAAGAGGAAATCACTTTGTAGATAATATCTTTTGTTGGCTGGTTTTTGAATGGCTACATTCTATTGTTTGTATGAAATGTGGTCTGCAAAAATAAGTACTAGTTTATTATCTTATTAGGATTCGAGGCGTTATTCACATGTGGTATTGTATTCATATACCTATGAAACTACCTACAAACGTTTATCATTTATTAGATCTAAAATAATAGTGGTCCAGAACTGCAGACTATTTGTTGATTGTATTTAATAATAATAATTCTGTAAAGGGAGTAAAGCTGACCATGTGGATCAATATATCCTCGGTGCATATTTCATCCTAGCAACAGGACTACAGATGAAGGTTGTGTAGCTAGATATAAAGGTAGCATAGGTAGGCGCCGGGCCGACGGGCGCGGTGCACGCGGGGTGTGTGGCGAGGGTGAGGGGTGTGTGCAAGCGTCGCGCTAGTCGTATTTCGTCTGGAGTGTTTATCCCGCGTCGTCGGATCAATACCGGTGGCGCAGTGGCGGTGACCAAGCAGCGGCGCGGCAACTCGGCGCGTGCCTGGCTCGCTAGTTGCTCGAGTCTGTGAGATGCTGTCAATCCGAACGGACGCCGCGTCGATGTCGCGTTTGGCGTGAGGGTCGCTCTTAGAGCTGCGTTGAGTTTTTACACTGCGCCAGTGCGCTCGCTAGCCTCGAAGGTGCGCCGCATTTCATGATGACTCATTCCCAATATTGCGATTCGCTTCGGTGAAAGTGACGCCTAAGATTAGTCTTTCTGATGAAGCTTCATCATAGGCATAGTCATCGTCGTAGATTCAGGTGGATTACATGTGCGTTTTATAATTATTTGCAGGGGCATCAGTGAAATAATCCTCTCCCAACGTCCACGATGTCCGTCGACAAGGAGGAACTGGTGCAACGCGCCAAGTTGGCGGAGCAGGCTGAACGATATGACGACATGGCGGCCGCGATGAAGGAAGTCACTGAAACCGGTGTCGAACTCAGCAATGAAGAGAGGAACCTTCTTTCCGTTGCCTATAAGAACGTAGTAGGAGCCCGACGGTCGTCATGGCGAGTAATTTCCTCAATTGAACAGAAAACCGAAGGTTCGGAAAGAAAACAACAGATGGCAAAAGAATATAGGGTTAAGGTAGAAAAGGAGCTCAGAGAAATCTGCTACGACGTTTTGGTAAGAATATATTATTGAATTTTTAGAAAAACATAGGGTTTTAAAGGAATTTAAAGATTTGAGTCCTATATTGGCATTACATGCTTTAGCTTTAAGAAGGATTACTGCCTACGCGGGTGACGTCACACTTGAGCGCTACCAATTTAAGGGGTGATGCAAGCGACTAGTGTCGTGGTCATTTCCTCAGTTTTTATTAATCATGGGCGTTATAACGCTAGTACACGTGAGAGCATGCAGGGGCGCGGTGCGGCTTTCAACGAGAGGGGGCGGGTGGTGTGACGTATTGCGCCGCGTCATTGCGCGCGCTCCTATCCCATTTTCGTTCGTTGCCCTGTCTTGTCTTGCTTTGATATAGCTGCAAATATGTTTTAAATTTAATAATATCATTTAGAATTTTAAAATAAAAAAAAAGTTGCTTGTTCAATTTTAGTAACATGTAAATTTTTTTTCAGGGTTTACTCGACAAGCACCTAATTCCTAAAGCTAGTAATCCAGAAAGTAAAGTATTTTACCTTAAAATGAAGGGAGATTACTACAGGTACCTTGCAGAAGTGGCCACAGGAGAAACCAGAAATTGTAAGTTCATTAATTTATTTTTAAGTGTTAATCAGTTTTGAAAATATTAGGCCTTTAACTTAATCCCTTAAATAAATAATCATGAACTATAATTTTAAGGATTTGTAGTGTTATCAATGTCCTATAACAACACTTTACATTACAGCTGTAGTAGAAGACTCACAGAAAGCATACCAGGATGCTTTCGAGATCAGCAAGGCGAAAATGCAGCCCACACATCCAATAAGGCTGGGTCTGGCGTTAAATTTCTCCGTCTTCTATTATGAGATATTAAATTCACCAGACAAGGCGTGTCAACTCGCCAAACAGGTCATTATTTGTGTCAGTTATGCATAGACTCTGTGCTGGCTGGCTCGAGATCGAAGGTGCTGGTTCAGCGTTTTTAACTTGCTCGCTTGTCCCCAGCCGTCGTGGAGGACTCGCAGAAGGCCTACCAGGAGGCGTTCGACATTGCTAAGGCCAAAATGCAACCGACCCATCCCATCAGACTTGGTTTAGCACTCAACTTTTCCGTATTTTATTACGAGATTATCAACTCCCCTGCGCGAGCGTGCCACTTAGCTAAACAGGTTTATTATATTGCGAAATTGGTCTGCAGTGTGCCCATTTTGAAAATACAACAAACTAACTACTTACCGAAAAAAATATCCACAGAAATGCATGACAACCCAATCATGATTTGGATAAATTTAATGTCAAGTCACCACTAATAAGAGCATGGCCATGTAATGAGCAATTAACCTTTAACTCGATCCAGCCAGTATCAGAGTGTATATTTTATAAATTAACATACAAATTCGAATGTCATATGTAATTATTTTATTAAAGATAATTTTGTGATTTTATTTTACACCTAATAAATTCATTAAATTAATTACCATTTGGTATTTGCAGGCGTTCGATGACGCGATCGCTGAACTAGACACACTGAACGAGGACTCGTACAAAGACTCGACGCTGATCATGCAGCTGCTGCGAGACAACCTGACGCTGTGGACGTCGGACACGCAGGGCGACGGCGACGAGCCGGCTGAGGGCGGCGACAACTAATCCAACGCCGCGCTCACCCCCAGCACACGCATTTGTTCTCATCGGTGTTTTATAAGAAAACGAGTAACATTCGAGAACGCCGCGCGGCGCGCGCCCTCCGCCGCTGTAGCGAGCCGTCGCTTGTAAAAAAAAATGTTAAAAATGTCGTTCGCAGCGGACCTTCACGTTCCGTCTAAAATTAAATGTTATGTGTCATCTTTGACGGTTTTGTATTTCTGTATTTACACTGGATTACAGATATCGAGCTGACCTGATGAATATAAATATTTATAACTTAAGTTATTAAAATTACGGTTTCTTAAGTTAAAAGTGTTTTCCTTTCATAATTAGTATTTACTACTTAACAGCCTGGTCGGCCCCAAATAACATTCCTTTCGCCGCATGTCCGCAGTGAAATGGAGATCATGATGGTGAATTTTGTTTTGAAATTATGCAATTAGGTATACAACAATTTTGTTAAAAGTGCGCCCAAGACCCAATGAAATATAGTTTTCATTACACAAAATGAATCGGCGATTGTAATGGCTGTATCAACATTAGGGCACAAAAAACTTGTTAGTGTCTTATGTCGTTCTTGTGATGTCCTCCGAAAATTTTAAATGTGTAAATTATTTACATTGACATTAACCATTTTGTTGTGCCCATCACTAATTAATAATGGTTCTGGATTTTCAGGCATTTATTAGCAAAATAGTTTTGTGATGGACAAATTAATATTGTAACATTTCTGCTGCATTTTATCAGCCATTAATCTATTATATTTTTCATGTTTTCACCAATAAACTTTTGTATTAAATACAATTTTTAGTTTTAGAATCAATATTTAAATAAACCGCCACCTATTAACCCCAAAAAGATGTTTGTCTAAATAATTATTCGATACTCATCGGAAGTAGCCCCCCAGCTCTAGTTACGTTTTAGGTACCTATCAAATCTTCGGATGAGGTGGCTACACAAATGTATTAAGGCCGTTAAACATTCTACACAGTTGCTTACTCAGGGGGGCCCTTGGCAAAGAGGATTTTTAGCTGTTTTCTCGTGGTCCAGCTTTTATCGTCCAGTGTCGAATAAGGGGGGAGAGGGGGGTGCTTTAAAATTTCATCTCATCACTTTGTTACTGGTGTGCTACTGTCTACAGCTTGATTGATCCGAGACCTTACCATACCATAGAGTTTGAAATACTATCCTCGCTATCCAAAACTATTCTTCTGTCTCTTTCACATGAACCACAACGAAAGGGACAAGACGATAGCGAGAACAGTTTATCACTCATGGTAAGGGTACTTAACGAAACCGAACGAGAATATACAATTTGCAGTTTCTGCGATGTAGGTACTCTGATGGGAACCCGCATCTGTGGGCGTGTCATTTCGGGCGTCATTTGTAGTTTGCATACTGCTTAAGGAGTATATTACCTACTGTGATCCCAACGTAGGAATTCCGCTTCGTCATAGGTCCGTCAACAGTATTGGGCTCCGTGTCATTTTGAGTACTTCCACTTTACCCACCAAGACGCCCCTCTGGTGGGGCATAGTGGAATGCCCTTAAATATAAAATACTTCGTCGTGGATCTTCGTGGGGCAAAGTGGAAGTACACGCCATTTCTGCCTCTACTTGCTTATTCCATCATGCTCCCACTACCCGCGTGATCCCAGGCCAAATACAAGTTGTATAAGTTACTTTAAGGGGTTTTAGTGTCTAGCACCAGCCCCCTTGTATGATCCCACTCTGGGAACATGCTATGCTAGCTAGGATAGTACGAGTGCCGAATTGTCACTCTTTTCACGTCAGTAGCCGCGTTTCGACTTGCATTCTTCCCCTCCCCTCCCCCCCCTCACGCTTTGTCCCCCGTGGTGTGACGGAAAGAAAAAAAAATAGTTTGATCTGTCCCCCTGTTACTAATGAGGGGACAGTTTGAACTTTATTCACCTTAATATCCTATTTTTGTCATCTTGAGTGAAGTAGGGCGTACTAGCGACGCCAATTGATTTAAATTGTAATGTTAGTAGCTAAACCTGGTATCTTTTTAACAATTTTTAAGCACCAGCCTCTCGGAAAGCACTTATACTATTTATTTAATACTTATGTATTCTTAACTTTTTGGTCTGCTCTTGTACCCGAAATTTGAATTTCATTATTATCATTTCAGCCAATAGACGTCCACTGCTGTACTTAGCCGAGTGCAAAACAGATCTAAAAGTGGTGTACAATTGTTAAATAAATACCTAGTATACATTTTTTCTTAAGAGGCCGGGGAGCTCTAAAATCGTTAAATAGATCCGGTTTAGTAGTAGCTAAAAATTTTAATCGTTTGGTGTCGCTAGACGTACCTACCCGTCGCCTTAATACCGACAGGGGGGCAGATATAACTTAATTCCTGTCTGTCCACCATAGAATCCAAAAACAGGTACCACCTATTTCTTAAAAGTAATGTAACCTTTTGTTAAATACAACCGGTCGCCCGCAGCTTTGCTCGCGTGGAATTCGGATTACCACAAATTTATTCACATTTCTTTTGAGCATTATCAATGGAAATTGAAATAAAACGCTGCTGGATATTATAAATTTGTTTTTTACGGTAACAGGGACTCTAAAATAGAGTAGAAGTAGGTGGTTTCGCGATACTTACATAATTTAAAAGCAAAAGACCTATTCCACTTGATTTCTGAAAATAAGAATGTGAAATTTTAAAATATGAACTATTATTTTGGCTCAACTGTAATGACTAATATTATTCCTATAAGTACCTATTTTTAATCAAGGTGGAAAAACAGGAATTAACATGTCTTAAAACATTGGAGTGAAGTTCGAACTGTCCCCTCTTCGCTTAAGGTGACGGGTAAGGCACACTAACGACGCCAACCGATTTTATTTTTTAGCTACTTAACCGGATCTATTTTAAACAATTTCGGGGTTACAACCTCTCGGCAAACATTTATACTATTTATTAAATAACCATGAAAAAATGTGGGATCCAACGCGTACGCGAAAAAATTATTACCGCCAAAAGCGGCCACTTTTAGCGTGAATCAATTTTTGGCGTACAAAAACGTGTGTAGTGTTTAGATAGTAGTCCAATAGAAATGTGAACACAAAGCCGTCAGACTCCGCGTCACGAAGAAGTCCCGCGGCAAAAAACACGGAACTAACAGTATTTTCTACTTAGTTTGTGGAACTACCATTTTTGATTTCTTTCTTTAAATGTTGATGGTGACAGAAGTGGCCGCCTATCAAGGTGGTAATCTTTTGGTGGCGCGGATGATGGTGGCATGAATATGGGTGCCTACAAATGTAACCATATTTTACGCAAATAAAAATATTCTATTCTATAAAAATATTCTATTCTATTCTATTCTTATATTGGTAAGATATCATCGTCATTTGGAATAGAATTTGTTCCAGATAGGTATGATAACAGCCTCTATGCTTACTACGCATAGGACTAGTATTATAATATCTGTGGCATAGGTATAGAGCATGCTGCTATCTTTAGACTTAGTACAAAAGTTCACTACTACTAGCTTCTTCGCACTTGGTGCGGTTCGGGTTTCGGGGTAAACCCATTACCCGGGTTGCATCTCGCGCATTCTGGGCGCGGTGTATTTGCTCCTCTGGGAGAAGAGGCCACCCGACACTGCGCTGTTGGGGCGGTCTTCGACCCCTGGTGGGGCCTGCCAGCGGCCTTAGTAGCGCTAGTCTGTCTGGGAGGGGGGAAGGGGGTGGTCTCTGTTATCAGTCAGTCTCGAGGGAGATGTTTTCAGCGCGCTCTTTTGCTGACTTGATTGACTTGATGCAGTATTTTTTTTTTACTGTTTATGTGTCTTGTACATCTCCCTCAGTCGGTCTCTCAACCCGTGTAGGCATTGCTGGCCGTCTTCCGTTTCCTGCTGGGCGGGCAGGATTCGAAGTCTTGGTCGGGGGCAGGGACGGGGGGGATGCGGAGGTGTGGGGGGCTGAGGTGGGGTGGAATGAAATATATGGAAACTAACGCCACCTAGTGGTCTTAGTGTCACGTCAAAGCGTCTGCATTTCTAATCTGTTGAGTGTAGAATGTCAAAAAAAATTAACAATAGTCTGGGCGGGTTGGGTTAGGGCCATTGTTTCGGAAACACGCTTTGCTTCAGCGATGTAAAAATGCATCTATTGGAACACTAATTAGGGAGTTGCCACACTGACGGATTGCGAGCGTTTTCAAAGCGGAGCGACACGACGGACGCAGCGACCGCCAATGCGCGATTGATTCGCCACGGACAAGAATATATTCAAATTCTTATCTAGTAATCTGCATACGAATCAACATTTTGAAAATCGTCACTTTCTGGCTGGGGTAACGCACACGTCCCCAATCAGGGGGAACGGGGGGTTTAAAGGTTGGCAGGGCATTTGAGACTCCACTGGGGTCGCAGGTGTCCATGGGCGGCGGCAATCGCTTACCTACCATCAGGTGATCCGTATTTAATTCGAACGTAGGTTAGCGACGGTAAAACGTAGGTAGGTCTTCTATAATGGAGGTTGTAGGACCTCTAATATAGAAGACGGACGCTCTTATGCATTGAGTTACTTACCATCGTCCATAGCACAGCCCATAGTTTGGGAAACCCTGCTCTATACAGGGTACCTACTCTTATATTGGTAAGATATCATAGTCATTTGGAACAGAATTTGTTCCAGATAGGCATGTAATGGATCCGAGGTCGAAGGTTACACCTCTAAATTTTTCAAATCTAAATTCGTTATCAACGATAGGTATAATCTTACACGACAGATGTAGGATCACCTACACCTCGGGATTTTTGAGAAAACTTATATTTTTTCAAATCTATGTGCATATTTTTATATACCATATTTAAGCAAATAAAATGTATTGTTATTCTACCTATATATGTAAGCTATGGTGTGAGTAGCTGGTCTCATAGAGGTCCACATCAGATGTTCCATATCTTTGATTTTTTCATCTCATCGTAAAATGCTTATCAATTTGAACAACGTTCGTTAGGCGCCATTGACCTAGTTCTTATACATACATATACATATAGTTTAGCTGGGCTTTTGTTTGTGGTCCTACTTCAGGTCTTCAAAATAAATTATACCCCATGAGTTGCCATAACTCACACTATTAAACATCACAACATCACAGCTATTACAAAAAAAAGTTTTTTCGAATCCGCTATGTAAGTAGTTTCTGAAATTATTAGCACGAACAAGCGCAGACAGACAGACAAAAAATTCAAAAATCATTAATTCAAATCGTCTTCTGTACCTGTGCCTGTTGTGGTTTTGGGATAGGTAAATATCCAATTCAAGTGTAGACACAGCTTTTTCACATTTTTATTATTAGGGTAAGTAGGTATGTATAAGAATTACATACATAGATTACATACAAAAGAAATTATAGAAATGGCACGTTGGTAGATAATAGGTAGGTTAGGTACAGACGGCGACAGGTCAAGTTAACCCCCCGCAGTGCAATATAACATTTGTGTCTCAGACATAAAGACGGCCCAAAGGCCAACAGTGTAACTCTACGTAAAGGTTCGCCCTCACTGGATAAGGGTGACCTGAATATTCAATTTTCTCTGTGAGGGTGACCACCAGATCACATAAAAATGTAGATTAATGTTAAAACCATTATATACTTAATTTGTTACATTAAATAAACAAAACTTCCGTATTTTTAACATATCACCTAGTTATCGAATCCGTCAAGGCACAGTTACAAGTATAATGTATTAGTATCTAGGTATACCTACTTAATTAGTAATGTAACAAACGACTTATTTCATGTTTCCCTACTCCTAAAGTGTTTCATTATATACCTTAAAATAATGTAAGGTAGTCATAAAAATACCTATTCCTTTATCTATTTGGTTTCGTTAATATTATGTGGACCCTTTTTTCCATTACGCATAAAGGAAGCTTGAAAGTCATTTTACTTTACGTCTCACGTCACTTAAAAATATTCTCAGAGCGAGATCAATTTTCTAAATCTATACACTCAGCAATAAGTTCAGGTCTATGTGGTCTCCATGTTCAATTTTATTGATTCCTGAATATTTACCACTTTATCACACTGTTCGCGTATGTACCTAAGTATTCAACAGGAAAATATTTCATCACACTTTGTCTATACTTCTAGAACCAAATGAAAACATTTTCCGTATTTTCGGCAGCAATGCCAAATATAAAAAAGGACGAATCAAGGTAGCAGATAGATAAACACCACTAAGAACCAATCTAGCGGTCGCCGTAGTATCGTCCAGTTGCTCCATTTCAAACGAAGATGCTTGATTTTCGGTATAAGATCTTGAGTAAACGTGATACACGGCAAAAATTGAACGTGGGGCACACAATACACCGTACACTAATATCATCCATAGTGATAACTTTAAAGCTGCCGTCGAGCTACAAATATCTAGATCCGGAAGATTTTTTGATTTTAGCTTAATAATTACTAACGCGGCTGCAATGCTCATTAATATTGTTGGCAGAAAAAGATTAAACGCTGCGACTAACGAGTGCATATTAAGTCTGTGGTGAGCGTCAACAGCAGTGCACAACACGACGTTTTTGTTGAGGTGAACCGTGGTGGCTAGCGCAAACTCTGGCACACTGAGAGACGCTGATAATATCCACACGAACACAGTCGGTGGAGTGACTGGCACTCTCGTCTCCATTAAGCGATAGTCAACATTCATTGTTCTAGGAGTTGAAGAGTCACTATTTGCCACCAAACTATGATGCGACGATCCCAAATCCTCGTCTTCACCGTTATCGCTTCTTTTTAATCGTCTCTCCGCAGATTTTTCTTCTACATTAACGGTGGCGATCGTATGCAGTGTTATGGTGGCTATCAAATACGATGATGCTGTTGAAGCAAATACATTCAGCCCTCGGTATGCTACACAAGCGCTGTAACCGAATTTCCATGTTCTGCTATTATAAGACCACAACTCAGGTAAAGCTGATGTTCCAATGATCAGGAAATCCGCCACAGCTATTTGTATGATGATTGAACACAAGCCTGAAATTGAAAAATATTTTTTTATAACAACGGTTGTAAATAAAAATTTATAAATATGAGAAGAGGAGAAAGAATTTACCATTTCTGGATGCCCTAAGTAGTGATGCTAATACTGAGCAATTTGCGAGGGCGCCGGCGCCGGCGATGCACGCGATGTATACCGCGACGGCGAGCGGCGGGACGAGCGGCAAGTCCGCGAGCTCCGAGTGCTCCGACATGGCGTCGTCAGTCCGGGACCGTATCGGGATCAATGACTCTCGGGCGCTGCGTCACCCGCGTTCTCCGCCGTCCGGCCCTCCGTATGTTTTTTTCTTCTGGAGTGAATCACCGCCACGAACATGTGGAGATACGAAAGAGCGCGAACTCGGTACAATTGCCGGATAAAAAATCCAGTATAAATGTTAACTGTACTTGTTAAATTTGAACTTTCGTGTCACACCATTCCATTTAGAAGGTAGGTGAGGTACCTACCTTGTACTACTAACTAAGGATCCTCGAAAGGCCAATTCGTAGACTGAAATCTGGTTATTTAAGTTCAACTTAGTGTGAGTGTATTAGTGCTATGAAACCGAAGCGACGTAGATATAAGGGCTGTGTAGCTGTTAATGCTCATTATTATTCAATGCCCGTTAACTACCGGCGCTTGTCGCCAATGTGTGCAAATACGTGGTGAATGCGTGGATGGCAGCGAGTTTTCGATTTTACAATGATATGATTACGAAAACTACCAGCACTCGCAATAGATTTTATTCAAGAACCGACTTCAGAAAAATACTAAACTAAATGCCCAAAGTCTCAATAGCTTGGGATTTGGGAGCGAGGAATGATCTTTCAGTCCGCATGTGGGTACAATACGTTGTGTGGTGTGTATTATTCCAGTAATCGCGGTTTATTTGCTGTTAGTTTTTGAAGAGTTCCATCGTAGACCTAATGGTCCGTCATCAGATCAAGAAATGATGCCTTAAGAAAATGCATTAGGTACCTACATAGAAATACTGCAACCGTTTTAAGTGTGCTCTAACAGTGGTAAAGTTCCCTCAATGTTCCTTAGATCCCATCATCAGATCCTGACATAGTGATATGGGACCACCTGGGAAGTAGGTTAAGTCGTTCAAATAAAAAAAGTTTGCAAATCGGTCAATACTTAGACAAGGTCAATACCTACTTTGGGGGGGATTCGGTGTATACTAACCTACATTTTAAAAATACAGTCCAACATAAAACCTCCTCCTTTTTTGAAGTTAGTTAAAAATAACAGGTCATCAAACTCTAAATTTATTTCAAATTAGATTTATCTATATCTCGACGACGACCTCTATGGCGCAATGGCTATAGTGTTGTGCCCGATCGCGGAAGGCTTCGGGTTTGACCCCTGATCAGGAAATGATCTCATTATCAATTTTCCCAGGCCGGCTAGGCCGTTCTGGGAGACGCTTTTCATGAGCTAGTAGGTACGTATGAGCACAGGGGATGCCTTAGATTCAGACTAGCTGCTGGAGCATTAACATATTTATTTATTAAGTAATTAGGTACATATGTACCTACCTTAGTCACTCGTGGGATTTATGTGCTACTAGCAATCTGCTATAATGTCTGTATATAGTAAAGGATTACGAGTCAGGCATCTTCCGCTAACTGGTCACTTGGATATCAAAATCTAAGTATTTGTATGTTTGTAATTGGATTGGATGTAATTCATGTAAGTATTTGTCATGACAACAGATTTCGAATTCACATACCTTGAGCGGGAGGGGGAGGTTAAAAAGAGGTTAACAATTTTCATACAAGTCTCAAGATCTCTTTGTTGATCGTGTGTGTGTCAATCAAGACCCTTTATTTTGGGAACGCGAACGCCTTAAAATTAATCATCTCAGCTGTGTGTCGCTCGCTTCGGAGCCGGGCACGCTTTTGCTTAGTTAGACCATGTTCCAGTGTTTCGGGAGTCTGGTAATTACAATGAAGTGACTGCCGTCTGACCTTCAAAACCCTTTTACAGGGAATCCAGACCAACTGAATCATGGTTAGGTACACGTTTCAGAAACTATTCGAAATGTGATTTTCTTCGCCATGTTTTCCCTCCCTTAGAAATACGCACATAAATTTAAAAAATCCAGAGGTGATGCCACGACCTCCCGCAAAGACAGATAGATAGATAAATCATGTTGAAATTATAGGTTATAAGGTATAGGTACTCAGTTCTACGGTCCCTTGAAGTAGAAAACCTAAACTATAGATATTCGTAACTAAATCTTTAATTTAAAAAAAATCGGCTAAATGCGAGTTCACTCGCACACAATACCATTGATTTTATTATACATTTTTAAAGTAAATACACAGTTAATTATTTTATGAATATTTTAAGTACCTACCTGTTACCGTTTAATGATATCGAACATAAATAGACAAATAAATATTTATTTAATTTTAATTTTATTATTTATCATAATTTTGATTTTGTGAATATTTCGAATGCTTGCCTTTTGTTGTTAGGGGAAGTACCTACCTCTAAAATGCCATAGTGTTTTATTAATCATCGATAACTTCAATATTATTCATATAAGGAACATATTTTTTCCTTACAACTTTGCTTATATTAATTGGTTATAAGAAATCATATAGGTTTTGGCACAAAAATCAACACTTGCAAAAATATTTAGTATTAAGTTAAGATCAAGATAAATCCGTTTTGTCCATACCGTATGGACAAAACGACATGAGTCGTATGGACTAAATGACATACACAGCCAAAGTCCACCTAGCCACTCCTGGCCAGCTTTACCCTTATTTTTATTAAGACTGTGCGCAAATTCACTCTTTTCAGGCAATTCGAAAGTCAAAGTCAAAAGCCAACCCATTTTTTTCTCTTTTACAGGTTCAATAGCTTTTTTCATCGCATCTGGACCCCATGCTTGCAGAATGCTAATTATTGTCCTCGTATGATTCCATGGCATATTGCCATTCTGTTTATTAAAAAGATTTATGTAGATTTACTTAATAATTATTTTCATTACCACCAACTCTACGGCCAAAGAGATATGTAGTTTTGTCCATAGTGGTTGTATGTCATTTTGTACATACGCTACAAAAATATTACAAATCAAAGAATAATCTTGTTGCAGCGAGAATAATGATTTAAATTCTACGCGATCACCTCAAACACCAAATGCTTAGAAGTATAAAACTATGAAACAGTAAAATAACTAAAGAAAACAAAAAACAACCGACCACTGATAAATTTCTTTCCAACCTCGAAACACAAATGTCAACAGGCGTCCGTTGTGTATTTAAAACGGGTCTCAGAAATCCTATGGTAGGTGTATTTTCGCTGTTGGTGCTTCTTCATTGACTAATTTTTGACAGTTTCAACCATGCAATTTTTTAAATAACACTAATATGTCGTTTTGTCCATATATGCCATTTTGGACGTACTTCCCCTATTAATATGAAGCAAAAATGGCAAAAAACAAATCGCGTTTATTGTATGGGAACCCCCTCAAATATTAATTTTATTTAGTTTTTAGTATTTTTTGTTGTTATAGGGGCAAAAGAAATACATAATTTTTGTGCAAATTTTAACTGCCAAGATTTAGCAGTTCTTGAGATAAAACCTCGTAATAGTCAAATCGCTAAAAAACCGCAATTTTTGTATGGCAACCCCCCTTAGACATTTATTTTATTTTGATTTTAGCAACAAAAAATAATAAATTGTGAAAATATCAACTGTCTAGCTATCACGGTTCTTGAGATAAAGCCTGGAGACAGACAACCGGACTGACGGTCAGACGGACATTGAAGTCTCAGTAATAGGATCACGTTTTACCCTTTGGGTACGGAACCCTAAAAAGGTCAAATCTGGGAGAGCCACGCTTCGACATGAATGGGCCGGCTCGACCGGAGGGATACCACGGCCTCACTGGAAAACCGGTTTGAAGCAACATTGCGCTGCGTGAGTGAGGGTACCGGAGGCCCAATCCGGGGGAAAGAGGGGTTTAAAGGATATAATTAACCTATCACATAAAAAAGGGGGGTCGAAATTTCAAATTGAAGCTCAATTTAGAGCTTTAATATTAGAGGGTAAGTAAGTATCATAAATATTAGAGGGTTTTGATGTAAAATATTTTATTTATATTTTACGACGCATTGTTACTATGCTACCCAAAGCTTCTAAATAAGATGTTTATTGAAATCGATTTTTATTGATTGTGTGAGTGAATTTTATTATGAGATAGAGGAAGGAATCTTAGTCTGAATATTTAGTGGTAGGCACCTCAGTATATGAGGTAATTATACGGGTAGAGGGCAGGAGACCGGTACATTTTCTTTGAAACATTGATATGGTTGGTGTCAGTGACACTTCTTTATCAATACTTTTAGATAACACCATGTGGGAGGCAGGAACCCTTTGATACTCAGTACTTATACTTATGCACGTAAGTATGCTCGTGTAGTTATTACCTACCAAATTGATTTTATTAGTGATCTCATTTGTATAATCTAAGCGAAAAATATTGAGAGCTAAAACTCACTTTCATCGTTACCTGCCGTACCTAAGACTAGTCTCAGTCCTAGTAGCTGAAGTGATGATTTCAAGCTTTTTAGGGTTCCGTAGCCAAAATGGCAAAAACGGAACCCTTATAGTTTCGTCATGTCCGTCTGTCCGTCTGTCCGTCTGTCCGTCTGTCCGTCTGTCACAGCCGATTTACTCGGAAACTATAAGTACTACAGTGATGAAATTTGATGGGAATATGTGTTGTATAAACCGCTACAAAAATATGACACTAAATAGTAAAAAAAAGAATTGGGGGTGGGGCCCCCCATACATGTAACTGAGGGATGAATTTTTTTTTTTCGATGTACATACCCGTGTGGGGTATCAATGGAAAGGTCTTTTAAAATGATATAAAGTTTTCTAAAAAACATTTTTCTTAAAGTGAACGGTTTTTGAGATATCAGCTCTCAAAGTCGTAAAAAGTATGTCCCCCCCCCCTCTATTTTTATAACTACGGGGTATAAAATTCTAAAAAAAATAGAGGTGATGCATGCTAATTAACTCTTTCAACGATTTTTGGTTTGATCAAAGTATCTCTTATAGTTTTTGAGATAGGTTGATTTAACTGTTGTATTATTTGAGAGGTATAAGTAGCAAGAAATGAAAAATTGTTGTCAAGTAAACAGATATTAGGTAAGTAAGGTGCCCACACGTGAGTGCGGTGCGTGGCGAGCATGCGGCGCGACGCGATGCGGATTGCGGCGGCGGCGGCCGAGTCCGGAGCAGCTCGGGGCTCAAGTCGATATTGTTCATTTGTTTTGATTAGCGGCCGGCGGCGGGCGCGCGGTGGGTTCGGTGATGGATGACTCGCGACAATGCTCCTCCGGGGACGCGTGTGGGCGGTGTCTTGACAGCCAAAATCTGCACTTTCCTTCCACTTTCTCTTGGAGGTGCGAAAGGTGTAGGTACATTTGGGGGCTCGCAATGGTTTATTCGGTAGCTGGCGCCGCATAAGTGTACGCGTTCTAATCGCATCGGCGGCACAGCCGTCCTTCTACTCTTTTCGGTGCATCGCGCGATTTGATATTCAAAGCACCTGCATACTCGACTTCCGAGGACGTGTTTATAAATTAGTGCAGCGGGTGTGAGCAGCGATTCGTGGTTGGGCTTCGGGTGTGCAATGTGAGCAATGGCGCCACGAGCTGCGATAGTGACGGTAGCTGTGCTTTGCGTGCTACGGGCCGGTGCGCCTGCGCGTTTTCCTGTAAGTATACGCAAGTACGCAAGCTTTGCGCTGGGGCGGGCGCCGCCTAACATTTTATTTCACGGTTTAAATGGCTTATTCATTATTATATAGGTTTGTTATAATTCGCGTTCGTTCTGAGGTAATTAAGCTAGATTTACCTATCTATTATTCATTATAATTCGTCCCGAATTTTAAATATACGAATGATGTTTGTTACAATTTGAAATAGTTATAGAAAATATATTCTTTATTGCACATAAGTTAAATATAGACTACTTTGTATTTTATTTTTGTGATTTGATTTGGATATATGTGTATACTTACTTTAATTTCAATAGATAATATTAAGTATAGTAACTGGTAAAGGGCATACATGGTAGCAATTGATGAGGCCAATTAATTCTTTGTGTGAGTACCTACCTACCTAGAGCTTGTTGGGCAAAAGTTCTGGCTATAGGAACGCGAACAGTTTGTTCACATCCTATTTTGCCTCACAGTTTGTTGTCTTGGTTAAGCCAAGCGTAATTCTTATTACGAGTTGGTATTTATACGGGCCAACTTTTTCTAAACTAACTATGAATACCCTAGTTTAAAATAGAATTGCATCTATTCTTAGACTAAGCATCAATTAATGCTAAACCACCCACGCTTATGTAAGTTAGTACATATTAATTGAAGTGACCGGTAACGAATAAATTTTCATAAGTTCGATTACCGGAGGTCCCAACCTTGCATCACCAAGAGATTGCACCTCCAAAGGTGCGTGTTCAAAGTGATGACACAGATATTATAATACTAGGTGATGATAAACAATTGGTTATCTATTCCAAATTAACTAAGCAAAAAAGTAGTAAGTAGCTACTTATTATTAGGCACATTGTTATTATTTTTGTAACTTACAATTCTAAGTAAGTATAGGGACGGTCAGCATCAAAAGTAGCTTAACACATTAGTACTATGTCGAAGTAACATTTTGTACGTACCCCTTAGAAACTGACTATAATAGGCAGAACGGATACTTTGACATGGTACTAAAGTGTTAAGCTCCTTTTGATGATGACCGTACATGATGTAGGTAAGTACGTACATAAAAATATTTATTTTCTATGTAAAGAAGGATTCCATTCCCACACGTTTTTATCTCTATACAGTGAACATAAAGTGTTAAGTTTTGGTGCCTATAGCATAGCTATCGTACTATAGATACATACAGCTGGATACAACGCTACCTATAGATTTCAGCAACAGATATTCAGATCCGAAGTGGTGTATGAAGGTAGATAAGTGCTAAGCATGTGATTTTAAATATGCTGCTAAAATACCAAATATTTTATAATGTTAGCCACTATACTACAATAAAACTAGAGCTGATAAAAATATCTACCTAGGTAAGGTACTCTCTAAGTAGGTGTCTAAAAAAAAAAGGAAAATGAAAAAATATTTTATTGTAAAAAATCTACACTACATTATATGGCAACTAGACATAACATTTTTTTTCCATTAACGACGTTTACCTACAAGAATGGTCTCGCCTAAAGATTCCTTTTGAAGAATAAGAATAGCCGTATTTTGTAAGTAGCAATATTGAAAGAAAGGCCTCTTTAAAGATTGCTACTTACAAACTACGACTATTTGTCGAAAATTAACTCTCTCGTAAGTAGTATTTAGTTTGGCTCTGCTTTGTTCACGATCAAACTTAGCTAGAATGCGGGATGACACAAGCCTTCACGGATTAATAAGATCCTCGTTTCCAAAGAAAAACGGAAAATGGAGCCTCAGTCGCAGACACAGTTAGCTTTAGGTACCTACCTGTATTACTAATTTAGATTATGAAATCATAGTTACTATATCGGAAATCTGCAATCGTTATGTATGACGAAAACATAGGTAGGTTCACAAAATAACAGAACATTGTATATTTTACCCTAACAAAAGTGTAGGTATTTTAGTTGGGGGTGTGCAAAGTATCACTTAAGGACCAATAGTCGATGTTGTTTCATATTTACCTAATTTAGTTCATGGATACGAGTATAAGTTGAATACTCGAGAAACTTCTGAAATGCATTATACACACAGATTTAATAATACCTACCAATGAAAACAAACATTTTTTTCTAAGGAACACACCCTATTTTCCTTGGGGAAAAATGTTGGTTTTTATTAGTCTCCAAGAAGTTACTTGGGTATTCAAAAAACCACGGTATATAAACAGTACCTACTTACTTACCGACATATATTTTCAGCTCTACGAGTATGTAGGTAGAACACTAGTAGAAGGTGGAACACTCACACACACATTCAATCTAAATTAAATTAATAGATAGAACCTATTTCCAATAATATATGTTTAGGTAATGAATTTGAGGAATGTCGTTAGTTTCGTTAGGAGAGTCGTTTTTCCGGTAGTTCTGATAGTGCAGTGATTGGTATTTTAGTGCCTAATGGGATCAGTGGTGCATAGGCGTAGTTCTGTGATCAATCTGCCGAGCACTTGCCGCCATGCTAATCTAAAACCTTGACCTAGAAACAAACGCTGCCTTTGATTTTAAAGTAGGTAATAGGTAACGACAATTTTCATTAATTTCACTCATGGTACGAGTAAGCTATTTCTGCTGAAGACTTATTTTGGTATTAAGTAAAAAAAAATAGCTTGTTTACTGAAATATCAAATTAATGCTTGCTATTCAGGGAAACTAAATAAATGTTTTTAATTACAATTATCTGCCCAAAAAATTATATTAGGTAAGTACCAAGGGTTAAAATCGAGTGGACGGCTAGCAAGAGAGGCAATAGTGCACCTTCTCAATAAACAGGAAGTTAATATATTACATCAGATATCGAAACAATAAAAAATTATTACCGATACGTGTATTAAAACTTTCACTAAATTCTGATGCGTCCACATCTAGTATGGTGTTCAATTTTATTTTGGCAATTATATTACATAATAAACAAGAGTTTAGGTCTTTCCCGCACTCGATCACGTAGCCAGTTACACAACCCTAAATGTCACGTAGTTTTTCAATCGGCTTCGATGAGTCAACGACGCAGTCTCCGTCACGCTGAGCCGCGGGCGGCGGCCGCGCGCGAACTTGATCGACAAATGCACACAATATAATTGAGATACATCCGAAACACTTTCATTATCTATTACGTACATTACGGATGTTCAAATTGCTCTCCGAGTTTAATGGCCACCTATTATGTAGACAGTACGCGTCAATGACGTTGGGCGCCAGTAATTCACCGGAGGCTGCATTGTCTCGCTTCGCAGCAAAGGAAAAACAAATAGTTTTACTTTCCCCTTTAGTCCATTCGCTCACATCTGCTAATGTAGAGCCTGCACTTAGCTGACTCATGTGGTATTTTCGTGGTTGATTTCAGTTTCACTCTTCTTCATCACCTTAAGTAGGTAGGCTTGGGCTACTATTTTGCTGAATATTTATTAGGTAAGTAAGTAGTTACTTACCTGTCAAATTTCACAAAGAAAATAGGTAAGTACTCGTTTTTAAACATATAGTTAGTTAACTAACATTTACATTGAATGGGTATTACCTAGACTACCTCGTTTGATTCTTAGGACTTGACAATAAAAGCTGCGAGCTGACAAAAGTGCACTACTTTTGCATTTCTAGAGTTCTATAAGATGCACATAGCTAGTCAATAATGACAAGCCTATTCAATCTATTCTGAATATTTATGTAACGTATAGTTAATGTAGGTATTCCTTTATCAACAAACAACAACTTTATCAACTAACAATAAAAAGATATGCATAGCTAACAGTCTCGTCTGAAGAAAACAAAATATAGTTTTGGTTTATGTCATGTTGGTCACCATTTGCCATTACCTAAGCAAACGAGGCTCGACAAACGAGTGTAGGTACAAACAAAGAGGCATTTTCCTTTGCAATCCTACAAAACAAAACCTAAAAGCTGCCTTTCACTAACGAGATAACCAAAATAAAGAGGTAGGTACCTAGGACTTACGAGTACATAATCTTCGAGAGCTACACGATTTTCAGATAGAACTAGGTATTCCAAAGAATTACCTACGTACCGGGTCGTGATCTCGGGGTCCTGGGTTCGATTTCCGGGTCCAGCGAAAAGTATGTTTCTAATTTTTCGAACATAGCTCGGGTTTGTGATCACCAATCCGCATTTGGCAAGCGTAGTGATTAAGCCTAATCCCATCATAGCAGCGATGACTTAATTTCTATGATGGAGGCCTTTGTCCTGCAGTGGGACAGTTTATAGGCTGATGACTTTACTTTACTTTACCTACTTATCTAACTTATCTCAATAGGTAAAAGACGTTAAGTAAATAAGTACTCAGGTACCTATGCTAGGAGTAGCATGATGTCACGAATCATACGTTGTTGATCGTACGAACCGAACAGTATGCCCTCTGCTCACTGTGTCGTTTGTCGCTTAATTCTGTTTGCACTCTATCGCTAGTGATAATAAGTGTCGTGGACGTGGGTTCCCACGAGTTTTTATTAGTTATAATAATGAATGTCGCGTCCGTGACAAGAGCGCGAGACGGGTCCCGCGCCGAGGCCGCCCGGCGACCTCGTTTGCACAACATCTATCATCCTCGAACAGTAGGCATGCTTCGACGCGTTCCTGATACCCACATTGATTGCATTGTCAAACAATGACGACAAATAATACTTTTGCTGAGTAATCCGCCATGAGCCTAAATTTATCGGTCAAGCTCAAGTCCCGACGTGGGTTGACGCAGTTAACTAGCACTTATTAGAAATCGCGTGTGTCACGTCAGTGCCGGATTAAGCCAGCGCGGGGCCTGTAGCAAATTCTGTCAAGGGGCCCTTGCTTTGCTTTAGGTTCTCAAGTTTAGGGTATTAAATAAAACAAAATTGTTACAAATAAACTTTTCTGGATTTAATATGGGCAAATTTAGAGATAACACTTTCAATATCGACTACTTTAAGCAAATCATGCTCTATATTCAACAAAGTGAGATGATTAAGACGTTCTTGGCCCATCGTGTTCCTTAATTCATTTTTAATACGTTTTAATGTTGAAAAAGAACGTTCGCCACTGCAGTTAGTGATCATGAGAGACAAGTAAATGCGCAAGGCAATTTCTAAGTTTGGGAAACACGATTCTAAAGAATTATTTAATAAAAGTTTATAAAATTGCTGTTCCAGAGGCTCCTGTTTCGTGCTGTCAATAACAGTAGCCACATCTGTTTTCAGCAGCTCTGCGAACTGCACTAATTCGCCACCTAGGCTGTTCTCCAAATCATCTTCGTAAGCACTGACCATACTTGAGGATTTTTCCAAAATCTCTTCTGTTGTAAGAGATTTTAGCTGTCGAAATACTTCAAAAACACTAGTAATCTTATGATATGCCTTCATACGTTTAGTTAAAGCAGACAGTACGTTATCAATAATGACAATAAACACCTGAACTTCGAAACGTTGTCCAGGTGTTTGATTTTCAACAAAGTCGTCGAGTGTAGTAGAGCCGCTGAAATGGTCGTACTTTGTATTTCGCTTGATTCGTCTTGATGTCTGTTGCTGGTATTCTTCACAGTTGGTCAGATCTTTGGCTCTTACCTCAATATCTGAAAATGTGGATCGCATTGCTTGGACATAGCTTTATAATGATTCATAAAGGGCGTATCCCGTATTAAGGTCTTGATCAGACGACTGCAGCGAAGCACTAGTCGCTTGCAAGCGTTCTAGGATTCCATTCCATGTAATTGTCATTATTCCCGTTTCTAGCTTATTCATCGTTGAAACTAGTCCGTAAGCTTTATTACGGCACTCCGCTTTTTGATCCACGTCGTTGAAAATGTCTTCCAAAACTTGCTTAATAGTAATAAAACCACATAAAAGTGCTTTCGTAGCATCAGCTCGGGCTGACCACCTAGTGTCCGATAACCGTTTCAAAATCGGAATTTTTAAGGTAGAATCTTTAAGTGCGTTCGTAAGACGACTCCATCGATAGGTAGAAGCGGAAAAAAATGTATAGAGATTTTCAATGAAATCGAAGAAAAGTAATGCTTCTGTACAGCAGTCTGCAGCGCACTTAGCAACCAAATTTAATGAATGTGCAAGACAGGGAATGTATTCGGCGTACTTATTTATTTCCTTAACTCTGGCTTGTAAGCCGATGTATTTGCCACTCATGTTGCTGGCATTATCGTAGCTTTGCCCACGACAATCTTTGATATCAATGCCACTCTCACTTAAGAAATCTAGTAAACTTTGAGCGAGTTGTTCAGCAGTATGACCTTCCATGTCCAAGAACTTAACAAATCTTTCCACTGGTCCAGATGGCAGAACATAGCGCACTATCAGAGTCAGTTGGTCTACATGCGATATATCTGGAGTAGAATCCAATGAAACTGAGTAGTATTTGCATCTCTTAATTTCGCAAATAATTTGATCTAATATGCTTGATGCAATTAGATGAATAAATTCCTCACAAGTTGTTTTTGATAAATATGACGTATGCCCCTTTCCTTTATTAGCATGATTTTGTATATGTTGAGCCATAAAAGCGTCAAATTGGGCTATTAATTCTAGCAAGCCTAAATAATTTCCATTGTGAGGTGAACCAACAATTTCGTCACTTCCTCGAAACGCAAGACCTCGTTCTGCTAAAAACTTTATTACTGCAATGATTCGTTTTAAGAGTAGCCTCCAATACTTTTGCTCAGTCTCAATTTGGCTCACAAGTTGAGAATCAATACGCGTATTCTTCTTTTTGAGGTTTAACAGCGATATTATGGCTTGTCTATGCGGAGTGCTTTCTTCATGTCTTGTCAACAAATTGTGCGCATTCTTCCAATCGTCTAATCCGTCTTTCGTAAACCGTGGTGACGAACTATCTGAATTCGTAACTTTGCAAACAAAACAGAAAAGTCGTCCTTTGGTTTCCGAATAACACAACCAGTCTCTGTCGTGAGTTTTATTCGTTAGTTTATGTTTATAGGTGAAAAATGACTTATGGCAGAATCGTGGCTTATTTTCGTTTTCGTAAATTTTCTTTGAAGACAAAAAATCACTATTCATATGTTGCAGTTCGCTGCTTCCTTTTTCAATCCAATAATCTCTATCAAAGTTGCTCGGCCATTCACCAATATCTTTGGAGTATATTTTACTTTCGTTTTGTTTTTGACTTGAAACTGTAGTGACATTAGAATCAAGTAATAATATACCATCGACTACTTCTTGGTTAGAACAGGACGACTCTAGATTGAGAGGACTGGCTGTACTTTTAACTTCTCTTCGGCTATAACATGATATAGCTAAATTAGGAGGAATTGCTGTCTCTTCAATTACAACATCATTTATAGAAAATGTAGCTTCATCAGAAACGGTAGTAGTACCACTATCATATGTACAATGAGATGCAACTTCTGTATTTTCTAATTTACTTTCTGTAGATTCAGCAACAATAGCAACATCACTCTGAACATTAAAATACTCGATAAGCTTACGTGTTTTTGATAGAACAGCTTCTTTCTTTTTTTCCTTTTCATCTTTTGCTTTACGCTTAGCACTTCCAGAAGCGTAGTGCCGACCCGTATCTCTAGATCTGCTGCTCATGTTACCTATGGTCAGACAAATATTTTTTTAAATTTTAAATTAAAAAAAAAATTAACTTGACAAATGGGATTTATTTGTAATACGCAAAACATATCTAGTAAAGTATCTTACCTTAAGTGAGGTTATTCTCGTTGATATTTTTGCCTTTGTACATACAAAAACTCTTCTATTGTGTTTTAAAAAAGATAATTGAATGAGTTGCACACAGCGCTACGTCACGCACGAAAACAGTACTCGAAGCAATGTCAAAACAACTTTTCTCAAGAATGACTCACATCTAAAGTGCTTTTAAAAGTTTTTTACGTTGTGCCAAAGGTAAATGTATAGCAATTTCTTATTGTTTGATAGTCAATAGAATCCTATTTTATTTGTTCGAGTTATGACTAGCTCGATCGATGACAATGTCAGGGAATTCCCCTATTAGTTTTGCAGTGCTGCCAACTTGCGTGTAGTGCAGTGCAACTAGTACAACACATAACGTGTGGTGTGGCCAGTTTAGAAATGTGGTACAATTTTAAATTATTGTTGTAGATTTGATACCAACGTTTCTCGTGGTAGGTATTATACCTACACCTACCTTTAGTAATTTAAAAAACGTTTAAAATCCAAAATATCCAAATATGCATACCTTAAGCACTTATTTTATAGTAAAGATATTCAAGGAAATTAAATGTCGACGAACACATAAAATGTGTAATTTTTAATTGAATAACTTTTTGTTTATAATTTGAATAGTTCATGTTTAAATTACCCGCCTTTTTACTTGAGACTCTGAAACACCTTGCTCTTAATCTACCGTTACTAGCTTTCAATACTCTCGAAACATGATCGATATAATAATCGATTCAAAAAAGGTCACCTATATTCACTCATAAAATGAATCTATATTTTATAATAAATCAACCAATCTACTGTATTGGATTGTGACTGACCACGTGACTGAGTCAATAAAATTTAAATAGTTTGCCTACTTTTTCTCGAAATACTGATAATCTATATTATATTAAAATCGATAAAAAAGTACAATCTCGGCTACGTAAACTCGCAAAATAAATGTATACCTATATAAAAAAATGAAAATCTGGCCGCTTGAAGGGTAGAAATGTGGTTTAATTTCAGATAAAATATAACGTGACGAAATCGAGTTTTATATTTTCAGATGGGAGTAAAGCATAGCCTAAGCGCTTCACGCTTAAGTCATGCAAATTATTTTTAGGTTCCTTTAGGTTCCTATCTAAATTTTTTTTTATTACGATCAGATAGGAGTTGGAGCGCGGTCGCGCGGGGCCCCCCCAATGCGCGGGGCCCGTAGCATTTGCTACTCCTGCTATATGGCTAATCCGGCACTGTGTCACGTCTTTCTTACTGATTTTTTGAGCTCTTGTGGAAGTCTCGTTTTTTTATTTAATGTCTTGAATTAGATTCTCCGAAGTTGGCTTCATTAGTAATATTTATTATACTTCGTTATATTTGCCCGATGACACGGAACCGTAAGGAGTTGGGTTACACCAAATACACAATGAATCTTTTGAAGGGGCCGTGAAGGGAAAGTACCAGCAAGAGCACAAACAAAAGGGACAGAATAATTGGCACCTTCCTTAATGTATATGTGCCAGCGCAATTCGAGACGTCAATCACATCAAAAATTCTCACAAAGATGATTACTTACTTACACAGAAGAAAGTTATAAAGACCTACGAGTATGTAGGTGCTATACATTATGCATGCATTTACTTTGTATTGAACTGTAAATCTATTGTCTCTAATCTAACATATGGATTATATTTACGTATACCGTATAGGCACTTATACATATAGGTGGCGGGGCAGGCAGATGAGCCAGTCACTGAAATAATAAGTTATGATTTCTACTAAAATAATTTAGCCCCACAGTGCAGACACGGCACTAAGCTTTTACAAAAAGCGGCGAAGAAAGGCTGGTTAGGTTAAGGTTCTTTTAATAATTCCTCCAGTTTTAGAGGTTTGGAAAATCTTCAGTAGATTTGAACATAGGGTTTGAAAACAAGAAAAGCAATACAAAGCGATGGTAGCTCAGTTACTATTATTAAATCTGTGTAGCTCAGCAAATAAGGACGCGCCTTCCATACGGGGGTCGTGGTTTGAATCCGTGCATGCACCTCTGGTTTTTTCAAAATCGGTACTACTTCGACAAAGTTCCCGGTAGACCACTTTTCAACCTTAAAATATTGGAATAAGGTAGTCTACCGGAAACTTTGCTGGATGTACATGTGCGTATTTCTACCATTAACTCGGCGTGAGGCAAAACATCCTGAAGAAACCTTCACGTTTCGGATAGTTTCTGAATCGTGCAGGTTTATTACTTTTTAAAATAATTAAATTCTTCAAAATATTTTCATCCTTTATAATATTAAAATTTTGGTAAGTAAATCACGCCACACACATAAAGGATGACGAGCACAATATTTAAAATACTGTAGGGTCTTATCTTTAGGTATCGGGAAGTTAGGTAGGTGCTACTCTACTACCCACCACAATCCTTAAAACCCCCAGAACGCTCTCAGCTCATCGCAGTCACGGTCGCAGTAGAGTCCAAGTAGGTAAGTCGTCGACTAACCCCGCGTATTATTTAGAAAGGAGTTAATGGCACGCCAAAAAGATAAAACAAAAGTAGAAAAGCTGAACTCCTATTTTCGAACTGTGATTTTGGTATGACCCCATGAGAAAGTCTCTGGACATGAGACCCACGTGACTTCTAAGTGATTATAATAACTATGGTAGTTAGGTGTATCTAGGTAGATCGAAAGGGATAAAATGCATTTTATAAAAAGAATTGATGGGTTTGCGCAGATCCCTTAAATGTTACTGTGATTAAGTCGCGTAACAGCGTCATTAAGAATGAATACCGTCTTTATTGCGGAGTGGCGTACACGTGCACGCTCGCTCGAAGTTTACAACCACTCGGCGTTATTGCGGCTGCTGCTAAAAGCATTAAATTTCTACCTTAATCGCACCAGTTGTTTGGAAAATTTGTAGTTATTGAAAATACATTCTCGAAAAAGAAAATAAACCGTAACAAAACAACTATCATCTTCCAATCACCTCATAGTCATAGTAGCTATTTATTGCTTATAAGTTCTGAACATGAACCCCGCGGGGGCACTGCAATGCTAATAAATATTCATTAACACAAGGATAATTACAAGATAAGTTTAAACTTGGATACTCCTATTAACTTACTAGGTACTTAACTAGTGAAAAATCTAGCTAAACTTGCCCAGTGATCTTTATTGATGGAACCTACTGAGCTAACTCTCTCAAAGAAGCATGCATGGAAATCATAAAAAAAGTTTTTGTGGTTCTTCCATTGAAGTAGTTCTCAATGGGTGCTTCTGCTTTCTTGACAATTGAAAAACGCCTTCCGAACGTAAAGTCGTAGTTCCAATTCGAGCATGCACATTGCACGTGCCGTGAATCTGCCGTGTGGTTCCCGGCAGAGTAGAATAAGCCACCCTCACTCTTACCGAGGTGAGGCGACTAAGGTAAAGCTGCTGGCATGATCATCAGCACTCAGAGAAGGAAAACTCTGCATTTATATCAAAACCCTCGCCAACCTGTCTGCCAAGCATGGTGAGTATGGCAACTACCCCTCATGTGATTAAGTCAACTAAAAGAGAAAACATCGTGAGAAAACCTACACTGAAAAGTGTAGATTATCTCACGATGTTTCTGAAAAATTATGAGTATTCACAATTTGAGGATAGTTAGTTCCTCAGAACTGTGAATACTCCCAAGCCCATTCAATAAATTAAAAAGGTTGGAAATGACATGATGACTTTGTAGGAGTTTTTCCCGCTGCACGGCTGGTGGGGCGGCGAGGAGCGAGGCGCAGGTGCGGGGGGGCCGGGTGAGGACGTGCAGGTGGTCTACCTGCCCGCGCTGCTGCCGCGTGAGGCGCAGCTCGCTGCCGACGCCCCGCATCACGACGTGCCTCTGCCCTACAGCTTCGACGCCTTTGGAAGGTATATACTTTCCCAAGTAACACACTTTTAGCCCTATAACAGTTTTCTATAGGCTCACCTGCGTGCTTGTGCTCTTTAAATGGCTTTCCAAAATTAGCCTTAAAAGATCTTACCCTGCCGAGTTAATGCTAATTTGGGCACAAATTAAACAGCTTCAAGCTGGTAAAAAGTTCACAAATGGTCAGTTAACAGCATTAAAAACACATCATATAAGCTGCATTGTGGTCAAGCAACATGCCACTAGCATTTTTAAAGCATTAATTCAGCATTATTGTGAGAAATAAAGCGTTAACCGCATTGTAATTGCTTTACTGTGAATCATTAGGAGGTTTTTCGCACGATAAAAGAATTACATGGGTATTTTAGTGGTATGCCACATGAGTAAGGGCTTTATTTCAGTTCTACAAGTATTCACGACAAGAACTTTTACATGTCTTTTGTTATTGGAAAAACATACTTATTCTCTCGGCAAAAATAATGATAATCGCTAAAACTTCATTAAACTTTATCCGTCGTAATAAATCAGTAATGGTGAATGAGTGTCAAATCATAAACCCTGTTTTGGATTTATTTGTGGGTAAGTAAAATCTACTATTAATTTTTTATTCTTGCTTTTTAATTACTGCGACGGGCAGTTTACTGTAATTATGTATATGGTTTTCATTCAAAATTATAACGCGCCTTTATTTTAAAGATGTTATGATATTAAGTTATTATTTTGGTACGTGTCAAAATAAAACATAATTTGTTTCTTTGTCTTAAAACGTTTTTTTTTAACTATTTATATTATAATAATACTTTTCACGATGTTATAGGCACATGTTTCGTTATTTTAAGGCCAATTACTTTGTTTCATGAATAGATTTTTTGCTGTTTTAGGTTATAAAATATTTACAAAATGGTGTCTATATAAAACAGCTTCGTGAACCCTTACACTAGCTTTGTAATGCCGTTCATTGTACTAATACTCACAAGTGATTAGTTATTAAGCCAGAAGTCATAGAAACAACGTTGTTAAATTATCTGTAGTGCCTTATGTTGGATATTAGCTTTTTTAATGTTCACATAATGTCCATAGATCCCTAATGTGAACTTATTAATTTAAATACTTTAGGGATCTGTAAGCTAAATGAAAGAACCTATTCCTGGCGTTTAATCTTCTTGTTGAATGCTGGAACATTTACTGCAAAATTATTTTGAGCTAATGCTCTAAAATTGGTACCTACTTTGTACGTTGGTACGTTGGAAACACTGTTTATAATCCATTTTGAATGATTAAACGTTTAGGAAAATAAAATATCCTTTTTATTCATATGTAGTGAGTGAAGATGCCAGAGGCCCAATTGGAAGGGAGGATCTTTAAAAGGCTACCCGTCGCCTTAAAGGTTTCGTCTCACATTTCGCATTTGCCGGGAAATTTGAATTCTCCGTGTTTTTATTGATGTTTATCTTCTTAAAACAATATTAATAGTTGATATTTTATAGCAATCTTATGCGATTTATTCTTAAGTGAATAACACACTTAAAAATTTCATCTCGTGTTCAGGCGGGACTCGAACCCACACCTTCCACAATCCGGGTGAATGTACTACCAATTATACCACTGAACGCGTTACTTAGTCGACGAAGTTTGTAAGTGCTTGATTCGACATGAGCTGTCGATAGTCTCATCAATATTGTAGGTATATTTACAATATCCAGTGGAAATATTATTACAAATATTTGACCACCAGTTAAGATGAGACTGCTAAATCAATAGTTGATATTTTATAGCAATCTTATGCGATTTATTCTTAAGTGAATAACACACTTAAAAATTTCATCTCGTGTTCAGGCGGGACTCGAACCCACACCTTCCACAATCCGGGTGAATGTACTACCAATTATACCACTGAACGCGTTACTTAGTCGACGAAATTTGTAAGTGCTTGATTCGACATGAGCTGTCGATAGTCTCATCAATATTGTAGGTATATTTACAATATCCAGTGGAAATATTATTACAAATATTTGACCACCAGTTAAGATGAGACTGCTAAATCAATAGTTGATATTTTATAGCAATCTTATGCGATTTATTCTTAAGTGAATAACACACTTAAAAATTTCATCTCGTGTTCAGGCGGGACTCGAACCCACACCTTCCACAATCCGGGTGAATGTACTACCAATTATACCACTGAACGCGTTACTTAGTCGACGAAATTTGTAAGTGCTTGATTCGACATGAGCTGTCGATAGTCTCATCAATATTGTAGGTATATTTACAATATCCAGTGGATTGTGGAAGGTGTGGGTTCGAGTCCCGCCTGAACACGAGATGAAATTTTTAAGTGTGTTATTCACTTAAAACAATATTTCCAAATACTTAAAGTAATTTGAGACGGTAATAGTTTATTTGGCACAATTTGGGGAGGGAACTTTAAAAGGTCGGTAGCCGGTAGCGTAGTTATAAATAAATAAATAAATAAATATTTTTCACAACATCACATACATTGATCCGAGATAGGTAACTCAAGCACCTGGGTTACGGGTATCAGAATCAACAGCGGAATTACAAACATATACATATAATACTTTTCTTTTATATATACATATAATACATACAAACACCCAGACCAATACAAACAGACATGTTCATACACACAAATGTTTGTACTGTGCGGGGATCGAACCCGCCACCCTTGGACCAAAGGCAGCGCTCACTACCACTGTTCCAAACGGGTTGTCAAATGACTCCAATGTTCTTGGGAGTGTTCATAAGCGATAGTAATTGCTTACCTCTAGGTAATACGTCTGCTCGTCTGCCTCCTATCACATAAAAAAGTAACATAACAATCTTAATTTCAGAAATCTGGAGAAGAAAATAAAGAAAACTTGGCATTCAATTATGGTGACGTAGCAGCTACTGTAGACGTCGATTCTGCTACGGTAGCTAACGACAGTGATAACTATGTGCAGATACTTAACGCTGAAAATGTATCATTTCATCAATTTTTTCTTAATCAGAGAATTATATCTGAAAAGATAGACAATATGATTAATATTCAGAATAAAACTCTCTGCAAGAATGACTGCAATGAGATGATCAAACAAAGGAAAAAAGAATAAAAATGAAAACCAATCAACAAAACAAACTAAAGAACATAATATATTAAAAGATGACATAAAAGAAAAAGAAGAAGAAAACAAAGAGACTGGGCTACGGCAACTAAACGATAACGCAAATAAAAAAGAAGATGAAAATATGGAAACTGAAGGCAAAAATAATTTAAAAAACTTGTTGTTTCTACGTGACCTGTACCCTTTCCATGAGTTTGAAAAACTGTTCTCGCTATCGAAAACTATCGCCTTGTCCCTTTCATTGTGGTGTATGTGAAAGAGACAGAGCAATAGTTTTGGATAGCGAGGATAGTATTTCAAACTCATGGTAAGGCCTCTGATGTGCAAAATTTTGTGTGGAACAGAAATCTGTGAAAAATATCAAAATCATTTTAAGCATTGTTTTGAGAACATTGTATTTCTCAAAGAAATGGTTGATTGTGCTTTGATAATTACATATTTTTATGGCGTAACGGATTGCCACTACGTCATAAAAATATGTAATTATGTTCTCAAAACAATGCTTAAAATTCTTTTGACATTTTTAGGTACGAGTGTTGTAGTGTATTATTGTAATGAAAATGAAAAAAAAATGTTTACATTAATGAAAACAAATTATTGAAAAATAAACTGTCTTTTATTAGATAGAGTGTATGCATTAATAGCATGAAGTACAAATATTTATGATGATCCACACATACTAATTTACACTGAATATCCAAAGGAGCTAAGATAACATTAGAACCGGTAGGATCTTCAATTTTTGCTTTATAAATATGCAAATATGACGACTGTATTGGAGACGTAAATACATTTTCTTTGTTGTTTATTTCAAAACCATTAACATAAATTCCATAGACTCTTTCAACTATACTTCTTATTTCAATTATTTTGTCGTCCGGTATTAATACATACCTATCTTTCCTATTTTGAGAAACTTTAATATTTTGTAAATGAAGTGTTTTAATGTTATTCCTATTTATTTTTACAAATGGGTAATCAGATATATTTTTTTAAATATAATAATAAATAAAATTTGATAGTATTCTCATCAATATCTTCATCAGAGCTGTCAGGTCTTACATTTTGTAAATCAAACTCACCAATGTAAAACTGATCGCTAAGTGGAGAGGAATCAATCCTGTTTAAGAATAAAGACACCCAACTTGTCTTTATTCTTCATAAAATCCGCTTTATTTTTTTGATGGTATTTATTTATTTTATCTACGGAACTATAATTATTTCCCCTGGTACTCGCTTGACATAAATAGTTATCTTCGTTATTTTTTATTTCATCCGAAGTATTCATAATTCTTGTATATTCCTTTACAACTTTTCGCCTAAATCCTCCGGTTCCTGTTTTTATTTTCCACGATTTCTCCATTTTTTAAAGACGATATATATTTTATACTACGACGATGATATTATAACCCTAACGGTAAAACTAGGTTCCTATATTCGTTGGATGGTTACTCAAAACACAATTTAATAAAATAAATCACATGGTACACCCTCAAAATAGCATTCGAATGGTTTTTGTTAATAATAGTTACTTACTTACAAACCTAAAGGATTTATTTAATACAGCTTGATGCATTACAAAAACAAAGAAGTGAACTATTAGATATATAGTAGCGTACAGGTGATGTTTAAACATGCCAGCATTATAATGGATTAAGATACTGCTGCACAGCTGTTTTAAGTAATAATTTAGCATTTAAAAACGTTTCTACAAATCCAAAAGCACTAAATAAAGCTAACAGCTGTAATGGAGCATTATATTTGCTCAAGATCATTCTTTTAACGAGCCTAGCTAAACCTCAAGCCAGTACCTGATAATATCATGTCTTTAAAAAACCAATGGCAATTAAATATGCTTAAAGCTATTATGAAGCATTATATTAGTTCAAATTCATGCTTTAAAGCAGCTTCAAGGCAAATATCTGCTTCTAAGATGCTTTTATGATGCCCATGGCATTAAAAACAGCTGCAAGCTGTACAACTGTTCGAAAATGCATGATAATAGGTTTGGTTTATGCTACTAATAAGCTTTAGGCATTTTATTCTACCTAAAAGTGCTATTGTAAAACTGATGGCTTTATGAAATGCCTATATACAGCGGCTGACATTAGTTTGAACATCTATAAAGCCTTATATAAACCTTAAGTTTTACATAAGGTCACGATTGATTAGTTATACTGTTAAACGTGCTACTTGGGTTATTAACTTACCGCTGCAGGACTAGTAGGTGAGGTGCAGGTGGTCTACCTGCCCCCGCGCGGCTGGGAGAGACGCAGCCATAGCAATAGGGCATTAGAGCCACCAAAAAACCACTTGCGCCACAATAGTCATCTTCCTGCATTGGCCTAACAACATCAAAAAAGGTTACGAGTTAAGTTTCATCATTTCAGCCAATAGACGCCCACTGCTGGACATAGATCCAAGAAATTCCCGGAACCTTCATAAGACAGTCGGTCCATTGCCACGCCTGCCACTCCTTATATGCAACCTCCACTCGAGGACCTTTCTTACCTTTCCTACTTATGTTCTATAATGTTTCTTTCTGTGCTGTGTTGTGATGGTCAATAAATGTTTTTTCTTTCTTTCCGCCCCAACTGCCTTCTGCTTTCCTCATAACGTGCCCTGCCCATTGCTATTTGGGGCATGCAATTCTTTGGGTTGTATAATCTATGTCCTTTGTTCATCTACGAATCTTATCATTCCTGACACGATCAAGCAAGGAGATTCCGTGTCCTCTCCTTTTTTTTCCCTTTCCCTTTGGTTGACTTTGAGACACTTACTTCTGTCTTATCAGTAGATATCTTTTGCTTCTCGTGGGAAATAATATCTTTATCTTTAGTAAGTTCCCAATGCACTTCCCGAGCTACTGAAATGGCAGAGAACTGCCAAGGATATATGTTTTAGGAGTTTCGAGCTACAGTTAGTGCCGAACCGGAGGCTGGTGTCACCAGACTTCCGCGTGTGGTCCGAGCGCGGGGAGGAGGCGCCACTGTCGCAGGCAGACTCCTCCTGCCACTTCCTGCACGCCGGCCCTGGCGCCGTTGCTGCTTTGTCTGCCTGCAGGGATCATGCCCTGGTAAGAATAGTACCTGCTTCAGGTCCTTCAATTGACATTACCTACACCTTTCATACACATGCATACTAGCGCGCGTCTTTTAGTTCCATGGTTGAAAGCATTACCTACATGTTAGCAGGAGTTAGGTGTAAATGAGGTTTCATGACTAAATTAGTAAGAAGATAGGTTCTCCCTGTTAACAGTGTAGGTATGACACTGAATTTCAAATGATAGACTTAATGGGATCATGCTTAATGACACACTAAATAATTACAGGCTAGGTTGAGCAAGCTGTCCAAGTTTCCGCAAGTTTCATGCTTTTCATATGAGACAGCCAATTCGTTAATGCCCAAAACGTTATTTCATGACTGAAAATTATAATAGGTACTTTAAGTATGTAGATAATACATATAGCCATTCATTCATTAGGATTATCAATAAATCGTAATACGTACGTTAAAATAAATCAGTATTAGATACCACTGAGAAATTATATTTAACTACTGCAGACAAGTACCAATAAGCAAATAAATATAGGTTCAACCTGATTCTTTATTAGACATTCTCCTAATAAGGCTTCATTCCATTGAATGTCATTACATTAGCAGATATTGTACCTATGAATCAGGGGAATGTTAATACTTGTAGCAGCGCAGATCAAAAAAGCACAAAGTGTATTTAGTGTCGAGGAGATGACTAGAGATGTGTTAGAGATGAAGATGAAGATATGGCTGTCCGTCTTTGGACCTTTATAGAAAATTGTTTAGTATTACCTAGTTACCTCACGCTGGTTTTTAATGTGCGAGATACTTATAAGTTAATCGGCTGTTTCAATTTTCCAGCACGGGCTAATATTAGTGGATAACTCGACGTACGAAGTGCGACCGCTGCCTGGTGCTGGTCGTGCCGAAAACGGCGAGGGTCGCACGGCGCATGTCATCCGGCGCGCGCCGCCGCCGCCTCCGCCGCTCGACGACGACGCCCGCCCGCTGCGCACGCGCCGCCGCCGCCCTCGCGCCCAATACTTGCACTATAAACCGCCGCCTCCCAATTACACAATCGAGATCGCTCTCTTCTTGGATGAAGCTGCATATAAACTTTTCCATCCTTTCCTGAATTACAATGAAGCTGATTTGAGGGATATGCTGCTGGCCTATATAAATGGCGTAAGTACTCGTATATACAGATATGCCTGCACACAGGGACGTTGTGCTTGTAAGATACAGCATACATTACGATTGGGCAACGTTTTACAAATTAAATCGATTCTTCAAAACAAAACAAAATACTTTTAATGCTTATTTTAAACAGGCAGTCTGATTAACCATGTAGCAAGAGTAACAAATACTACGGACCCCGCGCATTGGGGGCTCCGCGCTCCAAAGTATTTATTTTTCTGTGACTTGTGGCAGACGAGCATTCGAATTACCTGGTAGTAAGTGATTGTTGCTGACGTGGACACCACTGGAGTCACAAGTGCAGTGCTAGCATTTAAATTCCCAGTCCCCTTGGATAAGGTTCTGGTACCCTTACTCAAACACCCAAACAGAAACCCGAACAGAATATACGGGGGTCCCATGATACATTCCTTTATCTTAATCATTAAAATCACGTTTTCAACGTGTGTCCTACGCGTAATGATCGTGGACACAAGATTTCCGCTAATACTTAGTAGTGCATTTATAACTTTAAGGTCAGTCCATACAACTGCGTAAGTATACATACAACCTGTGCGGATAAAGAATGGGATCAGAAATGGCGGCCAATCTATCCGCTTCTCGCTCGCACACTACTTGCGTCTATACTCGCACCCCATGAGTGCGAGTAAATAGATGCGCCGCCATTTCTGATCCCATTCTTTATCCGCACAGGTTGTATATGATTAGAAGCAAGATCATTATTAAGCGAGTTCAGTGAACTGAATTAAAAATACCAAAATACCTATTATTTTCAATTCCAGGTGCAGGCGTTATACCAACACTCGTCACTTGGCACCAGGATCCAGTTGTCCCTGGTGCGGCTGACGCTGCTCCGCGTGCAGCCCTCGTCTCTGCCCTCGTACGCTGAGCGAGGACAGCTCCTCGATGCATTTTGTGCGTATCAGAAGTCACTCAACGTCGAAGACGACGATGATCCCGCACATTGGGATATGGCGTTGTTATTATCTGGGTAAGGTCACTGGTTGACTTAACAGAGATAAATAGGTGTGAACATTAAGTTAAGCGTCGACAAAAAAGATTTCACTAACCTCACATTTGGTTGGTAGTGACTGCTTTATATGGCAAGAGTCGTGTGTCGATGCCCGCTGGAATCGAAGCATCAGATATGAATAAGAATGAGTTTAAATAAAGAAGCCTCATTTTTACATTACTAGCAGAAGTCGCTACGTTTATACTTTACTCTGCTTTTCAGGTTGGACTTCTTCTCAGAGGAGGGGGGTCGCCGCAACGGTATCACGATGGGCCTGGCGCCTGTGGGCGGGGTGTGCCTGCCGGCGCACGCTTGCGTGGTCTCCGAGTTCGGTACCACAGACGTGATGGGTCGACCCTACCCCTCAGCTGGCTTCACCTCCGTGTACATCCTCGCTCACGAGATTGGACATAAGTCTGTTATAATCCTTACATTTACTCAGCAAACGTAACATCTGAGGGTTTTAAAAATTACTCTGTCATTTTATTATGACGCTTTTACGAATAACCGAAACTGGTAATGGACAAGACTAACAAAATCTTACCTACGCCATGTCAAGCAAAATGGGGCATTCATAAGGCCTGATCCTACTCTTTGACTCAGCGAGGAATGTAACTTGTAATGAATTTGTATCTCTGTAAATTGTACATAAGGTATTATTTCTGTTCTAAGCCATATATGTATCTTTGTTCCCTACTTATTGCTAGCGGTAGGTACTGCCAAGGGCGGATCCACCGTTGTGGGCACTGTGGGCATGCTAACAACCACAAAAAAGGTCTGTGTTGTCACACTTTCTTGGTCTACTGAAATCAAGCAAATACTATTCAACATCCTTTGTCCGTTCACTGCCGAATGTGTCCCAGGCTGTCCTCATCTATGCCAGCAGTTCTTCTAAGGTCAACCGATTTTCGGAGTGGCTATGCCCACAAGCTTTTTAGACGGTTGGATCCGTTTTCCATACATTACTAAAAACGAGAATGCTTTTGGACAGCCAAAAAAGTGTTCCAAGGCATTCGGCTATGATTGTTATTTATTTTCGCTCACTGACATTAGTGGCCTGACGTTCCAGCCTGGGCATGCACCACGACGGCACGGGCAACGCGTGCGCCCGCGACGGCTACATCATGTCGCCCTCGCGTGGCACCAACGGTGAGGCCACTTGGTCCGCCTGCAGTGCGCGCGTAGTCGCCGATTTGCAGTACGTACACTTTTGGAATTTGACTCCTTGTTTTTGTTAACCTACATTAAATCTGGTCATATCCGTAACTATATTTACCTTTAGGGGACCCACTGGAGGAGGGGGAAAGATCGTTAAGATGCTTCCCATTGCAGTCTAGAGCTGCGCAGTGTGCCAAAGTGCAGGATAGAGCATTTGGAGAACATCAAATTTTAATAAAGAGAATTTGTAAATAGGCTAAAGGTCGTGTAAAATATCCAAATGTTTGGATAGACACGGACATTCGACACGAATTCTATCATTAGCTCAGCGGTGAAGGAAAACGTCGAAAGGAAACCTGTACGTTTCGTAAATTATTCTAAACATTACCGTGATACAGTTGGTCTAGTTTCCCTGTGTAAGTGTTACGAAGGTCAGATGACAGACGCTTCATTGTAATTACTAAGCATTACCAAATCCTGGATCATGGTCAAGCGGGCTCCGAAGCGACAGCTTTGGATGCAAGAAGGAAATTTAAGACACGCAAGGATCACTAGAGCATTAGCTCTAGTTATTAATTTAATTATGCTTGCCTATAGTTACTTAAGTATAATTAGTTTTTACATTTACATAGTGTGAAACAAAACAAATGGGGATTTTTAATGGCTTGACTCTACCTACCTAAACAGAACGGACTTCTTGTCACGTGGACTAGGCGGCTATATCAGCCGCCGTCCACCGTTAGTTACTAGTTTTTCCAATAATGTTTGTATGTTTTGGTAATTTTTTTTAGGCCTGTGGCTATCGCGGGTCAAAAATTTTGGCCCAAAATCTGCATGACCCAAAAACCGCTCTCATTGTAAAAATAATTGTTTTTCAAACTCATCTGTCCAAGGGTCTGTTGGTCGGTCGGAATCTATTTAACAATGGATGTCGTCAATGCTTAATATACATCATACCTACTGTGCATTCTATGGTCAAGATGGGCAACATGCCTGTTGGATGGCGGAGACGAGCTGGACACACCAAATGAGCTGCGACACGAGAAATTTGCGGGAGCACCTGGAGCTATTTGGAATGCTAAGCGACAGTGCGAGGTGAGTGGCTTTCCTTTCTCAAGCGACAAAATGATTGTGTAAATTGAAAAAGACAACATTTCTCACAAGAATTTCATTTATGTAGTTCAACACACATTTGTCGAGCAGAAAGTTGCTAAATTATTGTTCGTGTCCGTAAGTGGTCGTTACAACAATTTGTCTGAAGGCGACTGGTATTAAAATGGACACTGATAATAGCCTAGATGGGATGGGACTAAGTTGTAGAGAACAGGTGTAACGGGCACGGTGCGATTGCTCTGCGCTCCGTTTACAAAATTATTGAATGGGTCACGCAAAATAATATGTAAGTAGGAAGACTAAAACACGTACATACCTACCTAGCTAACTACATGTAAGAATAAAGTAGTGTCATACAAATAATAATAGTAGGATAATGATAGGTAAGTCAGTAAAACTCGCGAACATGTAGGAGATGGTAATCGCTGCATAGAATAAAAATCGCTTTCACCATGGACAGGAGTACCTATGCTTAAATTTTCAAAAATATGCAACGGATTTTGATGCATTTTTATAGATATAGGGGTAGATAGTTATAGTTCAAAGGGAAGTTTTATATGTACATATAATAATATTATAGGTACTTGCATAATTATGCGAAGCCGGGGCAGATCGCTAGTATTTTTTTAAGTTCCTAAGGAAGATTATTTATTTCATGCATGACTTGCATACATTTCCTTCATTGTTAAGATAAGTCCTATACAAAATGAACTTCACCTCGTAGTTTAGTAAAACAGGGATTAATTTTCTTATGAACAGGTGCTTCTGCGCGATGTGGACGCAGCACCAACTCCTGCAGGCGCTTCGACTGAACACTGCGCCCAGCTGGCGTGCCGCTCGCCTCACCGCGCGGGTTTCTACTACGCCGGCCCTGCGCTGCCAGGCACGCCGTGCGGAAACCACATGGTACGCTTTTTGACGGGATTGTGAGGTTGCTTAACACCATCTACGACAGCACTGCGCCCAGCTGGCGCCTGGTCTTCTATTACGCCGGTCCTGGGCACATTGTCCGTTGCTAGGCACATCTACCCTTTCCAACGAAATTTGTCTACATCTTGTTGTTATTGTCTACGGCAGATATGATGAGGTTTGTATACAAGCACATGCAATTAAAAAAAATCTTTTAAAAAATAAAGTAATCTTACCTTTAAGCAAAAAGCGCAAACTTATGGATATAAGGTACTTTCCCTGATGTCCTAAGTCTTGGGCCGCCCTGTAAACGCACCATTGCTTTCAGTGGTGCCAAGGTGGCGAGTGCGTCCCATCTGGAGCAGCGCCCAGCAGCAGCACAGCAGCGCCCCCCGCCGGGGCCGGCGCCGACGGCTGGGGCGCGTGGCGGGAGTCCTCGTGCCGCTCCGGCTGCACGCTGCGCGCGCGCGGCTTCCGCGAGCGGCGCCGCGTCTGCGGCCTGCCTCAGGGCTGCAACGGCACTGCGTATGATGTAACGCTGTGTGATGATGCTAAGGTTCGCGAGTTTGATACTTAAGTTTATCGTTGGTCCTAATCAATGATAAACTCTTGCCTACAAGTGTAGAGTAAGACACCCGGCTAGTTGTAGGATTGGATGACCTAAGGAGGATTGCTGGGAGTGACTGGATGAGGAAAGTCTGGTGTAGAATATATGGTGTGCATGAAGGAGACTTAGGTTAGACACCATATTCAACTGTAGACGGACGTATGTAGACTGTTGATAGGACCACGTAGCATTTAATAAATTATACGTAATCAATGAAATGAATAACTACATAATGAATGTTTTAATAAACTAAAACTGAACATGAATTGTAGACAACTAGAAAAAATTACTTTCTAAGTTACCTATTTGTGTGATACGCAATCAGATACAGATGAAAATTGATCAGGCAGGATCCGAATTGGGTTATTTATGTCCTTACGACTTCTGTATTCTCTTCGCATAGGTCTGCGGCAAGAAAACGCGGGTGGCTCCAAGCGAGCTCGCGAGCCGCAAGTGCTCGGAGTACGCGGCGCTGCTGCCGGCGCTAGACCCGCGCGCCGGCGGGCTGCAGGCTCCGCACGACCCCAGTGAGTATCTACAAGCTCCTCATCTCTCCCTTCTGTAGGTAGGTACAGTGGAGGTGGAGCGGAGAACCATGCAAGTGTACACACACATGCAGTAATAGACATGATGACCTACTTGGTAGCGTAGGTACTGTAACGATGGTGAACTCCTCCGTTGCTGGCTGTCGGTTTAATGTCAGTCATTTAGAAAAAAATTATGCTTTTGAATATGGACTTCTGGCGAGAGTGTGAATAGGGGTTTAGAGAGGTTTCTGGTAGAGGCCGCTGCCCTCTACCTCTGGTGGCTACGCACAGTGGAAAATAACAAAGTATTAAAAGAGTGAATCCACGCACGTCCGCGAAGCCATATATTGAATATTTTTCAGGTTACGAAAGTCAAATTAAAAACAAGTAAGGAATATATGTGTTTCAATTCTTAAAGTATACAGGAAGTTGACGACTGTTCTGGATGTCATGTTATTTAGGTGTACGAGTGGTCATGGCGTGGTGGTGGTGTAAGGTAGGGACATAGAAAGATCGGAATTCATAAATAAAGCATTTTTTAACCGAAGCGCCTGTCGCCTTCTAGCTAACAACATTTCAAGTCGCAGTACCTAAACTGAGCAATAACGCTAGGATCGAACCAGCAACGTAGCAACTCTAAGCGGTCATAGTAAACAAGATATTGTTTTTGACATGTTTTGAAATAAAAAATACAAATACTTACTATATTATGGAATACAGATTTACTTAGTAATAGTAACTGCTTGCTCCTAAAGGCTAAACCCGATATGGAAGATATTAACTAGTAGGAACTAGATCCTATCCTAGGTAGGTTCCTACCTAGTCTAAGTAGGAAGTCGTAGTCTAACTAGGAGAGTCGATGTTCTGTTTTTTTTTATGAACTTACGACAAAATCTATGTAGGACTTACCTCCTGTTCTCCTAGGTAGAAAATAAAATTAACTTTTCGGTTGATGAATGTTGACTCTCTGTCTCTTCCTGTTTAAAAGGTGACTTTACTAAACACAAAGACTCGCGGCACACAGTACAGTATTTCATTAATTAATTATGAATTAAATATAGCAACGACTAAAACGAGTCTTTGTCTCGAGTATAACAAATTTACTTAATTTTTATTCTACTGACCATTTTGAACATCCTAACTGTCATATAGGTATAATTCATCATTTATATATTATTAAATACTCTACCGTCTGCCGCGAGTCTACCGTCTCCGGTACCCTCACTCACGCAGCGAAACACTGTACTGCTTCACGCCGGTTTTCTGTGAGGCCGCGGTATCACTCCGGTCGAGCCGGCCCATTCATGCCGAAGCTTGGTTCTCCCACGGTACCTATAGGAAGATACATCATGACAGGGGCAGGACGGTGTCATTATCATTACTATCTAACTAAAGTTTAATTATTTTAAAGGTACCCTCGTACTACACGCGCCGGACAACGCTGTCACCGCTTCACAGTGGAAAACATTCCATCGCGGACTAAAAAATTTGATCGTTGCCGGCGCATGCATGTATTTCCTCCTTCCTACAATATAGATTCCTTCAAACGAAGCGTGTAAGAAGCATCTCGCGGTATGGCCGTCCCAAAGGAAGTGTTGCCTTGACATCGCTTCCGTTGTAATTGCAACGTGGGCTCTTCTCTTGCTTACCATCAGGCTGAGGAGAGCCAATATACTGTGACACTATAAAAAAAACCTTCAGTATTGATGTGTTTGTTTATTTGCTTGTATTTTTAAATTGAAATATTATTTGGATAAATAAATACCTAGTGCATCACATTTCACAGCTATTGTAGTGTAACTCCTAGACGTTATCACTGTTGCTCTTGAACTCGAGGTATAACGATACATCACGAGCTCCTATTAAGAAGGAACAAAGGCCGATAATTATACAAATTAATAGCCATGCATTATTATTCTTGGAAGCACAAATAAAGTTATCTGTCATAGATAGTTTCCATCTGTGGTCAGCTTAGTAGGCAATGTTTTAAATTCAAATTGAGTTGTTAGTAAGCTGAATTCGTTCCTGTTATGCTGTAGGTTTTAAAATAAAACTCTGGTTGAATAACGAATGGCCGTGATTAATAAATAGCTAAGTATACCTAGGTATGAGTAGGTAGGTACAGTCGCCTGCAATGAAATGTAAAGACCTCGACTCTTAAGGCAGAACAATAAGGTTCATATTTGAAAGAGGTCGTATACTTATTAGTGCACGTGACTCTACAGTTTACATCGCAATTTTTATCTGTAGAATTATTACGTACACCTAACAAGTTTTTTTTCATAGGATTGGGAGGAAAATGACCAAGCGATTCACCTGATGGTAAATCACTTAAGTGAGCTAGATAAATGCAAGTGTTTAATAACGCACACTCATGCATAAATTAGTAATACTTGTGGTTGTTCAGTGCCTGGGTGTACCTAAGTAATATACTTGCATAAGTTACCTATGTACCTATTATATTTATGTTCTTTCTGTTGTCTGGTATCCGTAACACAAATGCTTAAACTACTTACTAAGAGAATGAGGTCAATGTACTTATAATTATTGGACGTTGTACGAATTTAAAAAAATAAGTTAATTAAGTTAGAATAAAATTGACTGTTTACAGCGCGCATGTGGATGGGATGCGCTGTTTTCTGCCGGCGCGCAGCCGGCGGAGGGTTCTACGCGCCGCGCATAGAGCTCAACGACGCCGGCCTGGACCCCTACTTCCCGGACGGCACCTGGTGCCACCACGACGGCGCCCAGGACTACTACTGCCTCCAGCACCACTGCTTGCCTGAGGTATGAGTATGCAGCTGAACAGGCCATCTTCTTCACACATATTACCTAATGAAGATCATGCCCATTTATTGGGTCGGTGGTCAGCCTCGTGGTCGTAATGGTGATACTTAAATGTCTATTTAGGCATACCACAAGGAACTGGAACTGACCAATATGAATAGACGCAATATACTATTTTCTAAGCACCTGATATCAGCCCAATGCGACAGCCACTTAAATTAATAGTTGCCGCTGTAACTGCTACAGGCAGGTACATTTTCTCTTTTCCTGAACAGGGTTAATTGGTAGGCACAGTCAACAGCCATATCTGGTACGAAAAACTGTCAAAGTTCCTCAATAAATAAATAAATATTTCACAACATCACATAAATTAATCTGACTCTGAGATATGTAGCTCAAGCACCTGTGTTACGGATATCAATGTTTAATAAACTTTGACTTCTGTCGGTAGAACTCAAACCCAATAAATTTTTCGTCTTAAAACCCGCGGGTCTCGGTAGAATTTGTAGATTGACAAAGGGAAAAACATCATCGGTGTTTAATTGAGTGATTGTGACTTTGATTGACTTCGACTCTACATGTCAAGGTACAACATACCACATTTTAAGGTAGTAGGTATACCAACATGCCTACTCCTAAAACAATAATTGTTTTAATAGCGACTTTCTCTTCTTTTATCTTTTGTTTTAAGTAAGTATTTTATGCTACACTGAGTAATTTGTAGTAAGTATAATACAGGGTGTACCGGTACACAGTTTCATCGCTTTAATCACCTCTTCTACCAACCATTCATAACAACTTTTATTCAGACAAGTACGAGACAAGTAATAGTATAAAAATTCGCCTGATGGTAATCGGTCGGTTGGTACTTGATTTGGTAAGTTTGTATGGGAAGGCAAAAAAAATTGTAACCATTATCTAAAAGTCGTAGGTAGGCAATGCAAACGTTGTTCAGAATGGTTAATACAAGTGATGGTTAAAGCAATGTAAGTTTACCGATGATACACCCTGTATCTGATCAGGTAATAAAAAATATTTTATTGTTTGAGTATTAAACAAATAAAATAATATTTAGGTGCTTAGTTTATTTGAACAAAATAAGCAGTAAGTACCTACAGGCTGAGTTTTAATTGATCTTGGTGTAAAATAATCAAGAAAAGTTACTCAAGTAATTTTAATAAGAAGGTCGTCGGTATATATGATAGATACCCTGGTTTCGGCAAGGTAATTAGAAGAGAAGACAAGAGTTGAAGATCATTTAACCTAAAAAGTGATGCGTTTAATGAGTGCAAGGAAAAAAAATGATAAAAGTGGTTCATTTGATGACGAATGACACACAACAGTCACGGTTGAAAGAAGAAGACATACCTACTGGTAGGTACTGCGCCGGCCCCAGATAACTGTGAACAGAATAGGGGAATGACGATGAGTTTAGGGTTTAGGGAGTTTTAGAGGAATAAAATCTAGAAACAGGCATCACCCTTTAATAACGCGTAGTTAGATTGTAGTGATATAAAGTGATGATGATTAGGAGCCGAGTCGAATCCTATTGTTTGTGAACAGCATGCGGCGCCTGCGTCACGCTCTCACGTGCTTCTCTCCAATCAAAATATCCTCATAAACCTGTTGGTTAAGATAATGAACTTGTGACGTTTGTATAACAGTTAAAAATGTTGCTGTAAAAAAGATTAATGGCATATACCCAAATACTACGATGATAAATCTTTTTAAATGTGCAAATCTTGCATGGAAATCCTTTTATTGTTTATGAAGATTAATGAAGAATATTGTCTAAAAGAGTTAATTGTAGGTAGATAAATACTCTTTATTATTTTATTTGACGACCAGTTTGGATCAGTTGTAGTGAACGCTGCCTCTGGTGCAAGGGTTGCGGGTTAGATCCCCGCACAGTTCATACCTACATTTATGTGTATGAACATGTTTGTTTGTATTGGTCTGGGTGTTTTCTATGCATTATAAGTATGTATTTACAAAAGAAAAGTATACAATGTATAAATTAGTAATTCCGCTGTTGGTTCTGATATCCGAAACACAGGTGCTTGAGCTATCTATCTCGAAGTCAAATCACTGTATGTGATGTTGTGAAATATTTAATATTGATGAGCACAGTGGTTTGGTTTATTGACATGATATGTAGGTAGTTACCACTAATTTTAAGCAATAACATGTTGCTTGACTTGCTTGCGTCAACCCGCGCCCCAAGGAACTTCATAATGGTTCGCCAATTTGTCATAATAACTTATCAAGACATTTTAAAACAGGTCATAATAAATTATTCTCGGTGACATATGACGTGTGAAGTCATTGTTTACACTGGCTTGATAAAATTAAGGTTAAATTAAACAAGCACTTCATCAAGACTTTTACATATTTCCGAAAATACTTTACCTACCTGTCTTTACATTGGCATTTACTTACTTACTAGAGAAACTGGTTCCTATCCTTACCTGTGCCTATACTCAACGCAAAGACTCGCAGCCATGGAGTTAGAAAACGGAAAAAAACGTCACAGAGTGTGAAAGAGATCCAACCAGCCCTTACGCAGTCTTAATGCATCTCTATACGGGTGCGGTAGAGAAAGAACGAGGCCCAGCACGTCACCTCAGTACTAACGGCTTCGCGTTGGTTTTCAAGTATGGCTTTCTATGAAAGGGCTCAGTCTGGTTAGGGTGCTATGTCTATGCTCGCAGCAGATGGTAGAGTATTTTATTCAATAATAACGAATGATATATGACAGTTCAGATGTTCAAAATGGTCAGTAAAATAAAAGGGAAGTAAATGTTATACTCAAGACAAAGACTTGTTTCAGTCGGTGCCACAATTTCATTCCTAATTAATTAATGAAATACTATCGTTTGCCGCGAGTATTTGCTTTGAGTAAAGTGATACCTGATCCTGACAAATTTTGTTTAATTTTTATTAGAAATTTAATGCGAGTGGCTTATCTATTTAGTTAGCAATTTAGCTTGACTGAGATGATGATCCAGGTAGGTAGGTAGGTACGTAGGTTAAAATCATTGGTCGAAAATGTATTTGACTACCAACCTATATTGAGGACGGGAATTTTCTCTCAACCGGTGCTCTTTTTAAAAAACCACTCAATGACCAACTATGTATCTATATAGCTATTGTCGTGGTAAAACTTTATCATATTCTTAGTTATAATGCATCTCGTAAGGTTTGTTATTCTATACAAGACGCAAAAGGATGCAAGGACGTTAAAGATCAGATTATGCGGTTATAAATAAGAGTAGTAGGTATCTAGATACTATCTACCTCCATACATACTTACCTACCAAGTAAACCTACCTAAGGTATTTAAATTATATCATTTTGTATTTTTCTTCGTATTTAAAACACGTTAATATTTTACCTAAAATATATCTTGTCCTCATGTTAGCGCGTAATTTCCAGTAATCCCCTAAATGTGATCAACTTACAAATAAATAATAATATATAAATAAATTTTATTGAAAAACTACGAGAACAATATAAATGCCTATAATCTACTTATACTAAGGGAACTAATACATACATAATATTAAGGTAAAGATATTTATTTGAGCGGCTACGTCAGTACCTACATAATTATTTTTTTCCTCGGCTATCTTGCATTACATAGCTTACCCACATGAAACGCTTGTCTTTCGGTGGAGGGTAAAAATAATAAGTATAAAGATGACATACATGAACTCCAATTTGTTTTCTCTTCGCTGGAGATTATAATATCTAGATTTGTTGAAATATTTATTGTTTGTAGCCACTATAACAGCAATTATATTATTTTTGAACACTTTGTTTTTATTGATAACCCCTCGGGATAACATTCTTAACTACACGTTAATTACCTAATATTTAACTTTCCATTTAAATATAAGTAGGTAGGTACCTTATGTACTCGTAAGTAGGTCTTAAATTAATAGCCCATCAAATATATCTACGAGTATCTAACTACCACCAAAATTATAACTATCTACTAACCTCACTAACTAAAAGAAATAAAAATATTTGATGGGTCTGGTTATTACAATAGATAGGCAATAGATAGGGGAACAAGACCAACTGAATCATGGTTACACGTTTCAGAAACTATCCGAAACGTGCAGGTTTGCTCCCGATGTTTTCCCTCACCGCCGAACTAATGGTAGAAATATGTACTAGATTTGAAAAATACCTACAGATAAGTAGGCGCACGTTTTTATCCACTGAGCTACCGTGCCTCTTTCCAAAAGTACCTACTGCTCTTCTAAACATTCTTTAAAATTAATTGGAATGTTTCTAGTTGACGAATAGGTACCTACATACTTTTGGAACAGCTCTACTTATATAGTCAATCTGTAGGTAGGTATTGACATGGTTAGGCATGAGATTTTTTGGAGCAATCATATACCTACAAAGCTACTTATGATGCGAACTAGATCATTTTATATACTAAACCTTCTTAATTAATTAACTTTCGTTATTTTCTTCAATTCCTCTTTTTAATCATTATATCCATTTAGTTATGTTTCGAAGAGCCACTCGAGTAATTAGTTACTTACTTAATTTCATTGATTGTTTAGGAAGATATGTTGCCTTATTTCTATCAACTAATGGAAAAATCTTCATTAGGTTAATTAGTAAACTTCGTAACCCACGACTCTTTTAGCTATTTAATAGTGTAGCTTAGTATGCAATAGGAATTAGGCTTTTTTATGAAAGATTGGTACCTAGTAAGTATTTACGTGTAAGTAGGTACTAGACTAGGGCACATAATACCAACTTATTATAAATGCGAGAGAGCAAAGAAACTTTGTCTGTCTGTATGCGTAGATCCTAGGGATCATGAAGGTCACTCAAAATGCCTCATAAAGTGAAAAACTAAGTAATATATAGGCCACACACCACCATCAGAAGAACACCTACTTCTGGATGTGGTCCCAGAGGACAATTGTGTCAGAGTAATATTTTTACTGTGTAGATAGGTATTTTTACTTTTTATGTTTGTGTTTGCCATTGTTCTTCATGAACATATAGAGCTTAGCTTGAAACGAATCATGTCTTTTTCGCCTTACTTATTACCTTGTTTACAGAGTTTCAAAATGACTGCTCAATGGCATATTTGGGAGCTCCCGAACGAAGATATCAGCGGTCCATTCAACGCGCGGGCTCGGGCGTCGCCCGAGGACGGGGACCACGCGGCGCGCATCCAGGCCTACCTCTCGCTGGACCACCAGGGCGTTCCACTGGTCCGCTCCGCCTTCCCCCCACACATCCCCGAGGAACCAGAAATCAATTGGGAAGTGAAAGATTATGTTGACATTGAGATCCCACCAAGATTGCACGCGGAGCCGTAATTCACTTCCTGCTGCTCAGACTCCGCGATAAAAGTGACAAGCAAATTTCGTTTTGTTTGATTAGAAATAAAATTACGTCTTGCCAAACTCAATTTGCTAAGGAATAGTCAATAAGGAATATCAATTTTGATAAGTATGCCTTTTTAAAATAATTCATAGATATACTCGCGGACAGATAGGTACTCGTATCTTCATTGTTTATACGAGTTTAAGCGTAACATTTTGTGAACTTATATGAGGCTTTAAAAATAACAGCTTTAGTTAAGTACCTAGATAAACGATGCAATTATACTTAGGTTTATTACTTTTAAAATTATCGCATTTACTAGAGTAAACTTTCGTTCAGTATTAATAGTGGGTATTGAAGTAGGATATTTATATTTAGGTAGAGTTTAGTTAGAGCAACACGGAACGTGTTAATAGGTGCTGTGTTTAAGGGTACGTGGTACATACTCTAAGTTTGGTTAGATCCAAAAGAAGACGCAAATTTTTTATTTCTATTCTTGAGAGTAAATTTATCGGCACGTGTGTTTCTAAATAATGCCAATTAATGCGGTGCCTTCGAATAATTTAACTGACTGTGTAATACAGCCGTCCACAGTAAGATGCATTTAATAGAAAAAGATATAATAGTGATACCTGCGTATATCTATCTAGGATAGACATAGTATGACATAAGTAGTTTTTTAAAATGTTTTTCTATAGGTATTTGTTTTGTTTGTCCAGTGTTAGTTTCCAAACAAATGATAGCTAGTCGTTTATGTAATTAATAAGATACCTTCTTTTACAATGTGCATTTCCTAATATTTTATTTGAATATTTATACTGACAAATAAATGATTATTTAAAAAATGATGAATATTTCCTTTTGTAATTCCGTGCGCCGGAATAATTTACCTAGTGCATACCAACTCAGTCATTAGCATACAATAAATAAACTAGACAGATTAATTCGCCAAATTTATTAGAGCTCACGGTACGATTGTAAATGCTTGTAATTTATAGCGATTGTCTGATCGCAGCTACTTATACAATATAGTCTAACTACGACAATAGCACTTCCTTCGTATCCTAATGTATGTGTTAAGTAGTCGCCGGCCCGTGCCGCGCATACATGATGTCCGAGTTTTTACACACTCGATAAATAAAGATTTTTTCTTTCTACCTACGTAAGTATATAGGGAACATGTGACTGCAATGTAAATTACAGGGCCTTATTGTAAATCATGACAAATGGTCTTTTATTAAAAAAAACATACCTAAGTCAAACGTTAGATTTGACTTGTGACAGTCTTAGGGACAAGGTACGGACGGACTGACACACATCAATGCACTTATACAAATCTCTCTTTATTTAATCATTTCGCAACCTAATGTCAACCACGAGTGGTGTAGTAACCTGGTATGTGGCTGGCTGTGTGTATGAGAGTCGTACCTAGGTAGTTACGAGAAATGTAATGGATTCATAAAGCTTGTTGGATAGCATAAAGCATGATTTTTATTATGATATTTGATGGCTCCTATAGATAAATAGGTTAAGTGGCTAATGCATGATTTATTTCCCCTAGCAAAAAATATCTACCGTTGAGATAGCGAACTAAGTTGGTACTATCATGATTTCTTTGCGCTCGCGCAGTCGCGCCAGTGCCAAAGAAGTTAGGAAGGTACAGTCAACAGCACACTTTTTGCAGCTAGTGACTCTTATGCTATTCGGATAAGAACTACAAACTACGAAATATGTGCAGCTACTTCTGCTGTTGACTGTACTGGATTGTGCTCGGTCACTAGTATGTATTTACTAAAAATATTTCATTAGGTTTTATTTTGCCGCGAAAATAAAAGAGAACCGAGCACGAGCAAACTCTCAACATTTGGCACTTACCTAGATAGCTGAGTTTGATTGTCACAACCTAGTGGTATCCGAGGTCAAGTGATCTAAGAGGATATCGCAAACATAAACTAGAGGTTTTGGGCACATATTTACTTTTCCATACACTTGTAAGAATCAAAAGTACCTGCATAACGATTTCATATTTTTTTTAGCTCACCTATTTACTGAAGTTACTATTAATACATAGATAGGCGTAATAGTACCTAACTCCCCTTTTAATGATCGAGCAAAAAGCTTTCTATTCAATTCCTATATTTTTGAGAATAAGTTAAGACATACCTATTTTAAAAACTTCTTAATGTTTACCTAAGGGAAAACATCAAACGATTGCTATCTTTTTTTTTAATTAGAATAGCCAGACATTTGGCCACAATCTCACCTGATGGTAAGTGTTGATGTGACCGAGGTTGGATCATGCCTGTCTAGTAACAGCCTATTCACTCTTTTCTTGAATAAGTTCAGATTATAAGCGTTCAGGGAACAGATCTTCCGGCAGAGAGTTCCATTCCTTAGCTGTACGCAACATGAATGTACATCTGAACCGTTTGGTGCGTATTGCTGGTATTTCTACGACATAAGGGTGGCGTCTTGTATCCCGATGATGAAAGGGGGCCAGTGGAATTAAATCAAGCTTTCTCTTCAATTCCTATATTTTTGAGAATAAGTTAAGACATACCTATTTTAAAAACTTCTTAATGTTTACCTAAGGGAAAACATCAAACGATTGCTATCTTTTTTTTAAATTAGAATCTCACCTGATGGTAAGTGTTGATGTGACCGAGGATGAATCATGCCTGTCTAGTAACAGCCTATTCACTTTTTTCTTGAATAAGTTCAGATTATAAGCGTTCAGGGAACACATCTTCCGGCAGAGAGTTCCATTCCTTAGCTGTACGTAACATGAATGTACATCTGAACCGTTTGGTGCGTATTGCTGGTATTTCTACGACATAAGGGTGGTAACCCCTTCTCCGTCTTGTGTCCCGATGATGTAAGGGGGCCAGGAATTAGATCATGTGATTCCTTCGCACACTCTCCGAAATGCAACCTGTAAAAGACCGAAAAACACGCTACCTTACGCCTGTGTTCAAGACTTAACAACTTGCGGTCAAAAAGTTCGGCGTCGCCAACACTCCTTTTAGCTCGGTTTTCGATCGATTCCAATGCAGCCAGTTGGTACTTGGCAGATCCATCCGAAAGACTCCATGTAAGTTCGGAATTGAACTTAGTAAAGTTGTAGAAGCTACTCCTCGAGAGAATACCAAGTTTTTTGTCTGCTGTTTGGGCTATGGATTCGATGTACTGGCCGAAGTTTAGTTTGGATGTCAACTGCACACCTAGGAGCTGTAGGTTTTCAGTGACACACAGGTACCTACATTCCGAAAAGTTAGAGTCAGGTCAAATCTCAGCCGAGAACCTCGACCTGTCATTAGCCACGCATCACAGGTAAATAATAATTAAGGTAAGTCACATTGTATTAGTGTAGTACCTACCTAGAGTCAGTCACAGTTGTACCTAGATCAAAATCAATACATTTTTGACGATTTATAGTAACCTAACGTGCAGATTTTCGTTCACTACATATCATATCATGTACCTACTTCCCACTAGGGATACTCAAATGCACATCAAAAAGCTTGTAACTAACTACTTATATCTATATTTTAAGAATCAAGCCCATGAATCCATTATAGCATCGTAAAAACAAAATATTTCAAAGCTACGTTTCATTGGATACAATAAAAAAGAGCTAATTTCGTTAGCAGCAGCCTGGCGTCATCGCGTAACATTCGGCTGTCTTGGGTCCGCCACACCTCATCATCATCATCATCGTCAGCCCATTTAAGTCCCCACAGCTGGGGCACGGGCCTCCCTCAATCACGAGGGGTAATTGCCATACTCACCACGCCACACCTACCTATACCTATTCGTATGTATCTAATGAATATGAATTTGTTACAATTTACACACAATACCACGCATTGTCTTCAATTAATGCTGAATTTGAATTAGTGCCAATATTAAGTTCTGTAAAAAGGATATATAGCTGGGTGCCCCTTAAGTCCTACCATCAAGCAGGGCCCACCCAAACTGTGTTTGCCCTGTTTTAAGCAGGCCCTTACATTTACCCCTAAAACAGGCAGGATTGGACGGAACTGGCACAGGACCGTATAAATTGGCGAACTTTGACGTCGGAGGATGACCCATTTTACTGGTACATAGACGAAGTGGGTAACAATTTCACGATAAAAATATACTGCAATTTTTCAACATCTCGATATATCCAAATTCCTTATACGTACAAAATAATACCTACCATCTACCAAGTATTTTCATATGACAAATAATAAATTTAGTGTCTAAGAATACATAGCTAAATCAAATTCGACACAGCAAACGTGCATGAATGATTTTGCACAGAAAATTTGCAATACGTTCCAAATTTTATTTATTATTGACCAAACATGTAGACAAAAGACACAAATAGAATAAAGAGCAGACGAAGTACAGTCAACAGCAGAAGTAGCTGCACATATTTCGCAGTTTGTAGTTTTTATTCCGAGGAGCATATGAGTCACTAATTGCGAAAATTGTGCATCAACTTTTGCTGTTGACTGTACCTACATAAATGTATGTCTGGCATGTAATACCACAGCGTCACAAAAACCGGCGTGAAGCGCCTGCGTTGTGTTTCGATCATATGCTCAATCGGGGGAGAAGGAGGGCTTAAATATTGACATCGCATTTGTGACTCCAGTGTTGTGAGTGTCTATGGGTGGCGTCAATCGCTTACCACCCCGCATACTCGGAACTGAAACTCTACACTTTTTTTCATCAAACCTGTGTCGATCTTTAAAAATGATGTTGAGGTTTCTAATATATATTTTTTCTTAACTTAATACTTTGCGCAAGAGACGCTCCCAAAGTGGTAAAATGTCCCCCCCCCCCCCCCCTCAGGTGATCCGTCTTCTCCTTTGCCATCTATCACAAAAAAAATGTAATGTATTCGAAAGATAATTATTGCTTTTTACTTATTTAAACATTTTACTTTAAGTATATTTGTTAAATAAATACGTTTAAGATTATGTGGGACAGAATTAAGACAACGGTAGACTTTGTTTAGCGCAGTCGCCCGCTGCTTCGGTAGCGTGGACAATGCCTTGTACCCAACGACCCAAAAAAAATCCACGCTGCGCAACGTGTTTCCCAAATTCATACTGTGTGGCAGGCTAATGTCACTCTCCATCCCTTCGCGATGAATTGACGTGATTTTTAAGAGGGAGATAGTCCCCTTAAAAATCAATTGTCAATTCGTCGCTCCGCTTTGCCGTGAAAGACGGTCAAACAGAGAGACACACACACTTTCACATCTCTTAGTGTGGAATATTTAGTCTGATGTTATGTTTAAACATCACATAGACTAAGGATAAGGATTCTTGTAGAATTTATTGTGTACGGAATCTCCAGCAAGTTAGTCCGGCTCGCACGCGCTCCTTCGCCTTTGTACGTGGCATTACGCCGGCGCGCATAAATCTCTGCGACAAGTTTGTATATAAACTTTATTCTCATCACATAATATTTTAACGAATTTACTAGCTACTTAGTAGGTAGGTACTAGAGATAAGTCGCCAGGGCATTCTTTGCTCATATGCCAGACGTTGCTTCTGCTTAGAATTTAAAACAATCCGATGTCTTTTCATCGAAACATGTCACAGAGTAGGATTTTTTTTACAATTAAAATCAGTTTTTCATTTTTTACTTACAAGGCAGGTGAACTACCCCTGCTTTGATTTTTTATATTTTTCTTACCAATCCAGTCAAAAGTTACGCTAGATTTCACAATACGATTCATTGGTTATTAATTAACGAAACCATAAAGGTATCACTAAGGACGACCCGTTTGGAACAGTGGTAGTGAACGCTCTGCCTTTGTTCCAAGGGTTGCGGGTTCGATCCCCGGACAGTACAAATATTTGTGTGCATGAACATGTCTGTTTGTATTGGCCTACCCAGACCAATACAAACAGACATATTCATGTGTTTGTTTTGTTTGTTTAACATATATTTGTAATTCCGCTGTTGATTCTGATATCCGTAACACAGGTGCTTGAGCTACCTATCTCGGAGTCAGATCAATGTATGTGATGTAGTGAAATATTTATTTATATACACTACCTTAAATCACCAAACAACGTTATAATAACTACAAAATTGATTTTTGCTTAGGTGCCCGTTTTTTTTTGCAAAGTAGTGTATTTGTTATACAATATAACATTGGTTTTTTATTTAGAGAAATATTATTTTTAATACTGATTAGATCGATAGGTACCTATAGAATATCCTTAATTTTGTTTTATTTTCTGATTCGATTCCCAAAAACGCAAGCAAAATTCAGAAAATTATGAAAGCAGTGTTATTTATTAAAAAAATAATAAAAGAACGTTTCCTTTGAGTAAAACATGCTAACTCAAGGATTTAAGGTAGTGTCCCTCCAGGACCCAATGTGTTTTTCGACCATGTATAGTTACCTAAAGCAAGTCTGTTTTGACATGTGATAGGTGGTATATTATGTGATAGGTGGCAGACCAGCAGACGGTTCACCTGATGGTGACCATTGTAATTACCAGACTCCCCAAATCCTGAATCATGGTCTAAGCGTACCCCGGGCTCCAAAGCGACAGCTTTGGACGCAACCGGGAACTACACGCTATGGTGAGGAGGAGGAACTCTTAGTATATACCTGCCTCATTTGCTGTTCCTATCTATTCTATGGAATCGTGCCTCATCCAATTCGATGGGTTGAAACTGCGGGCTTCAGGTTGTTAAAGTAGAACGGCAAGTCGGGCAGGAGCGGTCGAAGTAATCTAAGCGCGGTGTTCGTGTAGCCCGCTCAATTATTGAAAGTTGCTGGGCGGCGCCGCGGCCCTCGGCTCGCAAGCCCAACCGCGCTCGATTTCACCCGCCTTCACTCTTTCAGTACAAGGCACTTTTCATGTGCATCTATTTATTCTAGTACCTTCAAATTATAAAACCTACTTGACGACCCGATCGAAAACTTAATATTTTAAGCAAATTGTCCATTCCAGTTTAGTAATATTAAAGTGTTTTAAAAGTAAAGTAAAATATTTCCAACATTTAACTAATCATATTTAACATTTATTTGCAAATAATATTAAGTTTTTGTTAACTCCAATTGATATTTGCTTGTAAAATTTTGCATCGCATTGTAATTGGGTTCTTCCTGTATTATATTATTAAATAAATATACATATTGAAGAAGCGTGATTTATAAGTTATATATCTACTAATAAATCAATAATAGTCAAATAAATAATAGCCAAAGGTCGTGGGTTCGATCCCCACCCTGGACAAACATTCGTGCGATGAACACTTGGGTTTGTTCAGTGTCTAGGTGTAATATATGTATTTAAGTATATATTTGTGTTCCTCTGTTGTCTGATATCTGTAACACAAGTGCTTAAGCTACTTAGTACGGAATCAGGTGAACGTATGAGATGTTGTGAGAATTATTATTATAGTATTTTATTCCTTTTTCCTACCGACGTAATTATACGACGACTATCTGCTACGTCACTCACGTAACTCAATGGTCAAAATTACTTGAAGAGTACAAAATGTAACATTTTGTACAGCAACTTTTGTAGCAAGGAATTTTTCGTAGCCCCGTAGGCAACGGGCGCTTGACCACAATCTCATCTAATGGAAAGTGACGATGAGGTCAATGATCGATTTTAATTTTAACCATTTAATAAACAGTACGGTTATTTAATAAACAGTATAAGTGTTTGCCGAGAGGTTGTAACCCCGAAATTGTTTAAAATAGATCCAGTTTAGTAGCTAAAAATTAAAATCGATTGAAGTCGCTAGTGTGCCCTACCCGTCATCTTAAAAGACAATCTTCTTTTTTGGCCCAAGTGCCGGCCAGAAAATGTGTATTCTCTAGGATTTGTCCCCCTGAGTATTTTTTACTATGGTACCAAAGCTGTACGGTCAGTATCCTTGGTATTTTAAACAATTTCGGGGTTACAACCTCTCGGCAAACACTTATACTGTTTATTAAATGGTTAAAATTAAAATCGATTGGCGTCGCTAGTGAGCCCTACCCGTCACCTTAATACTTTTACTTTCAAGTCATATTTTATGATTTACATTTGATATAGATTAGATTTTTTTTTAAACTATGATTTATTTGTCAAATTAATTTCACGGCTCAGGAGCCCAATTCTCGTGCTCGTGATATTTTGAAAACATGGCGGATATCACATAAAAACCATACAAAAAAACTATGTTTTAGTGATATATGTCGTATGAAAATAAATGTCACGAGCCCGAGAATTAGGCTCCAGGACCGCAATTCTCGTGCTTGTGATATTTTGAAAACATGGCGGATATCACCTGAAAACCATATAAAAGTACTATGTTTTAGTGATATATGTCGTATGAAAATAAATGTCACGAGAACGAGAATTGGGCTCCTGCTGAGCGGAACGGAGTGAAATGCTCCATGACGTCAGAGATCACGTAGACTCCACGCCACGAAAGAAGTTCCGCGGAAAAAATGGAACTAAAATTTTGTATTCCTTGTGTTTATGAGAATAAAGCTCAAATTTTAATGTTTATTTATTTATTTTACAAGTTTTTGGAAAACTTACAGCTAGATTTAGGGATACAGTCACAGAAAAAAAAAACATTGAAACATATGGCGACTGAAACGCAGTTTTCACGGGACTTCTTTGTTGACGCGCACTCGAACTGCGCGTTTTGGCTTTTTTAATTTTGGTGACATTAATAATTTTGGTAACTGGGCCTGTCACCTGTACATTGCGTATTTTTTCCTTTAAATTTTAATTCCAACCAAACGTTGGGTTTCAACAACAGTTAGATTATTTCAATGAATATTGTCAATATGTTTTACATATTTGTTTATGTTTAACACCGATAAAGAAGACGGATTGTATAAATCATACGGACAGATGGTCACACATCAATCCTACAAATCTGTCAAGCTTCTTCAGTTTATTATTCAATCAATATCTGTCAATATCAATGAAATATTGATATGTTGCTCTCTGTCTTTGAGTATGTGTACGTATACCTATGTATTAAACTATATGACAAAAAGTATGATGAAAATCGTCACTGATGGCCGATTTAGTGAGGAGTACCGTGGACACTCGAAGAAGACTTGGAGAAAATCACTATCCCCCTGAAAAGGTCATCCAAAATCTAAATTTTTAACAATGTCACACAATAGTCTCGTTTGAAGACAGGAACGTTGTTATTGTTAAATTTCGACCCTTTTACCGCAGATGGATTTGAGTGCACCGGTTGAAACGCATCGCGGGTTCAATGCTCGCACCAAACCGAACCGTTGTTGATGAGACAGATATTTGTATTGGCCTTAAGTGCTTGTGGTAACAAATTGTTGTTAACACACAAGAAGGGAAACCTTAAATAGTTTTTTAGATTTTCGCGTTGCATTATAACTATTATGTATTAAGACGGGAATTAACACGATATTTATTATGTGAAACAACATTGTGTACTCACATATTTGGCTCGACATTTCGGTTACGTTACAGCAGCCGTGGTCACGAGCGGACTGGCTTTTTTGGTTCTCATATTAGACAAACGAAGCGGTCAATTGCAGAACGTGTCAAGGAACATATCGCAGCGAAAATAAATGTCACGAGCACGAACATCGAACATCGAACTACATGACCCGAAAATCCTCTCCACCGATCGTCATTATTATACCAGGATAGTACGTGAAGCGATTGAGATCAAGAAGTATAAGACTTTCAATTCAAGGGAGGATGGATTTAAAATATCATCGACATGGAATCCAGTAATTAACAAGTGCAAACCCCGTGGTAGGCCGTTACTAACGCAAACAAACACCGATACTGTTAGTGTAGTGTGTCGGAGTAGCTTCACTGACAATTCATCTAGTGGCGAATTAATATCAGAAAATGTGAGGGTGTCCGAAGATTCACAGCCCGGCCCCAGCAGACGACGCCGTGCTCCGCCAGTCCGCTCGTGACCACGGCTGCTGTAACGTAGCCGAAACGTCGAGCCAAATATGTGAGTACACAATGTTGTTTCATATAATAAATATCGTGTTAATTCCCGTATTGATAAATTATAGGGAAAACCTTAGTTTGTGACAAGGACAGTTATTATAATGCAACATCATCAAGGACTGTCTCCGTGGCGCAGTGGTTAGTGGGTCGCAAATCTTTAGGGGAACCAGACCAACTGAATCAAGGTTACACTTTTCAGGTACTATTCGAAATGTGCTGGTTTCCGACGACAGGTTCCAGACGGCTACACAAGAGGTCCCGGGTTCGATCCCCGGGTCGGGCAAAAAAGGTCGGTCTTGTACCCCCGTGCCTCAGAAAGCAGGTAAAGCCGTTGGTCCTGCGCCCGATCCCTCTCCTGTCGCATCGGAATATAAGGGAGAGTAAGGGAATACAGAGTACACTTGTGTTTGCGCACACACTTGAGTGCTATAATATTTCCTGCGTACGTGGCCGATTGTTGAGATTGTTACCATAGCCGTGATCGGTTTGGGGATATTACTATTATACTCGTAGATTGACGCCTGCTCAGCCGTGGTAGTTAAATTGGGGCAACTGGTATTGGATGGTGCAGTTAGTCAGAACGTGCATTTACCTCTTTAGGACCACTGCTTTACTTGAGAGGATTTCCCCTCAGCTTGATAAAATACTTGTTTATAATACGAGTAAATTCCAACATTTTTAAGGAAAAGGAGTACGTAGAGGAAAATCGAAAACAATTGACAATTAGTCTACTAGAAGGTATAACTTGAGTCATAATTATATCATAATATACTAAAATAATTAAATTACACCCAGTTTTAAACAATTATAGTGGCCCCATTCAGACTTATGCACAGTGTAGGTAGACCAGGTAACTCGTCATGATACAATTATAATTAAGTAAGTTATACTTGTCCTGTCGTATTGTTTTTTTTAATTTCTTTACAATATACTCACTAAATGTAAGAAAAGCAAAAATGTGTCGTAATAAATTGCAATGCCGTTGATATTAGTATGGCGAGAATCTTACCTTGCCGTACCACAGTCCTCGGACTAGCACGGGAGGTAAAGAACCATTGTCAGTATACCTACATAATATTATATTGTTTTGTAGTTTAAACATTTTAAAATACTGTTATGTCGATAGATTTGTAACATTTTGAAGTTGCTAAGGTTTCTTTAATAATTTCTAAAAATCTAAGATTGTTACTGCTGTGTAATGTAGTGTAAGTTGGTGTACTGTATACCTACCTAATTTATACAATAAATATATTCTAATTCTTATTGAGAATGGTAGATGGAGCGATGGTAGCTCAGTGGTTCAGAACGCACCTTCCATGCGGGGGTCATGGTTCGAATCCGAGCATGCACCTCTGGATTGTTTAAATATATGTGCGTATTTCTACCATTAGCGTAGAGTAGTACGTTGCTGTTGCTTTTCCATGTTCCAAACATCCATTCGAGTATCGCTAGAAATTTGAAGGACCTTTTCAAATAGCCTAAAATGTCATTTATGGAAGGGGTTTTGAGTAGGAAAGATTGAACATTTAGAAGGAATTTTTGATCATTCAACTTCTAAAAGGGATAAGGGGTAAGAAGTAGGTGGAGATAGGTCTTCAAAGTTCGTACCAGTTATGCCATCTTACCTACCAAATATTATCGTCCAACCGATTACGGCTACGGCGGCCAATCTCAATAATCAGCCACGTACGCAGGATATATTATAGTGCTCAAGTGTGTGCGCAAACACAAGTGCACTCTCTATTAACTTACCATCATATTCCGATGGGACACCAGGGTGACACGACCGGAGAGGGATTGGGCGCAGGACCAACACGGCTTAACGTGCTTTGCGAGGCACTCGGGCACAAGACCGCCAACTTCTAGACTCCGGGCTAACACTAAGAATGTCTTACCGCAAACTTGGTACACATTTTTAGGCCGATCCGGGGATCTTCCTACTAATGATCGTAATTAAATTAAATTGATCAGGACTATGTTAGGTAGCACCGACTAAAACTCTCATGAATAGTACTAGTTAGTAGATATAGGATACGAAGGCTACCAAGGCTGAACTAATTAGTCAGAACAACCAAAATTAAAGTAGTAATTCGTACTTATCTAACTTGTTTTTCCCAAGGCGAGGACCATTTGAATAATGTCCATAGCCTATTTGCAGTTCAATGTGAATGTGTAGGTATAGATCACATTAAAAGTATTTATTTATTTTTTTTATTTTGCTGTCGATTTCGATGTCGGTCGTTGTATTTATAGACATTATAAAATTCCTGACGCGTGAATTTAACGTGATACATTTCAGTGCATTTCCCTCTTGCTCTCGCGCCGCTTCATTTGACCTGGAATTTGTTGTATTTTTAACATTTGCATACCTGCATAGTCGTACACGACTTAGGTTAGGTTAGGTTATGTGAGAGTGTAGTACCTATGTATGGGTATAGTAGTGTAGTGTATTATGGGGAAAGTTAAAATCCAGTCTGCTTTCGATTTATAATTCAAATTATTTTTTGGGACATCTTCGGCTTCTTTCGATACAATTTCCTCTTATTTCGGTATCTGATCTACTTACTCTGTCATCATAATCATTATCTTTTTAATCCAGCAACGCCCAATTACATCCAAAGCAGCCGCCTTGGGGGCTGGAGTACGCCTAGGACCATGGTCCAGGATCTAGGCAGGCTCAGTCTGGTAAGTAGGAACAATAAAGCGTCCACCGTCTGACCTTCAAAATCAGACCAACTGGAACATAATTATACGTTCGGAATAATTTCCCAACAATAATGGTAATTTACATCTTGAGAAACTATTTGACACCGGATTCCTTATTAGATTTTCCTGCACCGCCTTGTTAGTGGTAGGTATAAATATTACACATATAAAAATCCGGAGGTGTGTTCTTGAAATCGTACCAGCGAACTCCTGTTTGGAAGGCGCCATTTTTATTAATCGAATTCGCTCTTCGAAATACAAAATAATTTATTTGCAGTACATACCTAAATCAGCGGGTATTTACTGTGATATGATGGACATTGTTGGTGTCCTTTCAAAGGCAGTCGTTCTATAACCACCCGGAGACAGTAAAAAAACAATGGTATAATAAATATACATCTTATCGAGCTATTTGTTCTTAATAAGCATCAGTAAACAACGCCTTATTGTTTATTACCGGCACAGTATGTCTATTCAATTTGGTTACATCGACCGCTCATTGTGTTGTCTTATTTATATTTGTATCTACCTACAATTATTTATGCGCATAGTGAAATACTGTATATTTATACGCGCGTACATGGGTTATCAAAGAGGTCAACTCCAAGCAAGTACATAAACCGACACAAGACTTATTCATCGTGATGTCTGAATGTACAGGGCACATTTTGTCATGCTTGCTTCACGATGTGAAAATCTTCCTAATCATGTTTTTATGTATGAGACGTGTGCCCACCGGTATATGACAATTAATCTACCATTACCCTACTCGTATTTACATAGGAATACTATATTTTTTCTTTTTTAAATATCTCTAAACGTCCTTTATACATGTATTCCTAGGTACTGACATACGCATCAAACATTTAACTACTCGTACATAATCTGATTAAACAATAAAACGACCCATTTTTCAGATTCACGTTATTTTAATTAGATAATGTAAATACTACGTAGTTGAAGTGTAATTTCAAAAATATATAACTGTCTAAAAAACCGTTGACGCGTTGGTGTCTAATAGGTCGCGCAGCATATAAAAGAATTCAACGCCAATCGAATGTTCGTCGCCGATCATAATATTTTGAACGATCTATCTTATTTTGGTAGGAGGCCAAGCGTATGATGATGTACTTGCAGACAAAGCAACGAAATAATTATTAGGTGTTTTACTATACAATAAACTTTTGCTCGATTTTCGTTGTTTCTTAATACTGACCTACACCTACACGGATAAATAAATTCAATGAATTCTTTTCTTATTTTATACGACATAAATTCGATCGCGGGTGATTTCAAGGCTTGTCCACGCTCATAGAACTAGCGATCTCGAAACACTAAAATAATTTAAGCAATTATAGTAAGCAACTTCTTAATATTATACGACTAAGTACCTACCTATTTAAATATATGTACATGTACTCCTTCCTACATTATTGTATTGTTTTGTTGCTCGTAAAAATGTAAAGTATATATTTAAGACAGTAGCAAACTTAGGAAAAAACCGTATAAAATGGACCAAAGCGAATGAATTAATAATACTATCTCCTCCTTCAATTAATAAGATCCACATGTGATAAAGATCTGATGAGTAAATAGTGCAATTGACTAGTAGAAAGCCATTAGTAGAGGGGCTTAACATGCGAAGTGCGCGCGGGTGGCGCACGCGCAGCGCCGCAGTGGGCCGGCGGAGAGCGCGCGAGCGGCTGTCCCGACCCGCCACCGCCACCGCCACCGCCACCGCTCCCGCTCACGCGCGCGCGCCTCGCTGACCCGCGGTATATAGCGCCTCCGCCGCGACCACTCGCACGCAGTCACGAACCCGCGATCTTCCGTGCACTCGCTATCCACGCGCTCACCGTCTCCTAAACATTAACCACAGTGAAAGCAATTAATCCGTGATAATGGCTGACACCGAATGGGGATACACCTGTGAGAACGGTAAGTTAAAGTAGTTAAAGTGCTGCGGTACGATAAATCAATGACAGCGGCATATACCGGTTTGTTTACATCAACGCACGTGACTTATCCCGAGTAAATAAATTACAGATAATCGTTTTTATTATTTAATTAAATTCTTAGTTTTTCGAATTTTTAAATGGCAGTAAACTATAAGTAAATAAAGGTGATCAGGTGTTGTACAGAAATACTAAATTTGCATATGTAGTCATTGTATTAAAAAAATACTGAACCAAGTAGTGTGACGTGTTTCAGGGTTTTCTTTATAAATTAGTCACCTCTTATCATTAAGTAGTCAATAAGACCTCACTTTCAACATAGTAAACAATGCTGTTCCTACCTATCGATTACGTCTAAGTAAATTTAAACAAATTTTCATTATAGGGTTGGTGATGGGTTAAATTGATTTGAGGTTTCTATGTTGCAATAAAAATATAATATCTAAGCTAAAACCTTAACCCAGACTAAAAGCAGAAAAACCTTAAACAAAAAAAAATCAATCTGGAATCAACCAATAAGTATTCACTCTTAATTTTATAAGATATCATCAACTTGTTGCAATAATATTCAAACTACGGTACTATCGATATTGCCCGTTAACTACGACAGGAGACTTAAAATGTTTATTGAAGTAGGAGGAAATTATTTACCACAAGTCATTTAATATATGAATTCAAACTATCGCCTCGATAACTCTATATATAACATAATTTATAAATACTGTCTCCTCCACTAATGAAAGGTATCTATTTGTTGATAGCTGCTGCTAAATTACTAGCTTTCGAAGAATTAACTGTATTAGTTAACGCCAATCAACTAAATTAAGGCAGTTAAGATTAATGAAAAGCAGGTAAGTACACATTATAAAGGCAGGGCGGTGACGTATCTATTGTTGACATACGTAACTAATACCTTGTCAATAAATCATCAAATCGTTATCATAACCCCTATTAAACTTCATCATACATACTTAAGTATTTATAACCTACTAACTTGAGTCAAGTAAATACTGATAATATACTTACTAATGAGTGCAGCGATCTCGAATATCTAAAAGAGAGATGCATTCCAACACTGTACATTGCGATGTTTAAAAATGGCCAAAAGTTTATTCATCTAGGTTAATCCTAGATTGTATTGAAGTGGCAAAAGTATCTAGTAATATACAATACATCGTGTTGCGTGCGCTGAGGTGGCCTACTTATTCGCTATATCTGCAGCCGGTTCTTCAATAGAACATCTTTTATATACTTTTCGGTCTGAACCACACACTCATTGCAATATTAGATCACAATGAACTTTTGAAGAAGGTATTTAGTCGATAAATTGGTATTAAGTCGCCTACATAAAATTACTCATCATCACAATAAAGCATCATTATTTATATTTTTTCAAATTGTTATCATATGTAGGTGGTAAGGTAAAGCTACTCGTGTCAAATGGGTATCTCCCCAAGCCTTATTTAGGTACCTACTTGTCTTAGGCCTAACTCAATATCCATTGTAGATATCTATCACAGAGAACTTCATGCAACGAAGATTATGTTTAATGTGTTTATTTACATGAAAATATAAAAATAATTTGAGTCACTTAAATTGTACACTCACATTCAGTGTCTAGGTTTAAGCAATTATTTTCCATAGAAGACATACAATCAGTTGTCTAATGACTAATGTCTGTAAAGCAGGTCTCATTACTGGGCCATTCATAGCATGCATTTAAAACCACATTTGAATGTTCAAAATAGTTATCTTAAACGTATGGTTCATATAGAGATCAAGAGCTAGTTTAACGCTTGTCACTCACCTAGCATTACACAGCCGTCCGCCAGTGTTTCCTTTCTTTGTTTCATGTATGTAGTAATTAGGTATACTGATAAATATACTACTAAACGTGGTATTTGTCAAAGATAGACCTATAATAGAATTCCAACATACCTACATCATTAACACGTGAATGATGATCTGGTTAACCTGGATTGTAAACTATGTAAATAATTATTTTGGTAACTACTAAAGTTTTGTAAATTTTTATAACATTCGTTTAGCAAAGTTGTGGCTCATCTTTGATAAACTAACGTCGTTAATATGTTTGGAAAAAAATACGAAAACCCTATCCAAATCGAATTGGCTCCAAAAAATCGTAAAGAACATTCCTCCATCCTTTTTGAAGTTTTTTGTAAAATAATTACAAATAAGCTTATTAATATAATTTAAAAATAAGTTATTATTTTTAAATTGTTGTTATTGACGGAAAGGAGGTCGATAGCCTGAATATTTCCTCCCGTTTGGGCTCAGCAGGCTGGATGCATTCACATTCTCTGCATCCTCTGATAATAAACGACTATAAATACACATTCAACAGACTTAAAAAAATACAATTTGTTAGGTACTTGAATCAAGACGAAAATCCTTTTCAAGCACATTGACCTAAACTGCACTGATTAATAATCAAACATTATTTATGCCATCGAAATGCGGATCCTAAATACTCTACAAACTTGTACATGTTGCAAAAATACTGTAATCACTTCCTCGTCTAAGTTTTAAAATTTTGTACATTCAAGTAGGTTAGGTAGTAAACATTTTGTAAATCTTGTAAATATTCTAAGGTACACTTAAGGCACATGTATGTACAATAACGGCAAACCTGCCATAAATAATTGTGTGAAATTGTAAAACGTGCTTCATCTTCCAATCGTATGTCGTTTCCTCCAACAAAAACTATCCACATGTCTAGCTCCGTCAAAAGGCAATAAAATCGATATTTTATTGTGCACAGGAACTAAATATACTGCATTGTGTGTGATATTTGAAAAGCATAAATCCGATATAAAATTTTAGAATAAGTACCCAACTACTTAGGATTTTCTTATGTTACATTTACTTAAATGTGAAAAATAGAATGCATATTTCTGTCTTCAACACTTAATTTAAATATTGGACTATATTAATGATTTGAAAAAAAAAAAGATGTTTAGGAGTCTACATTTACCCCTGTAAACTAATTAAAATTGTCGACACTTACTACGCGTGCAAACAGACGTCTAGTTTTCATACTTTTTACTATGAAATATGAATCCAATATTCCCAAACCTAATTTTATCATTTGAAGAAAGTTGGAATGAATAAAACATTTTCACTAACCTAGCGCAGTCGTAATCCATCCCATTTATATGAGCCTCCATTTAATAAGTGGTTTTGTCTCCACGTGTATGCCTTCGCTTTCTGTACCTATTTGCTGTATTTCCATAAAAACAAATTATCTAAGTAAACAGGTGGGTCGAGTAAACTTGATGCCGAACGTCTTCATACTTATAGTTACCATATGAAGACGTTCGGCATTCACAAACAAGCTATCAGACAGCATTGTTATAAATAAGCGTCTTTTAAAGAAGACAAAATTTGCTAAAATTTTAGCGCAACCCAATTTTTCTATATAAATATATGTCTTATAGATCTCGAGAATAAATTCTTCAAAATAAGCCATAAGTTGTAGTCAACGCCAGGACTCGCGGCAGACGGTAGAGCGACGGTAGACGATATATGAAAGTTAAGTTGTTGTTGTCAGTACTCGAGCTAAAGACTCGTGGCACTCCGTGTCATATTTCATTACTCTACCAACTGCCGCGAGTCCTTGCATCGACTATAAATATTTTTAGTATAGGCTTTCGAACATAACAAGCACCACTTCTTCTACTCAGGACTCCATAAAGATGGCTGTAGGCCCAACCGGGTATAACACGTTGATGATAATGATTCCAATAGAAGATCTGTTATTTTGAACTCAATAATATGCCATTGGATATTATGATAACGTCTCATTTTAAAATTTCTGTTATGCATATTACTACTCCAGCGGATTGTACAAAGGTGTAATGTAAGTGCACAGGCTTTCAGCGTTCCTAGATTGCAAGAGCTACCGCCATTCATGTGCTTACTTACATACTCTTCTGTTCCAAAGCAATTTGCACATTCATCAACATTGTATTGAACAACAATATTTATCTCAGATCCCTTCAATTAGATGTTGTTTATTGCTGTTTGTCTCGTGTCATATTATAAATGCGGTTCAATTCAGAAACATAAATGAATCTTTAATTTAAATAAAGAAGATATACCATGCTCAATTTTGTTGAGAGCTCACAATATCCCACTTCTCTGCCAGTCATCGGCGAATATCAAGAGGGAACTTGGACTATTGTCACAACACATCAAAAAGATATTTTACTTTTTAGTATGTATCTAACTATCGTCAAAACGATGTGCGATATTGAAGAGGAAACACATTGCAAAATCTTAACTGATGTTGCACTGATGGTAGCGTGTCGGGTAGATAATGATGGGTTATTAAAGGCGAGTACAGACTGTAGGACAGTACCTAGGTAATGAATGAGACAGAAATGCGGAGGCGGTTCCCCGGTGATCTGTACTCGGTCTTTGTGCGATTGTTGATGCAAATTACTGCTTAAACACCGGAACAGTAGGTACAGAACCAAAGCTGAGAATTCAAAGTCAAGTACGAACCATATCGGTTAATGGTGCGCTTTAGGGTCGGCGGTAAGTCAATGACAAGGCCGTTGTGCTAACCAACACCGGCAGGTTCGTGAGACAATTTATCAAAGTAGGTATCTAAATACAAGCAAATAAACAACCTAATTCAACTTTTGGTTCAAAAATACTATATTTTAGGTACGCAGCATCTAGCTCTATACGCAGATTACTTAGCTGATACAAATGACATACCTACAGCTCTCCCTAATAAAATCATGATAAAGCATCGTTACCTGTGGTTCCTGTGAATAACGACTCCCCTTTGTTTGTTGATATCTAAGTTCATCTCAACTCAATCAAACTATTCATTCGATAAAATTAATGTTAAAATGTGTCAGTAGTTAACATCATACACATTATATTTTTACTCGAAGTCCAATGAAAAATTCAGGGAACGCAGATTGCAGTCACATCACATTGGTTAATGCTTTAGCCAAAAATGCTCTATCACTTTAGCTTGTGCAGACATCCAGACATAAAAGAATACCTACAATGAAAGTGCCTCTGAAATAGTCTGAGCGTAAACATCAAACGATTAAGAGTGGAACCGAGCGCAAGCGCGTGGGTGCGCAGGCGACTCCCGGCGGGACCCGCGCCCCGCGGCCTCGGCCGTGTCGCTCCACTACTCGTACCAAAACGAAGGTTACTTAATCAAACGAATCGATAAAATTTTCTCTGAACACATTAGCAGGTACTACTAAATGGCATCGCAAAATCAGGAAATAATAAATACCCATTATTCTTACTGGCACAATCGAGCTTTTTATTAATGCACTCAGTGACGGAAGTAAAAAAACGGCCAAGGGTGAACTGGCCGTTTGTGGAGAGTTCCGTTATTTAATTTAATCATAACAACCCATTTTTTTTCAGCTTTGTACTAATAAAGTACTCTTTCAGATTTCTTTTCTTCAGATTCTGACAACGTTTGGTTCAACGACAGTTGGGGTAAATTAGCAGATTGTAGACCTAACGAGTAGTCCTTATCTGTACTTCACATTAAAATAATAAATAAATATTTCATAACATCTGACTCCGAGATTGGTAGCGAAAGCACCTGTACATATCAGAATCAACAGTGGGATTACAAATATATACACCCAATTTAGCTTTATATAGTTTAGCTACTTGTCTTTTTGTAAATACATACTTATAATACATAGAAAACACCCAGACCAACACAAACAGACTTAATGAAACAATTAAAAGTAGTGAAGGGTTTAAATCATCATCATCATTATATCATCTTAGAGTTAAATCGGGATTTGCATTCCAAATTGGCGCTTCAAAATATAATCAATTAATGGGAAGCTGAATCTCCACCTACCTACCTCTTATTTTAGCTGCATGGCTGCTTATGTTTCCGAGAAAGCCTCGGAACGAGTTGCATTTCGCATTCAGATTACATGCAGATCTTTCCTTCCTTATCCGTTATCATTAGTCACGTCAGTCTACAGAATGTTCATCAAAGTCACCATAATTATGATCGGTTGCAAAATGTCGTAATTACATAATCTGAGGCTCACTTGTGGTAAAATTATGTACGTACGTATATACGAGTACATAAGAAACACTTACAACTAAAGTTACCTGCGTCAGCCGGTTAAATATTTAATTCAACTAGTTAGGTAAGAACCGAATATTCATGAGTAAAAATTGCGGATAATGAATCTGCAAATTAATATATTCAGAAAATATCATATAGTTACATCGACCTAACCCGAAAGGAAGTTTGGAAATTTCAATCACTTTGTGTAGGTTAGTATCATAATCAAGTTAGGTACTACTACAAATACGAGTAGGTATGCACCTAAATACTTAAATAGATTTTAATACCCAGAAGCAGAACTATGAATGAATATGATGAACTTTTATCACACGAATATTCTATTACTATCTATTTGATTGGAAGGGATATGGTGAAAATTTTGATCCATCTTCTGGCACGATTTAGTCCGCTACCTAAAGGTTAGAAGTTATTTTACGTCTTGGTAGCGTTGGTAGGTTACTTATACTCGTACATATTTGTTATAGAGTTATAAAAAACTGAAGGCCTTTTGCATCTCTATAGACCCTACCTAACAAATACTGCTCGTTATTCTAAGTATCAAATTACATTCAACGATCAAAAAAATATTATATGAAATGACATGCAAATACAACTCCTATTTCAAAGTCAGCTAACAAGGTAACTGTTGTAATTTCATACGTGCAAAATTGCTATCAAAGAGGCAATTAGCAAAATTTAATAGCGACGGCGACAGTTTGGGTAAGGTCATTGTGAATCATATAAAACTGGATAAAATAAATCCGTTCGAGATAAACAAGGCCGAGGTCGTCGGCTCGGCGCAGGCGCGGCAGCGCGCACTCAGCCTGCGCCGCGTGACGGAGCGACGGCTCCTTCTCCCGCAATGATAGCCACCACCGATTCATTCATCATTATTTACATCTAAAGACTAAACACATTTGCACAGCGCGCAGGCCACGCACCACACCGCAGGAGTGAGGAGGGCAGGAGCGCAGTGTGAACCCGCCCTTATTATCGCGCAGTTAATTAAACTTGACCGCTAGCCGGAAATTATCGCAGTCAAATAAATTGCACGACACAAAAACTGTTTGATCTGTACCTACTAACAACAAAAATCGGTTTATTGCGTTGTATGTACCTACCTAGTAAATAATTTCTATAATTAATGTGTTTAACCCTTTGAGATATTATTAAAAAATATCCGACAAACTCACTAGCACTTAAACTTAGATAAGTGATGGTACTTAATATGTAAGTAAATAAAAGTAGTTAACCCTAATGTAACGCGAAGCAATCGATTTTTTTAAGAAATTATAATGTAACTAACTAGCAAACAAAAGCGCGGACCCAGAGTCTTTGGAAAGTAGTTTACCAAATAAAAAAACCTTTTGAGATATTTCTTATACTTTTTTTATTAAACGTACCTACTTTGCACGTAGCTGGAGTCTTCAGAACGGGTTTTGTTTACTAGTCGCTTGTACTAAAAAATGCAGCAATACAGTTCAGCCATATTTTTTTGGAAAAAGTGTTCTATGTAGAGTTTGCTAGTAGATCACCAGGGATAGAAAGTAGGACGACACTAAACTTGCATACCTACTTATTTTCAATGAGCCCTCAACTATGCCACGAAGTGACTGCATGTCTCCGTTCATCAGCAGAACCTTTCAATTGATTGAATTGCTGATGCGTATGCGTAATAGGCTATCACTCAGCCAAACGCAACGCGCCTGTGTGATGGTAAATATCGGACGAATATTGCTTTTGGCGACAGCTCCTACAATATCAATCATTATATCCGGCGATGAGTGGCCCCAATTGGTGACATTGCCGTTTCCTATTTATTTTCATAGACACCGGACTGCCTAACCCAATCAATTGCAGATAATTTTAGCGGGTATCCTTCACCTTTGAATGAATGTGCGTCAATACTCTACCACATACAAACTGTATAAGTCAAAGTTACCATATTTTAAAATCCTCCATTATGTAATAGTGAGTTATGAAGTTTAATACGTGAAAAACAAATATATAAGTAGGTGCTTATGGAGGAAATGTTTGCAAATTTATTATAACCATATCAACCATATTAAACAGGAGAGTAGGCACTCCCGAATCCTAAACAGATAGTAAAAATGACTGAAGCATGAAAATTAACAAAAAAAAATGGCGCAATATCCACTGAATATACTTATATTTATAGATAAGTACTTTATTTTATTAGGTAAGTAATAATGCATCTCAGTAAGTAGATATTTAATTATACTTATTAGAGATATTTATGTACATAATTATGACATGAATTTCTTTTTTTTCATGTGATAGGTGGCAGAGGAGCAGACGGATCACCTTATGATAAGCGATTGCCGCTGCCCATGGACACCCGCGACACCAGTGGAATCGCAAGTGCGCTGCCAACCTTTGAACGCCCCTTTCCCCGGATTGGGCCTTCAGATTTCGATTCATTTATTTCAAAAGTTTACAGTACATAATGTATACTTACTGTAAAACTATACAAACATATTTACATTTAAGATTGTACCTACCTATATAAAACCTAAAAACCATTAAGAAATAACTGAATAAGACATATACATATTTACAAATAGAAGATTTTAGTTCAGCTTACAAAAATAAAACTTAATAGTGTTCAATAAAATGGCTCTGACGTCAATGATCGCTTCTTTCAACGAAAATATAGATATAGCTAAGAGATACGTCATGCTTACAGTCAACTGCAGAAGTAGCTGCAGAATTTCGTAGTTTGTACTTCTTATTCCGAAGAGCATAAGAGTCACTAGTTGCGAAAAGGGTGCATTAACTTTTGCTGTTGACTGTACTTGCCTACAGATATGAGGTAGGTATGTAGGTACAACCTCAGGTGAAGTTCCTACAACAAACTGCCAAACTTCATCCAATTCTTGCCTTCAAGACCTATTACCTACGTGTGGTTTTCTGTAACTATAAATATTATTTAATTAATAAATATTTAGTTCATGTTTTTTGCAAATAATGTATAATTATTTCAGACAATACCTTGTTATTTTTTGTTTGAATGCGTTGCAAACAAAAACATTTTGTTTGCACGTTAGTTCCAGTTACGTAAACTCTTCAATGACATCGGCATCGCTCGAGAATTTAGCATAATTACCTTAAGCGGAGGGTTTCAGACAAACATCATCTGCTTATAGCCGCACCATTGTTCTATGGAACATGAATAGCTAAATCGCAGCCACTTTTATGCAAATAACCAGTTAGTCAACTTATTTTTTTTTCTTTATTGAAACCAAATACACTTATCACAATATAAAAGTTAGCCTTAACACCTGCAGTAGTCTAAGACTGTGTCGCAAATGTTAGCGCCCACCTCATAAACGGACAGGCGTTTCAGACTAAAGTATAATTTAAACTAAAACTTAAACTAGACTAATTAAACTTATACTATGCAAGTAAGACCAATTCTTGGTGTTTTTTTTTGTTTGTAAGTTCATTCATTCGTACGTACATTTTCTGAAATACTTACCTATCTGCTTTTAGTTTGTCTTGCTGAAGTTATCTATGTTTTGAATTAGGTATAACTATCTATACTATCTACCTTCACATTTTTAGGTAAGGAATTAAAAATTAATTTGAAAAAAAAGTCTAATGCAATGCAATGCACGCTCCTTATAGTGGTCTACGCTTCTATTTTTTAATCTTAAGTAACTGATTTAATTATTTTTAATGGCACATTAACTAACTTTATCACGTTTAAAATCTATTCTGTGTTAATTAATTATTATTTTATTGGCACCTTGAAGTAATTAAATACGATTATTTATAGTAATTAAAGTATCTACTTAGGTTTGCTTGACGATTTAAGTTGAAACCTAAAAAGGTACAATGGCCCATCATCCGTTCTAATAGGTACTCGTGTACAAAGGGACCTATGCCTTATTATTTAATATGATTACTTTTATTATTTAACAATTATCTCCTTATAAAGAGAAGAATAGCCTCATAGAATTGTAGGCAGGTACCAACTATGAATAAGAGAAGTTACACTACTATTATACCACTTACCAAAGTGCCTACCACTGAGTATCTGAGGGTAGGTTACGGTACGGTAAATAATGTGTACCTTCCGAATGAGAACTCGCAGGTTCGAACCCGAGCAGGCGTCTTTGGATTTCCAAATAACTGTGTTAGATTGAGCCGAGTAGAGGGCTCTATCTAACTCGTCGGAGAGGGGGAACACTGTAAGGAAACCTGCAGGTTTCAGATAACTAGTTTCCCTTTCTGGATAGGTAACCACAGTTGCTGACATAGATATAATTTTAATCTTGTAACCAGGTACTACTCAAGTTTATCTGGTTTCCTAAAAGTTCCCAAGTAACTGGCCTGCATGAAATCGGGAAAAAAACGCGATTAGAGTCTGTCTAATCTACTTTGATTGGTACAATCAGCATAAGAAATCATATCAAATGTACAATAAACGGCACCGGTTCTTGTTGCTGACCTTCCTAGATCTGTTTCCTTGTTGTTTTTGTTTCTTTGGTTTAATTTTCTAATTTGATGAATAAACTTAGCTACGAACTTAAGATATGTGTAGCAAGATAAGCAACCTAAGTATTTATATTAAGATATATTTTATATGATGTACCTTTTATTTTCCTCCAACCTGCATAGATAGGTACCTACCTATACTTTCTTTGACTTAACTGTTAGGTGTGTTAGGTACTTAGAAATCTCAAGATCTCCAACTGGTCCTCAAACTATTCGAGTGGAAACTAATGTAGAGGTATTAGTAGGTACGTCAGAGAGATCTCATTAAATATTGCATGCTTATCTACACTACCTACTGGTGAGGTTAGTGTGATACCTGCCTACGTTGAGTGGCTTAATTAGATCAGTGAGCCATTTTTTGTTGTAAGCGTTTCACTTTCAACATACTGTAACACATCTGGCTATTATTCCCCTTAATAAATACTTACTCTTACTTATGTATATCTTATTCGCTTAGTATAACTATTCAATACAAATAAAGAAGACGCGGTAAACGCATAAAGTGATAATCACTTCATGAGTGAGATAAGTAGTAATTTATAGTAGGAGGAAACTGTTCGGTATTACATACTGTGGCATTACTTTCTATCTTCCAGTATAGTCATACAATACAATACATAGTAGACACCATTAATGATATTCGGATCTTTCCAAAATAAATCTTCTCTTTTTTATGCTAGAGGCGACAAACGAGCAAGCTGGTCACCTTGATGGACAGTAATCAACGCAGCCCATAAACATCCGCCCTACCTATACCTACCTGATCTAAACCTATCTTTTTTTTAATTTTATCAGTTACCTACTCTTCAAAAGGTTTCCGCGGAAGTGTTTAGAGTAAAACAGTGATTTGTTATTTATTACTCATTATAAAAACGTTTACGAAGCCGTTTCCTCAGGAGGCTCGAGATAAGATAAAAATATAGAGACAAAATGTTGACTGATGTTAAATGTCGGCTGACAACACGCATCATGGCGCATGACGCCATGGCGTCACAGTGAGCGAGCGACGCAGTGCAAACACAAGGAAATTGATAAATACTCTTTTTTTAAACTACGATATAATATTTACATCTTCTTTCTCATGACTCTATGAATCTTCATTACATAAAACAGAGCAATAAAAACTATTCCTAAATTTTGATAAGATCTGTTGTTCATAATGATAAAAAGCTTCAAAGTATAAACAGTTGCGAATATCTGTGTGTAAAGTTAAGCGTCAGGGATTATTAGTCTAAGATAATAACATGCCTATCAGTAAAATAGTAAAATGGGTAGGAATAATTTAGCCACACGTTTAGAAAATGCACAGATTGTACAAGGGTTATCTTAACTTGTAAGTAACTGAATATTTTATTAGGTACCCTTTTTGGGCTATAGGCAGGTAGAGAAGTAGTATATTACTCGTACTTTTGTTAATTTCATACATACATAGGATGTTTCAGATGAGCCTCATTGTAAGTAAGGCTACCCCATGTATGCTCTCGTACTCGAACTCGAAAACTACCTATAAAAAATCGTTGATTAGGTACCGAATGGCCCGTTTGGACACTTATAAATGGGCCACCATAAAGTATTGTCGGGAAAACGAAAAACCCATTGCAACAACAACGCAAACAACACAAAAATTGTGCCATTGCAAACAAAAAATTATGCAACCTGCAAGCATTATTTTCCTATCCCCGAATATTCACAACGTACACTTATTAGGATGTATCCTATGGTCTACTACAATGTGATTGTTTTAATTTTTAATACTCAATATTTTATTTGCATTTTACAGTGTACTTTATAAGATCTTAAATAAGGTATACACAATAGATCACTGTGAACCCCGTCGGGCACAACAAAAATGGAGAGGAGGAACACCATTGTTCAAAAACAAAAGATTATTGTGTATTAATTAATTATTATGTGTTAAATTGTTTTTTAATATTATTCAGTTTTCATAGCCATATGTTCTGTAATATATAAAGTCTATATATCTATCTGTTTATAAGTAATGTCTATTTATTCTGTGGTAATATATTTTTTTCACCAATTTCTCTTTATCAGTTTCAAATAATTTATTATTTTTCTATAATTATTTTAAAACGCTTTAAAACGCTGCGAATCAATTCAAGTGAGGGGGGACGACATATTACTACTATATAGATAATACTACTACTATTTATTTTTGCTAACTTTCACATAAGTTTCAGTAAAACCAGTCAATAATACAAAACAAGATATTCGTTCAGGGCCTACGCAATGTCATAACACGATTAAACGAACGTTACACGTTAAGTACTTGTGCTACGTACTTTGCGGTTCTCAGAACAAGTACAATACAATTAATCAATCAATTAGCCTTTCATTTAATGATGTTAAAATAACTGTTGGATATTATGACCTATCGGAAGCCATCGAGAAGACGAAGTGGATTATGTCAAATGATGAAGTAGCATTGCGTGATTTTATTAATTTATAGAAAAGGAGTGTCTACCAATACCTAACTACATATTAACTATGCATATTGAATTGAACTTTCCGTCTTCGCAGGACCGGCGACATGGACAGAGAAGTTCCCAGAGGCGAGAGGCGCGCGCCAGAGTCCAGTGGACATCGTGACGGCCCACGCCTGCAGCAGCGGCTGCGCGCCGCCGCTCAAGTGGCAGTACTCAGTCCACCACACGCGCTCTGTCGTCAACCCTGGCTACTGCTTGGCGGGTCGACGAGAATGGATTTGATTCAAGTAAGTGTTGAGTAATGGCCTGTTGGTCTAGTGGTTTAAGTACCGGTCTGTGATCTCGGGGTCCTGGGTTCGATTCCCGGTTCGAGCGAAAAGTATGTTTAGAATTTTTCGAACATAGCACGGGTTTGTGATCACCAATCCGCATTTGGCAAACGTGTTAATTAAGCCTAACCCCATCAAAGTAGCGATAACTTGATTTCTATGATGGAGGCCTTTGCCCTGCAGTGGGACAGTTTATAGGCTGATACTCTACTTTACTTTGAGTGTTGAGTAGACGGATATACTGCTTAATTGTTAGATTAGAACTACCTAGGAGTCTAATGACATTGTACCAACTCGGCCCTAGTCTGTCTATCCTAAAACAACCTACTAGCCGCAAACGTGTATCTAAATCTTTGTAGAACTGTGCCTAAAATAATGTTAAGGAAGTTGAATGAATGGCTATTGTAAGTAACAGTTGAACATCGGGACCAAAATGTAGTATGGTAGAGTCGATTTGTATCCGACTCTTAAACTACACGGCTCTGTTAAAACTGTACCTATCTAGAACCCTATCGCTAATATCTTCTTTAAACTGATTCTTATTCGATTCGACGCATTTTTTCACGATAAACACTCTACAGAGTGTTTATGGTCACAATACAGTATCTATACATATTGTAGAGTCCGTTAGGCGGCTAACTAAAACAATGCTGTTTTAAAAGTATAATTTCGTAATTCACCTGTTGGTACCTATTGTGATTGTGGCACTAAACATTTATGTGCGATTTTTATGAGGCGGTTCTGTGATGTTGGAACTGATTTTTATGTTTAAGGATAGGATAACAGTGATAATTTCTTTTTTATAGATAATTTTCGTATTTTCTTCTATAATGCATTGAGGACAGTTTACCATGTTTAGTTGGACGAATTTCTACCGGCTACAAAGGAAGTTGAGGGTCCTCGCTGCTGTAATAATGAGCCAATTTGCATTTGCATCGATCTAGACGTGTCGGCTCCCCTCACATGAGTCACACTCCCGGTCTCACGCGCCACTTGCGGATACTTGCTAAAGCAGCCGAAATTATCCTTACTAATAGCCACAAAAGAATAGTTATTAGGCAGATATTATTTTATTTGCCTAATAGGTACCACTTGTTGACTTAATAAATTCTGAATACCAATTTATTCTGTTCCACAGCTTCTTATTTTTTCACAATTTTCCATCGGTTTAATTGAGAGAGATTATAATATAATTTATTTAGATAGTTACCTGATAAACTCAGATTTGGAAGAGAATGCGGCAGGTTCTAACTTCTGATCATTTGCACAGTTTTGTATTTATAGGTAGGGAAGTAGTTAATTCACCAGATAAACACGGGTAAACAGTCGAAAGTACACAGGATTTTGTATTGAAAGTGATCAGTCATAGTAGGTACGTTGCTAAGAGGAAATTAACTTTATTTGCGCGGACACAAACCATTATCAGTGAGTAGTAGAGACTAGATAGTTGAGATAGGACCAGTGGCGCAGCCAGGCGTGGGAGAGGTCCATCGCCGATGGCCTCGCGCACAAATGGGTCTCGTGCGGAGCCCTTATTGAGGAAGAGTCCGTAAGAGCACGCGAGGCCTCCTTGAGGGAAGAGATTCTGTCCTTGTAGAGATTGTAGCCCTCGGTGGCGTGACTTGCACGTCTAGAATTGTCCCAGCTACGCCACTTCATAGAATAATCCTGAAAGTCCCAGCAGACCAGAGGATATCCTTCTCGTAAATATACTTAGGTCCCGAAAAGGAAGGAATAAAACTCTATTGTTTGAATATTGGTAACTATACATATAACCAGATTGTATCTGTTCGGAAAGACCACCATTGGCAAGTTATTTCACAGTGCCTATTCATAATGTGTGTTTTGAATTTTCAGAACTTATTAGAGTTATTTGCATTACAGAGTTGATAGGTGGACCTCTCGGGTCGGACGTGTACAAACTGCAGCAGTGGCACTGCCATTGGGGCGCGGTGAACGGCGAGGGCTCGGAGCACACGGTGGATGGCCGCGCCTTCTCCGGCGAGCTGCACCTGGTGCACTGGAACACCAGCAAGTACAACAGCTTCACCGAGGCCGCGGGCAAGGCCGACGGGCTGGCCGTCCTAGGCGTGCTGCTTGTGGTAAGTGTACTTTGCAACTAATTCATTTTCGCTAATTCTTATAGATCCTCCTTCTTATCTTAGCGTGTAATTCCTAGTTGCGGTCGCTTCGGAGCCGGGGTACGCTTGGACCATGATCCAGAATTCGGGAATTCTGGTAATTACAATGAAGCGACTATCATCTGACATTCGCAACCCTTATAACCCCAATATAAAAACCTTTAAACATACCTAACATAGGGATGTAGGTGTGTATTGTACGAACAAGATATGCAATTTTAGAAGGTATTTCATATTTCTGCAAACAAAATGACAGGCGATACGTTTAGATACATTCGGTTAAATTGTTTTCACCGCTTTGACCCTGAACGTTAACTCTTGAACTGGTAGGTAGCAGGTAGGTAGGTACGTCACTGTCACGCTTGGATGACTGGAACTAAACAAACGTTTAAAAAATCCACCATTACCGGCAACGTAAATAAATGACGTCAACCCGCAATCCAGTCATTTAAACTGCTAAATATTATTATTTACATAAGTAAGTAACAACTTAATGTATGATCAGTGAATTTTTTACCACAGAATTCAATACCACTGTGCGACCTATAGTAACCGCATGACGTAAACTGAATGAACGCTCGGGTGATTGAGAATTTCCGTCATATGTACAATAAATGGCACGTGCGATTGCAATGCAGCACAATTAGGCGTGTTCAGTACAGTTGCACAAGTTGGGATACTAAATAACAAAGAAGCGCTCTCTCTACTTCCGAGAGAACACTTTCTCTCGACGGACGTGGACACGCGACGGCATTAGACTTTCAATGTAAGTAAATAAAATAAATATATGATTATAAACGCTACGCTGTGTAAATAACACACTTAAAAATTTCATCTCGTGTTCAGGCGGGACTCGAACCCACACCTTCCACAATCCGGGTGAATGTACTACCAATTATACCACTGAACGCGTTACTAAGTCGACGAAATTTGTAAGTGCTTGATTCGACATGAGCTGTCGATAGTCTCATCAATATTGTAGGTATATTTACAATATCCAGTGGAAATATTATTACAAATATTTGACCACCAGTTAAGATGAGACTGCTTAATCAATAGTGTGCTACGCTGTGTTTCGCCGAGTGAGCCGCTGTGTTTCGCTGTGTTCCGGTACCCTCAACCGGAGAACCAATCCGGGGGGAACGGGAATTTAAAGAGTAGTTGCACACTTGTGACTCACGTGGTGTCCATGGCCGGCGGCAATCGCTTCCCATCGGGTGAATCGTCTGCTACTGTCACGTAAAAAAAAAATGTAGGTAAAGCTTACAATTCATTAGGCTAGTATTTGTACTCAATTTAAAAGTAGTAGGTACCTATTGTTCGTGACCGGAGATAAATTTCGCCTCCGGTCTTTTAGAACCGGTTTTATAGAATTCCTTTCATATTAATGGTTAAAATTTGCATTCATGACTACCACACGAATGACATTATAAGTCCAAAAAACAAAGCATATCCGCTGCTTCGGGTAATAGCGAGCTGCTCCTATCGTTTCTTATGCAACTTGTTGCCGAAAACTTTCTCTCACAGGGAACTGATGTGGATGTAATCAGATTGAATGGACAAATATTTCCTTATAAAATTGGCCACGGTTTTCTGCGGTTTTTACAATCTCCGGTTTTGTACCGGTTTTTCGAGAACCGGAGCAAAGCACTAGTCCACAAACTAAAAAGAAGAATGTATCATTGACACATTCTTCTTTCTTTCTTCAATGAGTAAAGATGTTTCATAAAAAAAAAACTATAATTAGTTACACAAACTAAGAAGAACATAAGTACACTACCTAGTTAATTGTTTCAAGGAAAAAAGAACCGTCTTAAAAAACCATGAATGAACTGAAAAGTGTGTTAATATATTATTTTATACTTTTCAGTTGTGGTTCGTGAAGGCGGTTCTTTTTTCGTAAAAAAAATTTCTTTTTAGTGTCTCATTTCTCCCGGCCCTCTTCACCAAATAACTTACAGCCTAAATGTGGGTACTAACGATTACGAAGTTGACCTTCCCTCATCTGCCCAGCCGCACAATCAATATTGTTACGTATTAGGTAAAACTATAAAATACATTACTTACCAACGAACACCAAATCGCCATGGTCTTCCTATAGTGCTATAGTAAATAAAAAATTTAATCCTTACTTCTGACTTGTTTGGTTCACGACGTTCCATCATCAGCTCATTTTATATTATGTAGGAGTCATACACATACATACACTACCTACCTGCAGTAGTGAAAAAAATATCCTTCAACTTCTAATCATTGTTCATCATCAGCTTATTGGCTACATAAAATTATTACAATACGGTAAAGTGTACGGTAAGCTTTGAAAAAAAAATTACAAAAACATTACATAGATATGCCTAATAAATTTGCGGTTGCCCTCTATTTTTCTTCGATCCCATCATCAGATCATGACTGCTGACAATCCACACCCTGAAAACCATACCCTTTTGAACAAAAAAATAATTTTCCAAATCGCTTCAGGCGTCTTTTAGTAATCGGGGACTTAAAACAATAGAGTCCGACGAATTGAGAACCTCCTCCTTTTTGGAAGTCGGTTAAAAGTATAATAATGCAAACCTGCTATAAAGAAATCGGTCGACTGATTTTATTGTGTAAGGTGCTGCACAATCGGTTTAGAAGATTATTTACCCTGAAACCTTGCAAGTCAATCCTTTTAGTGCATCTAGTGTACATGCAAGAATTAACAGATATAGTACCTACCTACTAGTTGCTGGATACTTAGTTACTTTAGTGTTACTTAATAAGTAGATAAACCTACATCCTTACCGTAGCTACCTACGTAACTATTAATTTATATATAAGCTGTGCATGTATTTAGATACTAAACTCAAAATTAACTGCACACTGTGGACTTACGCTTAAGTAGGTATACGTTATCATAGCGTAAATAGGTACTTACCTAATTGACTTTTGATACGAACCTACATTTTTCCAAGCGACTTAGTATGTAATGCATACATAAGAGGTACCTACTTACATACAACTAGCTATCAACCAACTACTTAGCATTTTATAAAAAATGCGGCTTATTAGTAAGGCGATTTGAAGAAATTAGCAACTTACTGATATAAATAAACGGGTTAGTTACACTAATATAAGTTATATAACTCAAGACCGGCTAGATGAATTTTATGATCTTTGATTAACTTTATAAATTGGTTTTCGTCCCAAATTACAAAATATCTCTTTTTTTAACTAAGCGGTCATTATAAGCTAGGTACCTACAAAGTTCGACGGGGGCCTCTAACAAAAAATAATGGTATCGATTTCAGGTCGGAAAAAAAAATGAGGAGCTGGAAAAAGTGGTTCGGTTGCTACCGTACATCACGCACAAGGGGGACAAGGTGACGATGTCGGAGCCGCTCGACCCCGCGCGCCTGCTGCCCACGCGCACCGCCTACTGGACCTACCCCGGCTCGCTCACCACGCCGCCCTGCACCGAGTCTGTCACTTGGATCCTGTTCAAGGAGCCGGTCGAAGTCTCAGCAGAACAGGTAGGTACCGCTACTTCATGTCTGGAGTTAAAAATAGAAGCAGCCGACAGCAAACTGGAGGTAGGTACTTTGTGGCTTGCATTCAGCAGCCAAACCTAACTTACCCTGTAGTAGTTTTCCTGAGTTTAATTAGTCCATGGTTTGGATTAGGTACGGCAACCAACCTCAGCTCATATTCATGTTCTGTTCCATTGGAGTGTTCGGCTTCAACATATAAGTACCTAAGTAGCATTATCGTGTTGGCAGGTATGGGAACGGTTAAAAATAGTCATGGTCATTGATGGTGTGTATGAAGAAATCAGTAAGCGACCGAAGTACCTCACTCTAGGCCTCAGTAGCGAGGCAGCTACTCGCAACTGACAAACCCATTTATGCCAACAATTAGAAACCGAACACGTATGTACCTACACAAATAAATAAAATTGGAAGTGGTTATTCAGAGATACCTGCCTACCTAGATTTTTAAACGTCGGCAAAAAAAGTTGTTCGTGTTGGGGAACTTACATAACGCATCAAAAGGAAAATAAACAAGGATAATCCATTTCTTAAAACAAGTTCGAGTGTGAATACCGGTTTCCGATGCGCAAACGGACACATTTATAAGGCATTGTCGAACATTCGCCGCATGCCCCACTTAGAACACTTTCGAAAACACTCCATTTGGATGAACACACTTTGTAACAGAAGTCTCAATCCGTTAGCGGTAACGCCAGGTTAAATCCTTATTTTCTGATAATTAATTAAAGTGCCTACATATGCATGTAATGAGCTTTTGTTAGCAAAGTTTCGTTATATAGCAGGTTGTAAGTAACGTTCCTACATAAAATATTTAAAAATCCGACAAATTGATAACCCCCTACTTTTTGAAAGACGGTTAAAAATAGAAAACAAAATCATATATACCTAAGCGCAAGCTGACTGACTAATCTGTCAAAGCTGGGCTAAGAGTTTGGTAGGTAAACCTAAGGGTTAGAAACTTGAAATTTTGCATTTGGTTTCCTTTTATAGCGGATTTTTGTGAATTCACCCCCTAAGGGCTAGCTCCCTTATTACAAAACGCGAACTGTGGTTAAGTCGCAGAACAAAATTTGTGCCAGACCTTTCTAACAATGCGTGTTGGAACGGGATGACATGAGATTTAGTACGGTAATAACTTTGGATCGCAATTTATAATAAGGTGGTAAGTGTTTAAAAATGTTCAAAGTTAGTATGAAACATAACTCCTGAAATGAAGTGAGGGCACGCCACTAGTAGGTACCAACCTATATAGTAGGTAGGTAGGTAATATAGGTACCTAAGTATCGGCTACGGGGCGGCAGTCAATATTAGGTACATATATCTCAACGATTATTATTATGTGTGCCTTTTCTATTTCTTTACCCTCATGTTCCGATCCACTTGGGTCACAAGTATGACACGATCCGCAGAGGGATTAGGCACATGTGTAGGTGTGACAGTCAAGCATGTGCCATAACATAATATGTAATGCATAATATAATGATCTGGTAACTTCCTTAGATTGCTTTTCTCGTAGGTCCATAATTGCAGTTTGTAAAGTGGTATAAAAGTCTAGTTATAGGTATCAGTTTGTAAATTATACACATTATAGATACCTATCTACTTATCTAATCTTGCTGCTAATAGGTACTGAAGAACTTGGCCAATTAGCGACATGCAAGCAATTCTATAATAACCGGTAGCCTATTCCTATTCCTTCGACACTAGTGTTTCTTTCAATAAGTATTTTATTATTTATTATATAATTAGGAATAGGTATAAACGTATTTCTATTAGAATAATATTAAGTTTATGTTGCCATTATTGTTTGGAAATTGTAATAGTTACAAAAGTCCTCTTTTCGCAGCACCATTGTCCTTTCTGCATGACACTAAGGTTGACTGGTAGGGAATGCCTCTGGGTATTAAGTTCGCCTATTGTATCGTTTTGTGATACTCTTTGTGACCTATGAGGAGAACCTAAGTAGTCATGCTCACTCAAATGTCTCTAGGTGGTGGCGTTATGTGGCGGGTCATTACATTCCCTCTAATATGGTTGAGTGAAATGATGGCTGACACATACGTCATACTTTGAACAGGTGCCACCTTTGGGGACTGGTCCGCTTCGTTTTAACCTCATATTTAGCTTTACTTTGCTTCATTCTATTTTGTGTTGAATTAGACTGTTGACTTGGTATTAGGATAATAAACCAATTGTACTGTATAATGCCTCTGGGCATTAAGTTCGCCTATTGTATCGTTTTGTGCAATAAAGTTAAAAAATAATAATAATAACTCGTACCTCCTTTACCGACAAAAACTCGTACTTTATCCATAGTGGTAACTACATACGTACCACTGTGGATAAAGTACCTACGTACGAGTTGTGAAGGTTTCCTTGCCTGATTAACAGAGAACATCTGATTCTGTTTTCATCGTTGGACGTTGATAAATGAGTAGAGGAAATACTCGAGGACTATGTACAAAGGGCTGATACTATGTTCTGATAGTAGTTATTTATATTAGTAATAATTGTTGTTTTAATGGCGCATAATAACTTGAATGGCCTTGTTTCAGCTGGCTTTGATGCGGAAGCTGCGAAGCGGCGAAGCGTCGTGCGGCGAGGAGGCCATGGAGCTTCTGCACAACTACCGGCCCACGCTGCCGCTGGGCAACCGTGAGCTGCGCGACTACGGCGGCAACTAATCGCGCTGACTCCTGCGCACCCGAGCGGCCACCGATGCATGGCGCCGCGGACTGCTCTGCGTCGACTCTCCCTGCCCCGTGCCACCGACACGGAAACGTGCGACTCGCAGCGCGTCGCTGCCTACACCCACAGTGTTCTGATTCCACATAATTTAAAGCAAAGTAGGCGCTGTTGCACTATGTGTATGACTACCTAATACAAAACTAAAATCATTTTGCATCAATATACAATGCAATGATTTATTCTCAACTGATGATCAGGTAGACCCATTATAAAAAGTAAGGTACTTATTCATTAGGGTTTTTTGTAATGAAATGTAATTTTATTTGAACCACTTGTAACAATCGTATCGTACTCATAGATCTTATAAGATAGATACAGTAGGAACGGTCATTGGGCAAAATCGCTGCACTGCGAGTGCAAGCGATTATGGCTTAACGGTGATAGGTACACCGGAAAATTCGTCGACTGTACCTACTATTAAAGTAGGAACCTAGCATCCCAAATGAATAAACTTGTAGTTATTAAGAGTGACACCAACTGATTTATTTTAGTTTACTTAATATTACCTACTTATACATTTTAACTATTCGTTATGAAACTTAAATGATCTACATTATAGTAGTTATATACTTAAGTACTTTTTAATTTGTGATCTGAAAGTTGAATGCGTGGCATTCTCATCGTAAAACATGCATGTATTGAACATGTGAAATATAGGTTAATTGTTTACAATCTTGGGTATTTTCAAGCATAGCCGTGATCCATCTCCTCGAGAGCGAATGCTCAACTAGGGATATTCGTAATAAAATCGAACGAAAACAGTTTTATTTTAATTAACGTTTGACGATAACATTGCAATGTTGACATTGCCTATTGTAATCATTATTTCTAATTATTCACTACACCACCGAATTGCACAATAAAATTTCGATACTTTCGTCCCTCTGCTCTGGGTCCTCCTAGAGTACGCCAGTGGGGAGGGGGTCATGACCTCCTGGATCCGCCCTCGGAAGTATGTATGTACCCTGACATAGGGCGAACCATGCTGTTGTGTTTTATGGTGGCTCCCCGCCTTAGTGATCACGTCTACAAACAATACGTAAGTACGTGAACGCACCACCCGCATCACCTCGTGCCTCGAATCTGAGCGGCACAGTTATGTTAACTGGGCCGGTATAGGATTTATTAGGTTTTAAACTATTAATTAAATTAATTAGGTATAGATCATACAATGCATGAACAATATTATGCTGTATTAACATTCACAAATACATATTGTATTTTAAAATAAACACTGTCTTTCATTGCATCAGTCAGTCTTCATTTGAAATATTGTTTTCCAACTTTTAATAGAAACAGATAAAAATTTTATTCGAATGCTCCAAGAGGACAAAATATAGCAGTGGATAGTGGCATCAAACATCGTTGGAACTTTGAAATCGTCAACTTAGCGTTTAATTCCCAGTTGCGTTCAAAGCTGCCGCACTGGAGCCTGGGGTACGCTTGGACTATGAGTCTTGATTTGGGGAGTCTGGTGATTACAATGAAGCTAATGCCGTCTGACCTTCGGGAACCAGACCACTGAATCATGGTTACACGTTTCAGAAACTTACCGAAACGTGCAAGTTTTCTCACGATGTTTTCCGTCACCGCTTAGCTAATGGTAGAAATACGCAAATAGATTTAAAAAATCTAAAGGTGCATGCTCGGATTCGAACCCGGACCCCTCGGAGGCTCTATGGAGGGCTCGTTCTGAACCACTGAGACTCTTTACTAATATGAATAATAAATAACCCTAAACATAGGATGTGATAATCACTTATAACAATACCAATTACATATGACGATTCTTCCATATGAAGTCTTTAATCTCCTTTCACCCTTTTAGGAGTTGAATAAAAAATTCAGAAAATGATTCTGTATGTTTAATTTCTCTTCAATACCTACCTATATAAAAAAAATAATTACAGATATAAAATCAATTTATTTGTAATTATACAATAAAGGTAAAAAGGTTAAAAACGCTACCTTATAGGATTGAAAACCTTGATGTACCTTACGCAAATTCTCAAGCAATACGCAAGTGTAACCATCTGAAGTATACGCTTAATGGACGTTAAAAGATATTATTTAAAAACATTACATACTTAATTTTGAAAAGTTATAGGTACCTACCTATGTATAGTATATAATACTTACATCATTGTAGGTAGTACAGCATACATAAAAAATACCACATTATACCTAAGTAGTAAATATCTATGTAAATTAAATTTTTCTCTGACTAGACGGATATAGTAGTGTTTTAATGATTAGAATCAAACACTTCAGCAAAGTCTTTAACCTTAAGGTACCCCGGTAGGATACAATTATCGCTGTCTTATTTAAAAACCATCACAAAATTTACTTTCAAAATAGTGGTAAAATATTGGAAGGGCACATCGGTTTTGTAGGGCAGTGGGAGTGCAAATAAAGCATGCAAAGCAAAATAAAAATAAAGGTTACATTTATTGCTAAGGTACTTTTTTGGTCAACAATTTCTAGCTACTTAAATTACTTCTTAAAACTAGTTTACATGAGTATTTGATTTTCATAGGTTAGCTATAAATAAATGTAAGGCACCGACATACATTCTAAGGGCGCTTCCCGTAAGGCGAACAGTGAGCAGCTGACAAGACTGTTCACAAGCAACCTTAACGCGCGCAAGCGAACTGCCTACACTGCGCTGGCTGCATCCATGGACACTTCATTTAAAATTTATCTATAAGGAGGCAATCTGTCAGCCGCTCACTGTTCGCATAATGCAGACGCGCCCTAAGGCCCGATTCGACCAAAGAATCCAGCGGCTCCGGGGCATATTAGGGCTAGACCTCCGGCTTTAGATAGAGCTTTCCATTATCAAAACGTTAATTTTTCCAAGTGTCCCGAATGCAATGCGCGATAGTGTATATTCGTATTAAACTACAAATAGTGAGCCTTCTGTCCCGCCATAGGGTCGCGCTGCAAATTACGTCAACTGTAGGTAACATAAATGAAGGTTAATATCTAACAGATGGTGATTACAGAGTTTTTACTCTGTTTTTACTCTGCTGCGAGAATACAGCGTGTGTAACGGACAACGTGATTGTTTTTTTCTTATTATTATTAATGATGGGCTTGCTTTTGGCTTTACACTGAACTCAAAGAGTTGAGAAAAAGCCTATGATGCCTGGTAACAGTCAAATGCCTAAATATAGCGTGTTTTGTATGGAAGCCCCCCTTAAATATTAATTTTATTGTGATTTTAGAATTTGTTATTATAGTAGCAATAGAAAAACATCATTTTTGAAAATATGAACTGTCTAGTTGTTTTTGCGATAGATCCTGGAGACAGACAGACGGACAGCGAAGTCTTGGTAATACGGTCCCGTTTTTCCCTTTGGGTACGGAACCCTAAAATAGAAGTAACATAGGGGCCATTCTCGTGCTCTCGATGACTCGATATAATATCGAATTCGACATTTATATCGAAGAAAGTACAATGGAAATCTCTGATTCGACTTTGTCGAGTGTTGTCTGTTTTGTGTTGTCTTCAAACATTGTCTCAGGTATGAAGCTCTGTTAGAAAAAACACAACAGAAGTAACATCTGTAGATATTAACCCACATGACCTAAACAACATTAAACAAAATGTATAATTTCGTTTCTATAAATATCATTCTCACATTACAAAATATTTCAAAAATTTTACTTGCACTTGCAGATATTTTCCAATAATAATAACATACAGAAATCAAACTGGTACTTATGCTTATTTTTTAATCATTCCCTAAAATGCTAATAGAAAAATATACAGACAGACATAGGTCTGCTGAGCAGATCTTTGGGAGCATAATTACAGTATTCAAATTAATTAAAATATTTAATGTCAAAATGCATTTGTTTAGTAGATTACTAAAGTTAATCATGTAATTAAAAATGAGGCAAGGGTTGCTATTAAAGAAATTGGCAGGTGGGATAAATTCTACCCATAATGCGTCATTTAGAAGCATTATAATGTAATCTAATATGTAATGATAACTCTTGGACAGCAGATGTAATTTTTATTCAATATAAAATAAATCCTGATTGCTGCAAGTCTTGTGGCCAAACCTTGGAATTATGAGAAAACAAATTAATAAACAACTGAAAATTCATTTATACGCTTTTCTAATGAAAAAAATGTTATCCCTTCCAGTATGGATTTTTATTTGATGGTCTCGAATGTGGAAATATGATCCTTTTTTTTCGAAACAAGTTTCGAGATGAGAAATATAATTCTCACATCGAAACCGATTTCGAAAGAAGAATGATTATTCTTAGTAAGAAACTAGTTTCAAAACTTAGATTCCTAGGCGGCCGAAGGGATTTTATCATATAATTATTTATGAAATGATTATGATGATGATGATTATAAACTGATCATTGCTAAGATATAAGTAATTAAGTTTCTTGTAGAAACTGATCAAACCTAAGAAGACAGAATGGTAATAACATCGTAGAAGTGTAAATTAAACCAAATCTAATTTATTTAAAATGTAATAAGATCTTCCCCTGAATCATGGGATTGACTGGAGCTTCCTACATTTTGTTCAATATTGTTAGTTTTTGGAGAGAGTTTTCTTTTAGGTGCAATTGGAGTTTCATCTATGATTCCAGTTGCACCTAAAAGTTTACCTTGTTCAGTGAATGTCCTAACATCACAATTTAGTTCAATTCGTCTATTAGATGGAGATAATTTTGTTCTGACAGGTGGACTTGGAGCAGCTCGGGAGTAGGCTGGTCTATTGTCAAAAATGGATATATCAACAGGATTTTGACGATTTGAACTTCCTGTGAATTGTGCAGCAGTTTTACTTCTTTCTAATGCAAAACTACTGCTGGATGTCTCTTCTCTCTTTATTTCGCTATGTATTTTGTGATCATCAGTGTAAAAGGTAGTTTTCTTTACACATTCGGTTCGTAAGTGTTTATGTGCTTGAACATCTGACTTGCTTCTCTCAAGTGAAAAGGCACCATTTGTATGTAGATGACAGCTAAAGGAACTAGAGGTGGTGTTTACAGTGCAAGCTGGAGTAGTTGAGAAAGGTATTGAGGGTGCCCACAAACAGGCACCTTCGTTCCTGGGCACCAAAAGAAGAGGGTCCTGAAATATTAAACATTATACAATTTCAATTTGTAGAGGTAGCTATATTAACATACTCGTTTAAATCTACAATTAATTATGCCTTAACTGAAACCCTTCGAAAACATACTTTGCCTGTGATTGAAAAAATCTTTGACTGAAGAGTATGAAGCCTATTTCGTAAGTATTCATAGGAACATTCTCTTAGCTTCATCACCCATTGAACTACATTGTCTTCAGCACGAGCCGCAAATATATGACGTTTTTCAGGTTCATCACTGTAATGATATATACCGCAATTAAAGTTTGATATGAATATAAAGGTGCATAGATATAATAAGGTGCATATAGATAAATGTTATAAATAACAGAGACCAGCTTACATAAAAGATATAGAAAATGAGAACGGAATACTCTGTCCATGTTCCATCTGAATAGACGAATTTTCCATTACAAATAAACCAGCCGGGCTTTTAGAATCAAATTTACCCATTTCACTTATCTTAAAGTAAAATAGATAATTATTGATAAGTCGAAACCATCGTTCTTTAAAAACTGAAAAAAAAGACATACACCTACATTTAGTATTACTATTTTAATGCTGAGTTATGAGCTGAAATGGTTAAATATAAATTAATACATACAAACATTGTAATGTAATGATATTATTGTAAGTTTCAATTGAAAACCTCTAGTAGACATTTTAGAATTCTTAGTTTAATAGAGGTTCTCGAAAAAATACGACAATCAGTGTTCCTTATTAACGAAAAGAATTAAAAATCACATAAAACTACTCCAGAATACACTATTAAGAATGATTCATAACAGGACACACAATGAAGTCACTTTTACTATTTACAAAAATAGTGTAATGTTAAATTCCGAGTAAAAGCTTTCCCTAAAGAACTTACCTGCTTGATTTCGATAACCACCATTAGTAATCTTTTTGTAGTTTAATCTTCCTTCAATAATGCAAGGCTTATCGCTCAGTTGAGCAAGTTCACGAACGTTACATTTCATTTGTACTTTTTATCTGAACTAAAACACCCGAAAAATAAACACGTTTCTTGACACAATATCCTAATATATCTGATGTCAATTTCACATCAATAAAATATCATTAATAATTGATTAATTCAGCCAAAACCCAAATTACATTACAAGATTACATTCTAAAAATAAACAATTTGACGTATTGTAATGTCATGTTGAAATGACAGTAGTTATTTCAACGTACGTACATACCACAGCCGTTAAGTCCGCGCCACCAAAGAAGTTCCGTGTACAGAGTAGTAGTTTTTAATATAGGAAAGTGACAAGCGCGCTCGAGTCTAGTGGAAATTAAGCTTACTGTAACCCAGTCAAGTATAGCTTTCTATGAAAAGGCAGCCTGTTTAGGTTGCATGCACATCTATGACTAAAAATGACTCCATGTGGCTTAATTTAAAGCCGTCCCGTAACGAACGAGAATATCCTGTCCATAGAATACATATTATACTCTTATCCTGTCGCAGCATCGCATCCAAACAAAGGAGCCGCACAGCGTACGCGCTGTGCGTCTCCTCTCCTTTGCGCGCGTGTGAAAGAGAGGGAAACTCCGATTCGGTCGACGTAAACGAATGTGTAACTTTGTGTACATTTGCGTAGGTTTTTGCAACTCTACGTACCTTTAGCCATAGTAGATATATACGCTATATCTACTGCGCTTTAGCCATCATTTTGTGTACGAATTTTGTATGCTACTATTCTGCTCATTTCTTAAGAAATAATTATTTCATTTCCATTTCAAATTTATTTTCAACACGCACCAGATGATTCTTGTTGCACCCAGGAACCCGTGATCACGGCTCGCCACTGGACCTACAAGGCGATTTCAGGATGTTGGGGCTTGGGAGGATATTTTATTTTTAAACTTCCTGCTAATGTGGTAATGTAAGAATAATATATATGAAAATAAGAGAACTACTCTATATCGTAGTTATCTTTCTGTCGAAAATGGCGGAGTGTCGATACTGCTGTAACGTGTTTATCTACTGTAATTTAGCTCAGTGAAATGAGGCTGCCTGTCCACAGAAGGAGACTGCGGAGCGGTCAGCGATATAAAGTCTACAAAAAAACTCCGCTTCTCAGCGACCAAAGTTCTTCTATTGGCGGATTTTAGCCTCGCTCATCGCTACGCAATCTCGCTCCGCTTCAGTAGACAGGCAGCCTTCTTAGGCACTTTCTTAACTGCGCCCTCTGGAATTTTTAAAACCATTTGCATAATAATTCTACCATTCGCTCGGCGGAGAGGGAAAATCGCGAAGGTCAGATGACATTCGCTATAGCCTGTGAAAAATCCGCGAGATGGTGTATGATCTATGTTCATACAGGGTGTATCTGTGGACATTTTTTACGGTCAGCATCAAAAGTAGTTAACACTTTAGTACTATGTCAAAGTAATTGTTCTGCCGGTTCTGCCTATTATAGTCAGTTTCTAAGGGGTATGTAAAAATGTTACTTCGACATGGTACTAAAGTGTTAAGCTACTTTTGATGCTGACCGTACATCCCTTTAAGAAACAACATTTGTTCTGACTTTTGGAAAATCGCATAAAATAATAAACTTTTTATGAAAAACTCGGTCCCGTGACTTGGTCATTTTGTATGGGGAATCCTTAGACAATTTAACACGGGACGTGGCATGTGGGTGATTTCTCCTCTGCCAAAGTACACGACCTAGACAAAAACGGGGAATCGAAAATATTTTGACGAATTTCGAAAAGTCGTAGAACAAATGTTGTTCAGAATAGTTGAAAGGACACGAAAAATGTTAAAACCATGAAAAAAAAATTCTACGTAAAAAAACCGCCGTCAAAAACCACGAACTAAAAAGTATAAAATAATATTTTTACACTTCAAATAACATTTTATAACAGTACTCTCGAGAAAAGGTGTTACAGAAGTCGGTGCCTAATCCCTATTGAATAATTGAATGAAGTATTTATTACAAGATAAGTCTTGGGCGCCGACTTCGGTTACTATTCTCGAGTGTAACTGTTATAAAATTTTATTTGAAGTGTAAAAATATTATATTATACTTTTTAGTCCGCGATTTTTGAAGGCGGTTTATTTTACAGATACACCTGTATTAGGTACGTCAAAAATAACCATGGTTATGGTATGAAAATAACCAATCACTTGGTAACTACTACAAAGTACCATCTACTTTTTTTTCACAAGTAATAAGTCCCCATATTCGAGGGCGGAGCTTGTACTAGTTACACAACAAACTTAATACGGTTCTCGCCTAAGAGGTTATATATGAGTATCGATGGGCTAAAGAAAGGGGTCTTTAACAGTGCCAAGTAAAATAAAAAATATAATATATAATTACTCATTTATTTTTAACTTTTAGTACAAAATAAAACTAGTACACAGGGATACATCTCAAACCTAGCATTTGCAATGTTGAATAGTCCGAGGCTTATGACAATAAGTCTTCTCATTTGTACTATTTTAGACACTATAACGTCACACAGTTTAGCTCATTTACCCCAAAAAATAAAGTCATAACTGAATAATGTTATCACTCTTCGAGGCAACCTGGTCGCAGTTCAGAATACGCCGTAGTTAATAAAATACAATATCCTAGTTACTTCAAAATCCATTTTATACTCCTAATCATACGAATACATACACAATTTTGAGGTTTGGAGCGGCATTGATGAGTTTTTCAGGCACAATCAAACCAGTGCACTCCGATGTTTAAAATACATAAAACAACATTTTGATTACAAGCTTACTAATTGTTGTTAGCTAAGCTTAATAGCTTAAAATTATTTAAGATTGTCATTTATGTATTATAAACATCATATGTCTTGTATTTTTCTTTTCTTACTTCGACACAACAGTGGTCGGTCTCAAATAATTACCATTGCCCAAATTTAGTAATTATTACAAAAGTATTACACAAATATCAACATCTTTTGTTCTTATTTACAACAATATAGTGCACAACAGACTAAATAAAAAGTAAACAAATCAATATCATTATTTTACATAGACAGCAAGTAGGTATCTTGTGTTACAAAGAATTACAAGAAGATATCTTCAATGCAGATAATTTTAATTTCCAATTGACGTGTGTTGTGTAACTAAGTGATAATAATAAATAATGCTTATTTCAAAATCGCGTTGCAGATAAGAATAATGTTTATGTAAAGTGTCGATCGCTTATTTCTATTCACCTGTCTCAAAAATATGTAATCTACTATAATGCTTACTCCGACTTTCTAGCTGAGAATCTAAATAAGAAAAATTTATAAGATAAACCAATAAACTTTAAGCGTACTATTATACAAAATATGTATGTATAGAGCCTATTATTAGTTAAATTTCACTACCCGATTGTTAATTGATCAAAATATGTTGACCAATGCTACTTATTAATTAGGTATGCCTATTGATTGTGTTATTTTTTTAGCGATCGTTGTTCGACACAGTAAATAAACAGATGCCTAGTAGAATGTATACATTACTCAATAAGTATGAACTGCATTTGGAACAACGATTGCAAAATATACTCTCATAATAAGGCCCCAGGTCTAAATAAGAACCACGCGATCGAAAGTTGTCCAACATTAAATACTTCGGCGATCTATTTCTGAAAATCTACTAATGTCGCAAAAAATTTAAATGTTTTGTTCATTCATCAATGATTTTTCAATATAAGCTCAAATAAAAAAGATTAATATGAATATACAAACATCATACAAGAAGTATCAGTAAACAATTACGTCTCTTTAACTACATACATAAAATATATCGTGGCATATAAGTTGACTCAAGTTTTAATACCACTTGACCTGCGCAGTAACATATTGTTGGTCTATACATGCATGTCACGTGGTACCAAAACTTGGGTCAACTTATAAGCCGCGAGCTGTATCTCTTCTACCAACCATTCTGAACATTTGTTTTGTGTTTCGTAAATACATACACACTAAAAATATCTACTTTTCATACAAAGTCAGTCACGTGACACGTGACTTGTTCATTATGGGGAGTAGAATTTTTTTTCGACGAATAGAGGTTGTTCAGAATAGAGATGATGACAAGGACAGATTGGCTGACTTTTTACCCGACTACGGCAAAGCAAAAGGAGGGTTATGATTTTGACAGGCTATGTATGTATGTATGTATGTATGTATGTATGTATGTATGTTCATCTGTTTCCACGTAACTTCTTAACTACTTATCAGAATTCGACAAATGACATATCATTATAAGCGTCTTGATCGTCCGCTGGTTATAGGCTATATGAAGTTTCACAAAATCTAATGTGGCGCCCTCTAGCGGACAAAACATACAGAGTAAAAAAATAAAGTTATGATAAATATGCCGTGTTTGGTATCATTTAAAAGCGCTTGACTTGTACATTTTGAATATATATATATATATATATATATATATATATATATATATATATATTACTAGCACTTGGACACCAAAATAGTACAAATAAAATAAAAGTAAAAAAACTAAAACCCAACTACGACAAAAAACGTCGCTGAAAAAGTATAAAACAAGCCTTCGTTGTCAATTTATGCAATATTCACTATGTAGAGATAAAATTTCATGTTTGGAAAGGCGTAGTCACACGTTAAATATACTACCCTTTGACAACGTGTGACTGCGGATTTCCAAACATGAAATTTTATCTCTACATAGTGAATATTGCATAAATTGACAACGAAGGCTTGTTTTATACTTTTTCAGCGACGTTTTTTGTCGTAGTTGGGTTTTAGTTTTTTTTTAGCTATCGAACTGTAGCTTTTCGTCGTGGTAGTTATGATGTCACAGGTACGACACCGTTTGTATGGAGCGTTTTGGCTTTGGTTTTGGGAAGGTATATTTTATTGTGATATTTTGGGAGCTTTCAAGCTTACAAGATCACTCTTTCACCATTTTTTCTATTTTTCTAAAGTTTACCAATCAAAAAAAAAATCTTCATCCTTATGGTTGGTTTGGTAGTAGAGAGAGGTAGTTAATGGGATGTAAATTTTTACCGATACAACCTGTATTATTACTAATAGTTTACAAATAAAAGGTTATTTCTTTTAAAATTATTTATGTGATTTAAATTACAAGTTACGTAGATGTAATTAATAACGCACCATACAAGCACTAAGGCCGCAAGGACAATATTATAAAATAATTAAAGAAATGCTAGTTTGGTAGTAAATATACCTATTGCCTTTGTAACAATTTCATAAGTACCTACGACAATATTAGTAACTATCTAAGAAAACTCGAATGAGATTTCCTATTTTTGGTAAGTCTTATAGCTAGAAGGCGGATAATCTTCGTGAGCGAAAACATATTATTATTTAAATTTTCCAATGTGCGCCTCGTCTTACAGCAGTCAACTTATTTGTTAAGTCATGAACCACAATAAACTAAACCCCTTTTCAGGATAGATAATCCCATGACCAATCCATTTCATTCTTTACTTTGAAACATACTACTCATAGTGTTACCAGCCCGTAACTTGTGTGAATGAATTGATGATAGTTAACTAAAAGAAATGTCCGAAACACAAAAAATATAATCAAGTAATAGTTTGAAATTTCAGGTTCAAATTACTACATCACAATAGTAAAGTATGATGTTGTGAATATATTGCAACACACGACTTAAAATACTAAGATGGTTTATACAAACGAACCCTTTTCTACTACCTTCCAAGTCAAAATGTTTGAGATGGAATGAAATTAGATAAAAACTTTAAACCTTGAAGAGCCCTTTTACAGTTCTGTGGCGCTGGATTTTACTGATTGTAATGAAATTAATATTTATAATCAGGCATTTAAAATTAAAAATCGATTTGTGATTTTGCAAGCTTATTTTGCAAATTAATTATATTAATTTCATTACAATCTGTAAATATCTGTTGGTACTGAACAGAAAAAGGGCCCTTAAAGTTATACTAGATTTTATCAAATTACACATTTTCAAATAAAAATGTTTAAAGCACAGTATTTATTTCCCATAGTAGTAAAAAAAATTAAGTATATTATTTCAGTCATTCTCCATGTATAAAATTTCATTAAAATTGTTTTATCAAAGATTCTTAGCTTGAAAATTGGTAAGATAGGGGCGTTCATATAAACAATCTCAATTACATTAATATTTAATTTTAAATGTCATATTTGTAAAGTACATATATGGTTGTAAAATTTACCACTACAATAAAAACAAACAAAAAATGTAAGTAAAAATACCTTACAGACAGCATACCAACAACAAAGGCAACCAAATATCTATTCGATGGTACTATATGTGCTATTCAGCAGACCGCAGGAACTATAAAATGTCTCTGATATGTTTTCTTTTGAATGTTACTACAGTTTAAATTAGGCTTGGGAAATTTGAAGAAATTGGAAGGAAATTTGAAGAAACTTAGTTGTTCACAATAGTATGTATTTAAAAAAAATATATTTGAAATACTGAAGTAACCAACTGAATCAATTTATTTTTTGTACAAAGATGAATGGACAGCTCAAAGACAAAGGTGTAAAAAGCCTCAGTATGTAAGCAATTTGGATGTGAAAGTTTTCGTAAAATAAATACTTATTGTAATATGTTTCAGCAAACAAGTTTTAAGGGTTTTTGAGCATTTGAAGGTAACTAATATATATTTATAAAAGTTTCAATGTATCAGAAAAGAAAATCGAGATGCATAACATAAATGTGTATTGTGTGCAGTAAATAAAATCAAAACCTCTATTTCTAGCACTATGTAATAAAGCACATTTCAATCATTGACCAAACATACACTTTAATTCATATTAGGTACTCTAAACAATCCATATTGACGAAAATACATATGTATGGAATTTGCATATTTTTCAAGTTAGTCATTTAATAATACTAATGTGTAAGTAAGTCCTTCACTCGTTTCGGGCGAACATAAAGCACTATTTGCTTATAGGTGATACCAATCCACGATCTAATTATTCTATAACTATGCAACACATCTAGATTATTTGTGAGAGCACCATGGTGGTTTGGTCACGGATTGAAATGTAATTTTTATTTTATGGTGGTATCACTATCATGTTTTATTGTAATATTCTGTATTATAATTGGATTTTTAATGAAGCAGTATTTAATATTAAGGTACAGTTGGCAATCACAGAAACCCTTTTTTGATCCAAAATTAGATGTAAATTTCTCTAATTGGTGTCAACCTTATTTGAATGCATTGTTGGTATTTAAAGTACATCTCTAGTCACAACATACTTTACAAAAAAATTATTGCAGTTCATCACAAATTATGATATAAAATCTTATATTTTAATAACAATTACTTAAACGTGTGCGATACTAACTTATTATACATGCCTCATTAAAAATCTATCGATCTAGCTAAACCTTGATGCGACAAGACTTTTCGATAGATACTTAATTATACTTTAAATATTAAAAAGGTAGACCACCTGTGCAGGCAAATCTTTTTGGCAGTATTGGCGTCTAGAAAAGACTGAATTTCGGAAGCTCTTCGATAGGTCATGTAACTATCGATGAACATTTAATGGATACATTCGTAATTTAAATATATTAAGCATTAAGCTTAAGTAGCCTTTCACTGATTTCCCAAAGAAATGATGAACATTATTCAGAGTGAGCTTTCTGCAACATCGAGAACGAAACACAAAACAACAAACATTCATCAAACGACCGGCGTAAGAACGATCCGCTGCATCGTCACCGAATCATGTATTTCAAACTCTAAGACCTAAATGAACACATGAAATACAAACCGTCGCGGCGCGATAGTTCTTTTGGGGTGCCCAGACGGAGCGGCGACATAAACCTAGTGTTAAATAATTACAAATCTTAAAATTAAAATAAACTCAATAATATACATAATTACATTATATATTCGAAAAAAAAAATAACAAAAAAACGACACAGTCAACATCCGAGGGGGCGACCGCGGTCGCCGGATCCCGCTCGTCGGCGACCGGCGAGTCGAACTCTATTTACATAGAAATACATCGAACATTCTCTCGCGTCGGCAGTGTTCCGAAAAATTACTCTAGGGGGCTTACGGACGGCGCTCGCGCGGCGCTAGTGCGCGAACCGGCACTCGTCGCAGCGCTACATGCGCGGGCGTCACATCGCCGGCCGCTCCCAGTCCACCGCGGCCGGCGGCGGCGCGCCGCTCCACGCGCCCCAGCGCTCGCGCCGGAAGAAGCGCTTCTTGAAGTGGTGCGCCGCCGGCGGCGAGCCCGCCTCCGCCCGCGCCGCCTCCGCCGCCTCCGCCGCCGCGCGCGCCGCCTCGCCGTGCCCGATGCCCGAGTCCGGCGACGTGTTGCACGCCTCGTCCGAGCGCCGCCGCTTGTCCTCCATCGCCGTCGACGCGAACGATATTATCTGGTCGAACCGAAACGCGATCCGGTCCTGCCACTTGCTCTCGTCGACCTCCTCGGTCCCCTCGCCGTCTGAAAGCACGAATGCGAAGCGTCAGGGGGTGGTCGGGCGCCCGTGAGCCGGCGCCGCGGCGGAGCGGGGTGGGTGCGGGGCGTTACCTGCGGGGCGCGCGCCGTCCGGCAGCTCGTCCACGAGCGGCGTGGAGGTGTTGGAGTGCGGGTCCGGCGGCGGCGTGCGCCGGCGCGCGGCCTCCTCGTCGCCCGCGCCCGCGCCGCTGCGCCCGCGCCAGTACTCCGACGCGAGCACGCGCGCTTGCAGGCACGCGGCTAGACCTGCCGACCGGTATCGATCATGTAATTTGGTCCTCACATTAGCATAACAAATTCACTACCATGCTACTACACATGCAGCTCGATAAACATCGCGTCATCCATCACCAAAAGTACAATATTATCGAGAGATACGCGATCGTGTACCTTCTAGCGGTTGATGCGAGGCCGCCGGCTCGTGGTACCGCGCGCTCATGTTGACGGTGGCGTTAATGATACTCTGGTTGGAGATCTCGAGCGTGCGCTCGATCTCGCCGTTGACGAGGTCGCCGATGGTGCGCGCGCCGGGCGCCGCCAGCCGCTCCTGCGATAGATGCCGACGCAGCGCCAGTTTAGCCGGGGAAACCTGCCGAGCGGTCGCTCGTATTGTTCAATATCATTTAACTTTCGCCTCGAGATGTCTTTACGGAAACCTCGGGCGAAACAATGTCAGGGACGGTTCCGAACGAGAACGTCAGCGACGGCTCGATAGGATTACTCGTGTACATTACTACACTATAGGCTACGTCCTACCTGAGCGGCGCGCCGCGTTCCGTCTCGTCGAGCAATCCGCGATGCGTCGAAAAAAATACGCATAGTCTACTCCCGCATTGCGACAAAATGCGAGAAACTTATATTGCGGCAATTTCAATCGAGTTTGAGTGAGATGCGAGGCCCGCGGACCGACATCGGTTCAACGCAAAGGCTGTCTAGAGGCGGATAGCGCTCGCTCCAACGGAACTCGGCTCGCGATCTAGCCAAACGGCCAATCAAAGCTAACGGCCGGATATGTGAACAGAAAGCGACTAGGATGATGTACACACCTGCGTGTAGTCGGGCTGGGCCGGGTGCAGCTGGCGCAGGTCGGCGGCGCGCGGGTCCAGGAGCGCGTGGTGCGCGGGGTGCGCGGGGTGGGCGGGCAGGCGCGGCGGCTCGCGGTGGCGCTCGAACGGGTAGCGCTCGCGGCGCAGGTCGCGCGGCGCGGCGGCGGCGGCGGCGGCGGCGGCGCGGGCGTAGGGCGGCGCGGCGGGCGCCGGCGGCGCGGGCGTGGCGGCGCCGCGCGGCGGGTAGGCGCCGGGCGCCGGCCGCACGTAGCCGTTGGCGTACGCGTGGCTGGGCGCGGGCTGGCGCGCCGCCTTGCGCTGCTCCTGGTCCTCGTTGAGCACGGACGTGATGATGCTCTTGAGGCGGTCCTCGAAGTTGATCACCTTGGGCGACTCCTGCACCTTGGCCACGACGTTGAGCGGCTTCTGCGGCTTGCCGGGCGAGAGGCGGTGCGCGGGCGGCGGCGCCGCGCGCGGCTGCGGCTGCGGCTGCGTGCGGTGCACGGGCGCCGCCTTGGGCCGGTGGTCGAGCTCGCGCGCGAACCCGTTCACTATGACGTTGGGCTTGGAGATCTTGCCGGCCTCGATCTGGCGGCCGGTCTCGAGGATCTTCTGCGCCAGGATCTCGGGGTTCTGCTCCTCGATCTTGCCGACGTCGGGCACGTCGGGCCACTCCTGCGAGCGCGAGCGGTGCTCCCGCGACTTGCGCGGCTTGCAGTTGACGGAGTGCGGCTTGACGGTGGCCACGGGCACGCTGGACGTGACGACTTTCTGCTGCTCGCTCGCCCTTTCCATTTGCATGATTTCGTTTTGGAGGTGACCGACCTGGGCATGTAACCGTTTTCTGTGAGCTAGAGTTGCCGATATTTCTTTCAATATACAATCGTGAGCTATACTCTGAGTGATTTCAACATCCGGCGGTATGTGACCTAACTGTCTATACTTTTCAGTAATTTCAAAAGTCCTTTGTTTAACAAGTATAGCTTGTTCAGCTTCTATACTATTCACCTGTAATTAAATAAAAAATATTAACAAAGAAAATAATGAATGTAGGCACAGACAACAGCACATGGGCACAATGTAACAACTACAATCTATAAAATTTCTTCATCCGATTGTCAGCTTAATGTAAAATACATTTAGTTCAAAACCAATTGTGAACAATTTTACAGATTGTATTAACCCAACGTATTGTTGTCTGTACGTGATAAAAAAAGAAATAAAAAAGGTGTGTATGAAATGAAATGAAATGATAAGTAGCATAAGACGATCACAATAACCAAACCAGCTTTACCTGTGCCTGCAGTTTGCTAGCTTTACTCTGCAGCTCTTTATGTCTGCCCACAATTTCCTTAGCTTTGGCGAGTAAATCGACCGTATTATTGGCGTGTATACCCAATTCACTCATGCGTGCTTTTAGTAGCGCAACACTGTCACTTATGAGCACGTTAATCTGTTTATCTAACTGAGACGCACGCGACTTCAATTTCTGGTTTCTTTCCTGAAAACGGATACCACCAAATTTTTAATAAATATTAGTAGTAGGTATTAGAACGAAAATAAAGGAAAAACAATGTAATCGACTGATGACAACCATCTTTAAAAAATAAAAAAGCCCGATCAGAAATATGAAGCTTCAACTTCATAATAAGTTTATGAATGCTAATGCTAGAGCATTTTTAAACATAAGATTATATAACAAAACGTTTTGTTTACTAGAAGTAAACATTTCGAATCCTTGTACGATGGACTCCAAAACTATGTACTTCAGTATCTTGTCGTCATAGTGTAGTGTGTTGTCGCAAGTGTTTACATATTTTTGGAGTCGACTGTACAGTCAGCGACACGTCAAATTACCCCCACCCGCAGTACAGAAATAGCACTAATGTCTGAGACATGAGAACGGTCCAAAGTCCAAAAAGGGTAACTCCACGTGGCGCCGTGTGTAAATAGAGAGAAAATAATGATAAATAAAGATGCTGATGATGGTAGTTGCATTACCTTTTCCCTTTCAATCTGGTGTCGTATCTCGTCAGCGTAGGCGGGCTCGTTCATGCGGTTGATGAAGGCGAGGTACTGGTCGCGGAACATGTCGAGCAGCAGCTGCAGGCTGTAGGGCGTGTGCGGCGAGCGCGGGATGTCCAGCTCCGAGTGCAGCCGGTCCGCGGGCTGCAGCTGCACGCCCAGCGCCGACAGCCGCTGCTCCACGCAGCCCGGCGGCGGCGCCGTCACCTGCATCGCCACCACGTCAGTCAAATTCGCCTTCGGTAACAATTGCCCGGCTCGACCGGAGGATACCAGCCTCACAGAAAACCGCTGTGAAGCAGCGCCCGCGCTGTGCAATGAGGGTATCAGAAACCAAGGAGGAGAAAAGATGGACAGCACAGTAAAAAACACCTCAACACCAATTAATGCTTCTAAAATTTATTCGACCCGGGCAAACATTGTGAGGATCGTGGTCCAATTATGCTTACCAGATTTCCCGAATCATAGCCAGGGAGACACTAGGAATCGAACCTGGATATGTTTGATATAAGCATGGTTGGATCCAAATCACCATTGGTTGAAACAACACAAATAAGGTCCGCCTGTGGCAGCAAAGTAACGGAAAGTGAGGACTTACGGCTCAGATTGAAAGATACTTTATTTTCATAGGAATAATAAAGTGAGGGTACCGGAGGCCCAATCCCGGGGAAGAGGGGTTAAAAGGTAAGCAGCGCACTTGTGACACCACTGGTGTTGCAGGTGTCCATGGGCGGTGGTAATCGTTTACCATCAGATGATCCGTCGGCTCGTCTGCCACCTATATCATAAAAAAGGGAGAAAGATGTGAAGGAAGGTTCTTCAAGTCATGTCCTCCTCCCATTTTGGCGATGAGGGAGCGTCGCCGGGTTTTAGTTCGTATACTAGTCTGGGGCGCCAGACATAACCCGCCTGCGCCCCGTAGGAGAGAATGCATAAAGAGTAGCAAGACTAGTCGGCTCACTTCAGGATGGCGGCATTCCCCAGCGTCAAAAAATGGAAGGGCATACTCACAGTGCCGTTGTGGGCAGTGGAAGCCAGCGTGGTGGAGTGCAGCAAGTCGAGGCCGGCGATGGCGGCGGGCGCGGCGCGGCGGCGCTTGGCTCGGGCTGCCGCCCGCCGCCGCGCGCCGCCCGCGCTCGCGCTGCGCTTGCTCGCCGACCGCCGGCTGCGGTCTGCCGGAGTTACCAAAAACGTCACCACTGTCTCTAAATCCCGATCCAAGAAGCTTACTAATGAGGGGCTATCACGTGTGAAATATCCGATAGATAGCGTGCCTGTGAACTGAGGTCCAACTTCAACATCATTGGCTGATTTCCCCTCCCAGACAGACTTGCGCGACAGGGCGGCTGGCAGGCCTCAACGGGGATCGAAGACCGCCCAAACTGCGCAGCGTCGGGAGGCCATCCAGGAGGAACGAGCACCATACCGAAACAGGCATGAGAAGACGCCCGGGTAATTTACCCCAAAACCCGATCCGCACAAAGTGCGATGAAGAAAGTACAGGACCCCAATTCTCGGGCTCGTGAGATTTATTTTCATACGACATATATCACTAAAACATAGTTTTTTTGTATGGTTTTCGGGTGATATCCGCCATGTTTTGAAAATATCACGAACCCGAGAATTGGGCTCCAGTATTGGCTGATTTATTCGTTAATTGACAATCATTTATTCATTTCATTCATTCGCGTCAAAAAATACCTAATCACCTTGGTAGATGGACCTCAGGCCTATAGTACACCATCTTGCGGATTTTTCGCACGCGATAACCCCCATTGTCACAATAAGCGAACACATGGCAAACACCGATTACAGACACCAATCACAAACAGGCATCCCCGTGCTTAGCAGGTACTTACTTGCAGCCACAAATCAAAGTAATGTCAAACACGTTTGGTTCATTATCAATAGTGGAAATTTAACAGATTGTGGTGACCGGATGTGTGGCTGTCTGTACTTAGTAGGTATCACTCCGGATTGGAGTTTGCCAAACACAAAGAGAAAACAACGCAAACACCCAACACGTTCGTGTTTATTGATTGTGACCGCTGTTTGCCAAGCGTGTGAAAAATCTACTATAAGGCGTATTGTTGGACTGAGGTCCGACTTCAGCAGTTAATAGGTATAGGTGTTTCATTCGTCAATTTGTCCTTTTAACATATCAAGCTCTAAAAAACCAATCACCTTGTAGATTTTTCACACGCGATTGTCCCCTTAATCCCCATTTGTCATCTAAAACAACCAACATCTAAAACATAACTGGGCGCCGAAGGTTTCTACTCAACACTAGGGTTTCTTACATTATGTTGTTTACTGTGAAAAAAGTGCGTATGCAGATCTAATCTACCTAATCTCAAACCTTGTTATCACTAGCATGAATTGAACCTGCCACCCTCAAGTACTTACGTCTTACTTATTAGACGCAGAAAACCTCTGAGCTAAACGGGTCGTAAGATCAACACACTAACAGCAACAGGTTGTCTGTAAGATTATGATGTCGAGAAAAATAACGTGTCAATCTAATGCTATACAAATGACCTAACTTACTTAGGTATAACATAATTTATTTTGGTATATATCATTATTAAGTAAATAATGAGTTTTTTTTTATATATCGCAATGTTTTTTAATATATATACCCAGATATCTCTTCAGGATCATGGATCAGGAGCGGAGAGAGAAACCATTCAGCTCTATTGAGAGCAGACGAAAAACACAATGTCCTGAATACTACCACTTAAACAGTTATAGTCGCGACTAAACACACACAACACACGAATGAACTTTCCGACTAGGGCTTCAAACACAGCAAATGCTAAATTCAGCCTTTGATACGTGGATCAAACAAAATTCAACTATTATACTGATATGACTGTGTACCCAAGAAAAATACTCTTTATCGTATGATGACCTGTTGTGAATTGTGAACGATAAATAGCTCATGGCTCACCAACGAAACGTTTTATCAGTTCTACCTTCATCTACCTAATCATAAGACATTATCACATTACGTATTCAATCGGATAAAATAATACGCCTTATTATCATCCAAGTTTATCTGAAGCAAGCGTGCACGTAAACGTGCTGACACGATAAACAATAGCATTAATGAATTGCAACAATGCAAGGATGTCGAGTGTGAGTATACTGACTGGAATCGGAGGAGGAAGCCCACGGTGCGCCCCACTCTCTGGGAGCAGGCTCGGGCCCGGGCGGCGCGTCGTCGGTGCCGCTGGACTCCTCGTCGCTCTCGTCCGTGGACCGGCGCACTGTGCGCCTCTTCGCCACCGCGGCGCGCGCTCGCGTTCGCCCGTTCTCACCCCTGCATCCATACAATATTTAACTTCATTGCTAATCGACAGTTCAGAAAAGTTGCTGACAATCTATCTTATAAATAAATAAATTATTACATCTCATACATTGACGTCATTCCATAGCTGAAGCACTTGTAATACGGATTTCAGACAAAAGAGGAATTCAAAATATAATACTCAAATGCACAATACACCCACAGAACAAGGACAAGTGTTCACATAAATGTTTATCCAGAATAGGAATCGAACCCACATCTAATGCACCATCAGGCTAGTCAAAATCGTCATTACATGGTAGTCTGATTAATATTGGAACTTATTTACAGAATCAAAATAACTTTATTTGCCAGATCACACATGAGTGCAGGTGGTAATGTAGTAATGAAAAGTATTAGGTACAGCTTTAGTTAATACCTACCTATATCAACTACAATTTTATCTGCAGCTCCTTGAAGTATTTGCAATAACTTTAAATATATACATAATTAATTTTATTATGTAGTTATTTTAGGTGTTTTTTCCCTTCTAGTTTTTATTATTAAACTTAGTCCATATCACGTTTGGGCTATACGGAGCAGCAAAGAAATTGACATACCTACGTTACTCTCCGTAGTCGGGCAGTGAGAGTATAGTGGAAATGAGTGAGTATAACCTGACAGGGCGTTGCCTCGCGACTTTCCTCCTGCGCTCGGGCAGCGAGCCGGTGCTGTGGTTGCTGTTGCCGTTGAGCAGGTCGGGCGTGGGCTGCCGCGTCGGCGGCGCGCTCAGGTTCCGCTTGCCGCTGACTTCGCCTTCCTCCAGCTGCGCACCCTAAACACACATTCTGACTGTTCAACTGTCTCAAGGCAAAAACAACACAGTTAAGCTGTTCAAACAAAGTGCGCCGCACCATTTAAATACTTCATTCAATGTACTAATGCTACAAATACATTAAAAAACATAACAGTGAAAGTAATAAATGTTTCCATTCGTTTCAATGATTTATCAGGGTACATAATTATTATTTATTATCTGTGTATATTTATTTATATATCTTAAGTGTATGTGTATAAATAAAAATATGTTAAAATAGTATAATATACCTTTACAGACTTAAAAGTCTGGTTAAATTGACAATTAATATGTTATAATATATTAATAGAAGCCGTCAATATATTCCTACAAATATTTTAAAGTTAATTAATATAAATCATATTATAAATAAGAGTTTGTTTATTTACTCATAAATACTATAACTATAATACAGTAAAAATATTAATATTTATGATGCCGATATTTATTATAATACATTAAAGTTATATTATTAAATACATAAACGTAAGTATAATAGAAAGATGACGTGATTGGAAACAGACCCTTTTGCTGACCTTGAGTTTCGGATTTTTCAGTCTTTGAAAGTATCTCTCCAATTTGGTCCTATCTATAATATGTAAATAGTAAGAGACTGGCTTTCCCGTCCATGACACGGATCCCTTGAGTGGCGACATCTCGCTCACGTGCATGATGGTCCCGATATCTGTCAGGTTTCTGTCTGTTATTCGGAAATTTAAAGGACAAAAGCTCTTCGACGACACTATTTTTGCTCCATCTTTTAAGTCGGCGAACCTTTCCTTTAGCTGGTGATCAACATTTGGGCCAAATGCAAAGTTATTTACAAAGACAATCGTTGCTGCATTAATTTTTTCTCTGTGTTCATCCTTTAAAAAGTCACCCTTAATTAATTTATACTCTCCATTTTTCTTCCCATACCACCGCATTAACGTCCTAAAATTAAGATCCATACTCTGCAAAAGAAAATAAATTGTTTTATAGCTTTTAGGTTAATAATAATAAATTCATACAATATCTCATACATTGTTACGGATATCAGACAACAGAGGAATCACAAATATATACTACACTGAACAAACACGCAAAAGTTTATCACACGAATGTTTGTCCTAGTGGGGATCGAAACCACGACCTTGACGTATGAGGCAGGGTCACTGTCAAATGCGCCAAATTAATATGCACGATTTGTCTAAAATTAGTAACCACAACACCATAAGTTAACATACCTCAGCATATTTGCTAGGAACTTCTGCTCTTTCTACGCCAAAGCAAATGCGACAAGGTGTCGCCGCCGCCATCTGCAAGACCACTTGCCCCACACCTGAACCCAAGTCAACAAAGACATCTTCAGCCGTTATCTCGATCTGATCTATCATCTGACACACTAACTCATATGATGTTTCACCATACACCTGTCGACAACAACACATAGTTTTAATAATAACAATATTCAATAGGAATTTGAAAAAAACATTTAATAGTTTAATATATTAGTGACTATTCAACTAATAGTAAATTACCAACCTCTGGAGAAAATGGTTCATACTGATTCAATTTATCTGGGTCGGAGACTGCTTGATTGTATGTCTGTTGCAAAATATGTTTCAGTAAGCCTCTTGACGGGTACTTGTTTAAACGTTGAGCTGGCAGTGAAGTTCCTTTTTCCTGAAAACAAATAAAATTATAATATTAGTGATAGTAGCAAAATGAAAAAAATATCTTTTCATTTCAAAAACCTATTAGGTATATATTTATCAAGCTCAAAAAGGGTTTTTAGATTGGACATGAGTTAAACAAACTCTCACCCTGATAAAACAATGTAAGTTAATACAAGCATGTTTTAACAAAAGATGTAATCAAAATCAAATATGTTTCCAATTAAAATTACTTTTTAAAGCAAGTTTATTCTTAAAAACAGTAAATAACATTCAGTAATTCTTTTTAAAAACTGGATGCTCAAGAATTTTATTAGTAACTAATTAATGATAGGTAATGTTTTGTGTAATAATCCTCCAACCGATCTCAACGATCAGCCACGTACGCAGGATATATATCCTGCGTATGTGGCTGATCGTTGACTTAATTGATCGTGGCACTTGTGATTGCGCACACACTTGAGCTCTTTAATATTATAGTGCTCAAGTGTGTGCGCAAACACAAGTGCACTCTATTCCCTTACACTCAAATTCCGATGGGACACTACTGTGACACGACCAGAGAGTGATTGGGCGCAGGACCTTAACGTGCCTTCCGAGGCTCAGGGGGGGGACAAGACCGCCAACTTCCAGACCGAGCTGCCACGAAAAATTTCTAACCGAAAACTTGGGTACCAAATTTTTGGCCCGACCCTGGTATCAAAACCGGGACCTCTTGCGCAGCCGTCGCTTTAAAGTGCGACCCACTAACCACTGCGCCACCGAGGCAGTCAATTGTGTAATACTCTATGGTAGATAGATTAACTTCAAAGAACGGTCAAGGAAGTACAAGTGGCTAAGGCCCGATTTTGCAATCGATAAAGTTAACAAACCAATTATGTATTATTCGCGAAATAAAGTTAAACTGACCAGAATTTCGTTTAGTATAATTATTTCGTTGGACTAGTACTTCTTAAATCTAATTTTATTTTATCAGATTTTAAGTCTATTAACTCTTGTACCTAGACTAAATAAATAACAGATACTCATAAGGGCCGATTGGACCATTATTCGACTTATTTCGATACTAAAACTATGGTATAGCGATGTCATGGAATACAAATCTGACGTTATACCATTGACGGATAAAGATTTATCGAATCGGGGCGAACTCGCTTATACTTATGTATGTTATTAATCTATACCCTCTGCAATAAAACAATAATAATAATCCTAGTCCAAAAGATTACAAATTAATTTTTTACAGCCTTGACATTGGTGTGAAGCTGATATGAACGATCGATACAGACGCTGCATCATTTAAGAGCAATGTCGACGACCTTGATTCAAAACGAATGAAGGTTTTATTCGTATTCATGCAATAAGTTACGAATATGAATATCTCTATATCATATGAATCGCTCTAAAACGTAGACAAGCGGTCATTAGCATTGCTATACATAGATTTCTAGCGAGGAAGACGTGTGACGTGAGCACGTGGTCCGAGCGGCTCGTCTATTCGAGTATTTGAGAGTCGGCAGGAAGTAACGGGGCAGTCAGTGCTGGTTGCATCATTCTGCTGTCCAATAGTTACTCAACGTACCTAAGATCTGAGTATAATAAAATTTAAAAAGCTTCTTTCTTTCTATTTTAGCTCGTAGAATGAAAATTTAAAATATATTTGTGATACATAGCATAAGTGTACAGTGTATGAGGATACTCACTCAATCACACTCAGATGCAAACGACATACATAAAACTTCCGCTAATTATGTTTATAATATAAAAATCATTAAAGATAAATCGGCTGACCACTTAACTAAATTACAGTTTATTAACAGTCTTGATCTACTATTTAAATACATTTTTGTTCACATTTTATTCTATTATTATGGGTCAGCAGTCAATATGAATATAACTCGACACGCGAATTTGGAACGTGGGCAGACAGATAGGATAGGAGCGATGTATTCATTCATACGTGTACCCACACTATTTATTAGTCATATCATATTACGTACACTACTACACCTAATGCCTATTTAAGGACAGGACTCACAGATTTCAAGAAAACCATTGCAGTATTAGCCCTTTTGCCGCGATGATTTCGTGCATGTTTGGATAAATTGTACGAAGCAAGGTTAGAGTTATATAGCGGCTATATTTAGCCGAGACTGGAAAATCAATAACGACCTCTATAAGCAAGCGGACGATTGCGGCACGCGCTTAGTCGCGGACCGGCCCACCTTCCCACATCCCGCGAGGCGCGGCGGGCGCGTAGGGTGGCTTATGTTATGGACGCTCCCGCGTGCTATATCACTGTTTGTTTACGTTCCGCAACCATTTCATTCACTAAATTACACTTACGCTCACTTTTCAATCCAACTTGCATACCTTTTTTATTCGTTAAGTGTTCCATATATAACTAATTTCAAGTTAATATAAAATACAAACTAACAATATATACCTGCCAAATACGAAATAGTGAGCATATTTTGCAAGCAGTTCAAAATTCTCGAACTATATCAATCTAGCTCAGGTAGATATAGAATTATGAGTAGCTACATACAGTTAAGAACGTTGACCTACATTATTGTAAGGGACAGGGTGTATCCCTCTTAATTTCATTCCCAACCAAACCCATAGCTAACTGGGTTAGGGGAAGCTGTCTCACACCATAAATCAATACAAAAAAGCTTTAATGGTAACCTTATAAACTGTTTTTGTAGCAAGTAATATGTAACTTTGTATAAATTATTTAGTTAAGGTTGCCATAAGCTTATAATTATTTTTAACATTTTAAGCAAATGAACTGATGTTTACAAACAATCATAGTTAAATTATTGTTTATTTATACCGAAAAATCACAAAAGTTAACATTGAAATCAGATCAATTTTCGCGCAGCAATATGCAGTTATCATAACCTAAACTTCAAAATTGATTTTGGTACCATCACAATTGTTTCAAAAATATAAAACAAAGTCAGATAGAAGCCTTTTTTTTTGGATTATAAGATAAGGTCATCAATCAAAATGTATGCCTGTCTTAAAATTATATGGAAATAATATTTTAATATAAATGGTAAACTCTAACAATATGTATAACCGAAACAAGTTCATCCACGGCTAAAGGCGTGCATTGCCGGATGGTGACGCAATCAGCTTTCGTAGGGCCGCGTTGCCTAAATAGCGAACACAGCGCAGGGCGTTGCGTCATTTAGTACCTATTCGGTGAAAATTAGAAAGCGGCTATACATGTTGCCATCGTACCTTCAACAATGTATGTTTTTATGGGCTTTATCTATTGAATGTCTTGAAGATCAGCGCAGTTCATAGTATTGGAAAACTACTGACTATACATTTAAAGGAACTATGATACATCCACTTGGCAAACGAAACATTCATTTATAAATTTTAAACCGTGACTTGTGCATTATATAAAGTTTGAAAAAAATGCATGAAGCATATTTTAGCGATTTGGAATTTTATATGGATTGTCATGATGTGTAAGGTTTTTATATGAAACGTCGCAGGCGTCTGAATTGAATTATTATTTATTTTTAATTACCATTATCTTTTTAGGATGTGTATGTATCATCAGCAACCCACACTCGTCCACTGCTGGACATAGGTCTCCCCTAATGCACGCCACTTCTCCCGATTTTCGGCCACTCTCATCCAGCCCACACCAGCCAGCCTTCGAATGTCATCATCCCATCTTGTCGCAGGGCGTCCTACACTACGCTTACCGAGTCGCGGTCTCCACTCAAGGACTTTACGGCCCCAACGGCTGTCAGTTCTGCGGCTAATATGACCAGCCCACTGCCACTTCAGTTTGCTAATTCGGTGGGCTATGTCGGTGACTCTGGTTCTCTGTCGGATTACATCATTTCTGATGCGGTCCTTCAGAGATACTCCGAGCATAGCCCTTTCCATAGCTCTTTGAGCGACTTTGAACCGGTGGACTAGTCCAGCCGTGAGTGTCCACGTCTCGGCACCGTAAGTCATGACCGGAAGGGACGTAAGGGGGCCCACACAACATCTTTCGGGTTCCAAGTCAACCTCTCCTGCCCGTGGCGCGTCCTGCTAACCAACAAAAGAGGCCCTGGCGAACCACCCACCAACCCGCACTGGACCAGCGTGGTGGGTTATGGTCCATTCCCCCCTAATGAAAGACACTGTGTATGTATGTATGTATGTAAATTTAAATGATACATTTTTAAGGATAAATATAACTTTACATGTGGATTCCGCGTACTATCCGCAATAGAATAATACGCAGCACAACACAATGCTGTGACAGATTAGTATATCATCAATCATAGTTAGCAGAAGCAAAACTTTTAAGATTCAAAGTTACGACAGTTGCTTGTGAGCGGATCGACGCTGGCGCAGTCAAAAAAAGGTCATTAACACTACGTGAGACATTCGCGTTCGCTCAATATTGCGGTCATCGCCCCCACACGCGGCGGTACCAAACCACTACTCATAGCCTAAGAAAGAACAACTCATTATAATAGCAACTTACATTTAGATACATTCAAACAAGAGTTTCATCAATAAAACTTAGATGAATAATTGTTTTGATAGCAGATCTGTATTCATTATATTTTAACCAATATTTTTTAGTTGACAACCACATGTTGGATAACTACAATCTTAAAATTTTGTCAATTGATTTTGAACCAAATATGTTTGATATTAAGGTGAGAATCGGACAAAGAAATTTGACAGAGATGGCTGTCTGTACAAACTTTTTACGAAGAATCACAAATAAACTTGACGTGTGACTTTACCTCCACCAATGCAAAAGAGTTTAAATCAAGAAAGCACACTCTTTGCTTTAAAAGTATATTTTAAACATTATTGTATTTATATTACCCTTGACACTAAAATTCGATGATGACGATGAAATAAGATGATCGATCCACGTTGATATCCCTCACACTTATATTTATGTATATTTATAAGTTCCTATATGTATGTATAGCCGCGTTAACATGTTAGTTACAAGGTTATACAGCACTTTAGTATGCCGCACATCAATCACCTGGTGACATCATTCGCCAACAGAACTGCACGCACAAACCGATTAGCACCTTCAAACGTTCGTTTACATCACTACGCTGTGTGTAGGTACTAGGTACTTTAAGTACTTTAAATTGTAAAAGCATATTACGCTTAATATCTTAAGAGATAATCTTCTGGTGCAAGGGTTGCGGGTTCAATCCCCGCAAAGTAAAAACATTTGTGTGGATGATACTTACAAAAGAAAAGTATTTAATGTATATATTTGTAATTCCGCTGTTGGTTCTGATATTATACATAACACAGGTGCTTGAGCTACCTATCTCGGAGTCATATCAATGTATAGATGTTGTGAACTATTTACTTATTTATTTTCTATTTATTATTCCAGCCATCGCAGGTCAGCAGGTGCATGCGTCATTTATAAACGACCCATGGCTACGGCAGTTGCTCGTCGTATCCATGTGTTAACATAAGAATAATAATTTATTTTACTAAAAAAACCTACAGGTGTGTTAAATGTGAATGTGGCCTATTCAGTTAGTTTATTTTCTGCCTAAAGCCTAAAGGTAATTATTGTATAACAACCATCTTTCTAATTTTTCTGTCTATTTACACAACTATCAATCACATTTAATACACTTTTAAAATGCTTACACTCAACTGAAACGTAAAATAATAATTACCTACCACGACGACGATCACAATAACGTAATTTCAATTAATTGTCTATGGGCGGCGGTAATCACTTACCATCAGGTATGCCGTCTGCTTGTTTGTCCGCCATAATGTAAAAAAAAATATGGGAAACGGGAGGCAATCGTGCATTCAAGTCACCTAATAGTATGATTACCGCCAGAAGGACATTGCGGATATTTTGTCCTTTATTATTATGAAACCTGTTAAGCGCGAGTCGGCCTCGCGCACGAAAGGGTACCTTGATTTTATAAGTAAATATATAATTAAGTATTTCATTTTTTTTTCAAGTGCCTACGTGTTACCATTTATTGATATCGAGCAAAAAAAGACGTTTTTTTTTGTATGGGAGCCCGCCCTAAATGCTTATTTTATTAATTGATATCAATTTAATTAATTGGATTATTTGGAAAAATTTTCAAGTGCCTAATTGTTGCTGTTATTAATATCGAGCATAAAAGGGCAAAATATGGCGTGTGTTGTTTTGGACCCCCCCAATAACTATTTATTTTATTTTGTTTTACTATTTGTTACGGTAATAAGAATACATAATTTATGAACATTTCAACTGTCTAGCTTTTGTGGTTCTTGAGATAGAGTCTGGAGACAAACAGTCAGACATCGAAGACTTAGTAATAGGGTATTTACCCTTTGGGTGCGGAACCATAAAAATTATCTGCTCCACTCCACTACCTAAATCAAAATATTGCTGGGTGCGGAACCCTAAAAACTATCTGCTCCACTCCACTACCTAAATCAAAATATTGCTATTTTATTAAGACAAATCCATTAAATTGATTTATTAGTATCACATCATACATTCTATAATTGATGCTTTTCTAAACTACGTAGTTAAGTACCTACGTCTCGACGATGACGTAATTAGAATGACAATACACACTAACTTATCGCCATATGCATGTAGAGTAGGAAGTATTGTATTCGGAATTTTAATGTAGGTACGCACACATTTAGTTCGCATTATTATGTTAGTGTGAAGTATGTAAGCATGCAATGTGTATAAATAGAGTTAGCCTCGCGCGGCGTCTGTGGACATCGATCGTTGCGTCCTCGCCGCCATCTTGGCCCTCATGTCTCCCTCCTGCAGCTAACGCCCCACTCCCCGCAATTGCCCCACATTCACCGCATCGCTTCGCATTTGCACATGCTAGTCTACTCTACACTAGTACTGCTGTTGTAGTTGTTAAACGTAACAATACAATCGAATTCACGCTCTGTACAAACAAACGTGTATTTGTTGCATTTGTATAGAACTTTTATGATGTTAAAAGATGGCTACTATATTCCTACTACGTAAGCCAGAACAGAAATCTCAACCAGTTAGTTGATGGTGTTTCAACGAAAATAATGGATATAGTAAGCTGATAATACTGATTTCCAAGAAGTTATATAATAATAAATTCTTGATTAAGAGACGTAAAGTACTGAATGTAAAACGCTATTCATTATGAACGTGCGTAACTCTAGATGTAGGAAGCCTATAAATAGAAATAGATGAAGGTGACATTGGCGATGTTTCCGCAAAGTGAAAAGTATGCCAAGTGTAGTTGTTGTGTCACTGCTGCTAAGGAACTTTAATTAATATTAGATGAAAAGAATGAAACTATTTTTCCAGAATAAAAAAAAAGTTACAATGATGAACAAATTTCTCATTTATCACATATTTTCCGACGGCTACAACTTAGAGATCGTCAAGAGAAGAGCGTACTCTTTTTTAAAAAGGCCGGCAACACATTAGCAATTTCTCTGATTTTGCGGATGTTCATGGGCGGCGCTGATTAATTTCCATCAGGTGACTCACTTGCTCGTTTGTCCACCTCTAGCATAAAAAAAAATTACATATCTGTTTAAACTATTCACAAGTTCAACATTGAAGAGGATCTTACAAATTCAGTTATTAAATATATTACTACAAAAAACTATATAATACTTATTTAATTTTATATCTGTTACTGTGTTACACAAGAACATATCTAGTCCTCATGGCTGATGTAGTAGGTATGTAACGATTTGAAGGTGAACTTCAGTATAAGCGACCTTCCGAGATAACAGCACTAATTGTAGGATGATAACAGACCTTTATACAAATAATGGGATACAGTGAACTGATGTGAATCGTAGGAAATGCAACAAATAATGAATGACACTAAAATTGAATGAACACCACAAGCCAAATATCAAAGCATTTTTGCGTTCATTGACACTAATGAGTCATATCAACCTGTTTGTAGTAATGGCCTCTGTGGGATTATTAGTACGTTTAAAACAAGCAACAGGTAAAAATAAATAATATTATTGATCTTGCATAACATTTCGGCTCCGATATGGCAACTATTCCATATTACCACGTTCCGTAATTTACAATTAGAATCATAATAATAATTAGCATTTAAAATCTTAGAAAAAAAAAGGGGATGAGATTAGAACTACCTACTTAAGTACACGAAATGTCTTAAAGCAATGGTATTGAAGATATTTATTTGTGAATGTGATTCAAGATATTTTTTTACAAATCAGGGTCAAAGTAGAACAGCCCGCTGCACGACAAGAATATTTTAAACATGAACATCATCATATCTGGCTAGAAATAAACTTTGTCGATTACAATACATGCAAAAAGGTAGCTTAAAGACCGAACAGGCATCGAAATAAAAATACTCTCCAAAATCCATAAACTTATGATGTTTATGTTTTACTAGTGGCCCGCTGATCGCGGGCCACTAGTCGCCAATCGTCTAGGGCCAATCGTCGCGACGATTCGATTCGATTTTCGATTCGGGACATAATGTAATTTTTTTTCAACCGATCTACCTTTCCCTCTTAGCAGTAGTTCAAAAAACTGGACAAGAGCGAGTCGGAGTCGCCCATGAAGGGTTCCCCAGCAGCAAGTAATATACACATGGAAAGTACATTGCGGATTGCAGTTTATAACGTATCAAAAGAAAATCTACTTGCTAGATCTCATCATCATAATCATTTCAGCCAATAGACATCCACTGCTGGACTCAGGCCTCCGCCAATGTTCTCCACACAGATCGGTCCCCACAGCATCGGCTGTGTGCTAGATCTAGTTCAAACCAATTTTCGTTGTTAGTTTTCATGGTAATGTATATCATATACTTTTTGTAGTTTTATAATTATTTTATTATAGAAGTTAGAGGGGGGGCACATTTTACCACTTTGGGAGCGTCTCTTGCGCAAAGAATTATTAAGTTTAGAAAAAAAATTATCTGAAACCTCAACATCATTTTTAAAGACCTATTCATAGATTCACATATGGGTTTGATGAAAATAAACTTTTGAGTTTTAGTTCTAAGTCCATACTTAGAACTGAAACTCGAAATTTTTTTTTCCTATTTTTGTGTAAAAATTGTAATGCGGTTAACAAAATACATCTTTACCATATTTACCAAGTTTCAATATTATTGTTCTTATAGCTTCGGAAAAAGTGGCTGTGACATAAGGACGGATGGACAGACGGACGGACGGACAGACAGACAGACATAACGAATCTTTAAGGGTTCCGTTTTTTGCCATTTGGCTACGGGACCCTAAAAAGTACATAAAATTCATCAATTGAATTGAATTAGTCAGTCCCTGAGGCGAACCTCTTTATAAATAGTATAAAAATATATAATATATAGATACAATATACCTTTTGAATTATAGCCTATGTGTATATGTAAGCTATATTACTGTGAAGTTTCATGAAAATATTTGTGTTTTTGCGTGAAAGACTAACAAATATTTTCACATCTTCACACACTTACCAGGGAGCCCATTCTCATGCTCGTGATATTTATTTTCATACGACATATATCACTAAAACACAGTGTTTTTGTATGGTTATCAGGTGATATCCGCCATATTTTCAAAATATCACAAGCACGAGAATTGGGTTCCTGGGACCATCAACAGATGACGCTAAATACTGTTCCATACAAATACAAATTGTTCATACGATCCTACATCGCGAAAGCAAAGTTTTTGTACTGACTTGAGATATAACAACAAACCATAAAAAAATGTCAAATATTTCAACTCCCGCACGTTCTCAAAAACGTTACCTTTTTTAAATAGTATAGATAGACATATAGACAGATGTGATACCTTTTGTTTTATAGCTGACGAAGAGACGTATCACCTGATCAAAAAGATTAATTTGCTAACTAATTCTGGGGACAAGGTAAAATTAGTCTTCCTTCCTTCATCCGAAACGTGGAGAAGAACGTAGCTTATTAAAAGGCTGCGGTTAAACTAGAATAGCGCCGTAGAACTAAACTTGGCACGTAACCAGTTACTGATTGACTACCACGACCACTCCGCTCCGTCAAGAGCGAAACCATTAACAAGAAGGTCAGTAGTTACTAATGACCAAAAACCATTAGATTCAACAGAAGGTATTCTGAAGCAAATACTACCACCACAAATAGAAATTCGTCTCTTCAGAAATATGTATACTGCAGCTCCACAAACCAAGCCTTCGTATATTACAGTAACTTGTGGACTAACTGAAGGAACAAGGGATTTGCGCCTTTTTTTCATTTTATAGTAAGGCGTCAGAGTAGGGATGTCTGCCATACGAAAGACTATGAGACAATACCGCTCACGTATTGTTGGCCTGGTCAACTGACGGCCCAACTAAGTGGGAAATATGGGTAGTAAAGCGCTAGTGAATTTCCTGGAAGAACTTGTTTGGCTGGAGTGACACCCTCCCAAATCCCCCTCCTAGCCAAACAGGCTCTTTGGGCAACCGTAACCGCGTTCAGTTGAGCTCTACATGTAGGGCCAAATGTTATGGTAAAGGTTAACGTTGCCGAGACCAGATGATATAGCTGACTAGTTTAGTCATAAAAATATGCGAAATATAATTATAATACTTTAATGAAGGTTAAAGTGGCAATCGATGAACCTGTTTAATAAGGTAAACATGAAGGGGGCTAGGGCCGGACGGGTGGCGCGCTGGTCGACGCTCCCGACCCGCCCGCACAGAGCGGCCGGTGCACCGGCCGCCCGCCGCGCCGCCTCAGCTTATAATAGTACACACAATATTGATCGCGCAACGAGGGCGTAGCCCCCGGCATTAACCCTAACTATAGTTTATCTCAATCTACCAATAATACCTATGTGTAATTATTCATCTTTTATAAAAATAACATAATTAGCCACGCAATAAAAAAACACATACGATTTTATTTAATGCACGATTTTGGAGGAACCCTGTGGGAATGCACAATACTAGAGTTCTATGTTTACTATTCGAATGTATTTAGAAAAATATTTTACTAAATACAGATCCAGTTATTCCAGTAAAACAAAACGATCATTCGGCGTTTGGTATAATTATTCACTATCCAAATAGATATATTTATGATTGATTACATACTACAGACTAACGTTTAATATTCTCCTCCACTGGCAAGATACTACAGAGCGCATTCAGGTTAACAAAACAGTGTAACACGAACGCGTATCGAGGTCAAGCCCTGCGTTCCGCCCCCGACCAGCTCGCGCTCGCGCCCTATTTGATGCTTTTCACTTTCGCCCGTTGCTACTCCACCCGCGCGCCAATGTAGCTTTCAGAGGCTCAAAGCTGGAATATAAATACACAGAAACGCGGAGATGAAAACAACGATGGGGATGAACGCTAGGGCTACTACTGCGCATGGCTTAAAATTAACTAACCTTCCGCTTGCAGCGTTCCCCGGGTGGAATTAATGTTTTCCCAAAGAATTAGAATAATTCACGAAGTGAAATGTAGCCTATGTAAGTCAGGGATAACAAAGAATCCTTACTGGTGAAAGCATGTTATTAGTCCCGTAATTTTTGAGTTTATTAGTTTCAAACTTTGTTTCCACTAAAAACGCGCTAATTCCTTCAATAATTCCTTAATAATTTCCTTTAGGTAGTATATTGAAGTAGATTGGGAATTTGAAATGTTCTATTCACTATTAAAAGTGTAATCTACAAAACGGTTATATATTCTAAAAAGCGATTTATTTAATACACATGAAACGTATACGAATTTAGATAATTTAACTAGAGCAAGCCCCAGTTGTATTACACCTGTTTAAGTATGACATTATCTGCTGACAAACCAGTACATTGTATTGTTGGTGCAGTATGCTACATTAAATTTGTTATGAGAGTTTACGTGTGTTGCCTAACAAGTGGACAACCCTAACAAGGAGGCGGGAAGTGGAGCGGTGGTGGGCGCAAGTCACCCGACCGCGCTGGAATAAACTTCTGTGCGTGGAGGTCAGGGCGCGAATGACGCACAATATTCACGGTCGTCTACTTAATTGTGTCACGTTTTGCGCTGCAATAGATAGACAATCACATGTTTCGTGATAGGTATCGGCTGAGCTATATGCAAAGCAAATTGCTAGATTGCGCTTTTGAAATATTGAGTTCCAAATAAAAATCACTAAGCGTTGAAATCTACAACTTTTAGTGAACACGATATACTGAGTATTTTGCCGACTATGAGACTGCAGTGTCTATCCCAAGTTATGGGTACCTACTTAGTAATAAATATAATGTCAATTCTTACCAAAGCGACTACGGAATCGATGGCGCGGTTGAATCGGTCGCAGAGAGCCCGCATGCTGTCGTACGAGTGAGTGTCGTAGTCGCAGAGGATGTTGTGTTCCAGGGCCGCCTTCATCTCCGGCAGATCGTCGCACACCCACCTAAAAAATAAATAAAGCGTCACCAACTCCTAGCCTTAAACTCTATAAAAGTACAATTTCTGGATAGAAACTGTGTCTGTGTTTTTATGAAATATTTGGACAAATATTATATAAAAACACAGACACACATCCATCAGGTAACTACAATTTGAAAATTTCCTCAGTTGATATTGAATCAAACGGGTTAAAATCGATTGAAGAAATTTGTCTGATTTGTATACACTTATGTGTGGCTGTCCGTAAGAGACCCCGCATGCCTCAGGGCAAAATAATTCGACTTACATTAAGAGGGGCCAACTAAATGGTGAAATGTAATACTTAATGTGTTTGAACTCTGCAACTCTCTGTACTTGTACATATATTATGCTACTGGTAAAGAGGACACGAGTAAGATAAGACTCATGTCTATCAATTTAAAGTTTTCTATTTAACAGTAAATAGACATTATTTGGTATGCTAGATTCAGTTCATACAAAAAGAGAAGTTAAGTGAGTTAGGTCGCCCTCATTATTATGGCTCTTGCAGAAATCGAACGAGATAATCCCCCATAGTCTGATCTGACATGATGACGCTAGTTAATAAAGAAAACATTTTCATAATCTAGGTATACATATACATATAGTCATAGTTAAAACTCCCAAAAAGGAGAAGCACGTTTAATCTACAAAAAGTAGACAAAAGGCGCCTGCCCATACTGGTATGGTCGGTAAAGTTATGCGTTTTTTCGTAGGACGGGTTTAGTGTAAAGTCTCTACAAAATCAGTGATAGAAATTATATATTCATATATGTATAATTACAAGATTATATTTTGACAATAGCATCTACCTTCTAGGTGTAAGCTGTAGCAGGAATGTTAATGGGCTTTATAGTCGTAACTACATGGTATCCGATATAATGAAAGAAATAAAATCAAATGACATGAATAGTAGTGGAGTCCAAAGGATAAGACCGTGCGCCTTCGGAAGGTCGTAGGTTCAAATCCGAGCATGCAGCTATTCCAGATCCGAAATATCATGTGCGTAGTACAGGATAGTAGCGTAGTAGTGACATAATGATAAGTATTTCACACTCAATGGAATGACACATGAAAACACGAAGGAACGACCTAAAAAGAGAATACAGTTATGTACTCTATTGTACTAAATTGCCTAAATTTAACATAGCGTTTATAATAAGTACCTAACCTAGTTTTAACTCATTGCATATTACGGAAAAAATATCTATACCAAACTATCTTTTTATGTTCAACATCAGGTAAAATAACTGTTCTTTTGTAAGCACGCACATGTAATGCAATTATTTCCAACGAACGAAGCGAGCAGGTAGAAATACAAGCGGTTACACTTTGAAGACGAATACTTTTATTGTAGTAGAGGTTCGAATTATTACTACCTCTACAGAAAATAACACAAAGTAAAATATACTAAACCCATGTAGGACCATTCCTACATGGGCTAGCTAGACCGTAAAGAATGATTTTATTTCGGATCTAGGAATATATTTTTCATAATATAAACACGCTCGAAACGCAGGAATTAGAAGACGACGACGAAAAGGACTTTTCCTTTTGAATAATTTATTAAAGCATTTAATAAATTATTATTTAAAGCACCTAGTGCTTATAGTTAGAGGTATTTAAAAAAAGTCGAGGACACATTCAAGGCCACAAAGGTTGAGTGAACACGCGTCCGGACAAGATGAGGTCGCGGTGTCGGTTCCCGCGATCCCGATCGCTCAGCGAGACCCACAAAGACTCCCTACCTGTCAAACTGGTTCCGGATTTATTTCCGACATGAAACAACAGGTGAGACCAACCCGTACCGTGGGCTGAAGGGTTCCGCGTTATTATTATATTCGTCCGGTAGGTAGACGGAATATTCCAGTAGGTATACTCGTACATACGGTTCCTTTTTATATTTTCGGCACACAATGAAAAATATACATTATGTTGATTTTTAAGAATTTGTTAACTCTTACTTTTCATTATTCTACTATTCATGGAGTATATGTATAAGTAAAATTAATTATGTTTGAATTTGTATTTAACCTAATGAATAATATTTGTTAATTATGATGTAACAGTTTAGGCGATTGACTAAAATAACGATCGAACCATATTATCATCAGACACGGGCCATCATGACTGTTTTAAATTTGTTTTTAAAAACTCGATTTTGAATCACGAATCTCAAGGAAATAGCGGAATTTACCTTGATGATAGTATTATCGTAGATTTCTACACAATGTTTGTATATTTGTAGGAAACTTCACTTGAAGAACATAAACGTATCTGGTAAAAGGGCAGAAATCACGTTGTGAATGGTACATTAGCGGGTTGGGCTCGAGTGCTTCGTTCGTAGGTCGGGCAGTAGGGCGACATTGCGATTACTCGACAGTGCGCGCGAAATTGCCTCGGTCATCGCTCCTACGTCCTTCACTCAATTCTCAATACGCCTTCGTTCGTATACACACGCAACTCATGTAATTTTTTTTTCAATCCATAAGTGCAGCAACACATTAGGTTACTCAATTAATGTCAAATTTCTACAAAATATTCTCACTAAAATGTTTCTAACTAAATACGTAAGTACTAAAACAAAACATTCACCTGTATTATTAGATAAAATGCAAATTGTGTGAGTTCTTTAGGATTTCGCGTTGTATTTTTGTATAATTATGGTTACATGTCGCGTTAATTCTCGTTCTTATTAACCATAGTTACTAGATTGGCCCGATGGCGCATTTAGTAGTAACCTTGACTCGTACGCCAAAGGTCGTGGGTTCGATCCCTACCCTGGACAAATATTCCTGTCATGAACACTTACTTGTGTTTGTCAGTGTCTGGGTGTAATTGATGTATTTAAGTACATATTATAATATTTAAGAGGATAGATAAGAGGCTGCCCAAAGGGGAGAGTCCCCCCTTACTGTGTACTCATGCTGTTGACCAGTTACTTCACAAGATGACCAGAATGAGCATAGACACACAGCGGTACGCAGATGACCTGGTAGTTATGGTCCGAGGCTTCTGCCAAAGTACAATATCCTCCATACTACAGAGAGCTCGGAACACCATTTGTGATTGGCTGTCTGTAAATGCCGATAAAATTATAGTTATACCATTAACCAGGAAGAAGAAGCTGGACAAGCCCACCAAGCCCTGGATGAATGGAAAGGAAATAGTTTTCCACTGAAGTGAATTACTTGGGTGTCACAAAGGACCAAAAACTAACGTGGAATATAAATTTTCAAAGCATAATACAAAGGGAGAAAATAGCTTTAGACACATGCCGCCGGAAATATTTGAACAAAACTAATCCTACTAGCAAAGTAAGGAATTGCATGCCTCAAGTGGCAATGGGCAGGGCACATAGCGAGGAGAACAGACGGCCGTTGGGGCGGAAAGGTCCTCGAATGGAGGCCACGTACAGGAAGTCGCAGCCGTGGCAGGCCCCCCACAAGGTGGACCGACGATCTGGTGAAGATCGCGGGAATCCATTGGATGCGGGCGGCACAGGACCGATCTGTGTGGAGAACATTGGGGGAAGCCTATGTTCAGCAGTGGACGTCTATTGGCTGAAATGATGATGAATCCTACTAGCACTCTACAACAACCAAGCTAGTAGAAGACTGTTTGATTAAACTAAACCTTCTAGGCCAATACAACAGTAACAACTATTAGAGGCTATAAGATTGCTGATGAATTCGCGATGGCAGGATCGGAGGGTACGGCCCAGAAAGAAACTTAAAAACATTTATACACACAAATCACGCGAATTCTGGCTCAAATTGCCGGGATTAACCCACTTCAAGCTACTCTTAAAGCCCTTTGACCGCAGATCCTCCGTTTCGCTTCTTGGGCAAAGGAGAAACAACATACGCATCCTAGTAAGAGCTCTAACCGGTCACTGTTGCCTACACACGCACTGGCCACGCCACGGCAGTGGAACCAAGTCACACTAAAATCTGCAAATGCGGACCACTCTGATGCGCAAACGTAGCATACATCTGGGAAAGCACATTTTAACCTAGGGATCTAAGTTCTGAGAATTGCAGGATCAGGGACTGATATGTAGCACAGTGGCGTTCTCAATAGGTCAAACAGGTCGCAGTGATAATGATCTAAACAGGACCTGCATGGCCTTTATAGCTTTATATTCCTCTGTTGCCTGATAATATAGCACATGTGAATATTAAGCTACTTAGTACGAAATCGGGTCAATTATCACATGTTATAAGAATTTATCATTAAAAAGTCAAATTGATGTCACATTGGTAAGATATTATTTTGAACAATAGTTAATGTCACTATCTCATAATGAGGGTTTTTAAACACGAGCGAGATTTAAAAAACGAGCTAAGGAGAGTTTTTTAACAGCATTCGCGGGTGTTTTAATATCGAGTTATGCGCAGTCTCATACATTACCATATCTACATTCATATTTTGACAATATATAAACACATGCTCTCAACTCTTAATGCTTTTCATGTTTTCACGAATATTACCGCGCAAAAGGAAACTTTCCTGGAAGTTTTCATGTCTATTAGTGACTTACATAAGGCACCTAATTTATCGTAACAGAAATAATGTGGTACACAAACATAATATCCTTCTGTATTTACATACCAAAACTACGTCTCGTCATCAAAAAAATCGCACTTCTAAGAAAATCGGGGGTCAATGTGGGTTAGTGGTGGTGGCGGCACCCGAATCCGTTTGTTTGCCTTCTAGCACCCGCCCGGCCGCCGCCTCGTAGTCACCGACATCCAAGCGCTGCTGGATGCCGACACGCCGGCGGTGATTGCGGGCGACTTCAACCACACAGCTTGGAATTAAAGGATATGAGGTGTTGGGACCGGAGGTACCAACGCATTATCCGTACCAGGCTGCCTTCATGCCGGACGTCATCGACTTGGCTGCGCATCGTGGCCTCCCGGCCACTCCGTCGATTGACGTCCTCGACCACCACCTGGACTCGGATCACCAGCCGGTGCTCCTCACCATTGCAGCTCCCGTAAACAGGACCACACCACCGTCGCCCCGGTTTGTCCAATACCGGGAAAAAATTTCATCATTGCTTCAAAGCAAACCTCTCCGCCGCTGCAACCCGCCCGAAAAGCACGAAGACGTCGACGCACTAGCCGAGGACCTCAGTGCTACGATCATCGTAGCACTCCGAGAGTCCCGGCGTCCCGTCGCGTCCGCGCCTACGCGCCACTTGACACCGCCGCACATAGTTTCTCACATTCGTGAGAAGAGGAGAATGCGGCGCGAATGGCAGCGCTGCAGATGCCCCCGCCTCAAGAAGCAGCTCAACGCGCTGGCGGCCAAAATAGTAGCTGGCTCAAGTGATGCACCGCTAGACCGCGTCACTTAACAAGAAGGAGCGTGCTGTAGCCGTGATGCTAGATATGGAGAAAGCTTTTGATCGAATCTGGCAGGCCAAGGGCTCGTTTACAAGCTAGCTACCTCGTCCGCACCACGACGAGTGGTGATGGTCATTGCCACTTTCTTAGCTCAACGCAACTTTCAAGTGATACTGGACGGCGCGTTATCGACTGTGCAATCAGTCGGGGCCGGCGTGCCACAGGGGTCGTGTCTTTCGCCTATCTGCTACGGCAGATACACGGACGACATCCCGGTGGCAGGCGGTCCCGTCTTGTCGTCTAATATCCCTCTACGAGCGAAATTGGGACTTTACGAGACGTACATTCGCACCAGACTTACCTACGCCGCTCCGGCCTGGTACGCTCTGACTGCGGAGACTAAACGCAAGCGATAGCGCGCACAGCAATCGCTTACAACAACTCGGGACACCCGAATGGAGAGCCTCGATGACTTCGTCGGCCGTTTGAGTTTGCCCGCGCAGTGCAGTCGTCCTTTGCCCACTTGCGTGAGATTGCGCCGTATCAGTATCAGTATTAGTATTAGTCCCGGCGGATACTTAGGACGGACAATGAGACCAAGCCCCCCGTTGGCTCGAGACCGCTCACCAGACGTTCCATCCCTCGCGGGTTGGGATTATGCCGGTGGGGTCCGGACTCGTCAGCGGGGCAAAGCCCACCACCAGAATGACACCCTGGTCATGACCCCAAGGCCTAATATAGGCCGCGCCAACACCGCGTGTATTGTGATACACGGCGAACGCCACCACTGTAATGGACACCAGCTCCAGACCAGTCTCTCCCGACCCCTTGCGGGGCCGTGAGCAAACCACGGAATGTGGGTCATAGACAGACGTCGTCGACCGCCGTAGCGAGCGGACCTCTCTACAGCTCCGCTCCATCGGAATACTGCGCTCGGGCCTTTCGACACTTTGCTCTTATTTTACAGTGTAGCTACGTGGTTCGACCCTGGGTCAGGTCTCCGGTCTGCCACCAGCGGCTAGTCCTGGGGACCCAGCGCAGGGCGAACTACGTGCCTCACAGCTCGGATCAGGCCGCGACACGGGAGACACCACCATGCCTCCACCACCAGCACCAGCACCAGCCGCGGTCTCGCCCAGCATGCGGGCAACGCGCCCTCAACCGCCGATACGTCCAGGGGCGCAGCCCAGGCCGCGCTCAGCCACATCCTCGCAGCTGACCAGGCCCGGCTCTCGCCCCTGCAGTCATCGACGTCCCGGATACCCCTGTCGCCCGCAGCCTCGCTCCCCGATCTGGGCGGCGAAGAATTCTTCTCGGGCAGCCCCTTGTCCGAGACTCCAACTTCGTCCCCGGCGCCATCGCCTACACCATCGCCTGCCGCCAAGCGGTCGATGCCAGCCATTGGCATTCCGCTGACCACCACGCCGCAGCCGCAAAGCGCCCGCCTTGTGGCCCCCGCCGCAACCGCCACCATTCGGCCAGAACCATTCTGTCTGCGCCGTAGGCGCATGCGAAGCGCGCCCTACCGCAACCAAAGCCGTCGCCCAATCCGCGGCCACCGTCCCCAATGGACACAGGGGCCCTAATCACCGCCGTAGCAGCCAGCCCGCCATGGGCCCTCGGACCACCACCCCACCTGCTGCCTCGACCAGCGCGAAGGCGTCCGTGCCCTCGCCGACACCTCGGACCACCACCACCTCCACAGCCACAGCCAGGTACCCCCGCTAGTGGTTGAAGTGCTGCCCGACTGGCCTGCGCATTTTAGGAAGCTGCGGGGACTGCTGGGCCAGGCGCCCAACGGACGCGCTTTTGGCAAATGCGTACGCTTTATGCCAAAAAGCGCGGACGAGTACAGCGTGATCCAGCGGTACTTAATGCAGCTGGAAAAGGAAACCAGGATATCCTGGTTTTCTTATTCCCTTCCTGCAGAACGCAGCGCCAAAGTGACAATCAGAACATAGAAAACGACCACCACGGCTACTGTGGTTGGGGGCGGAGCGCAGGCCGCTCCGGCACAAACCACAGTACCACCACCGACGGCTCTTACCAGTGCTGTACATACCACCCACGTACCGTCCGCGGTGGCCGTGGTCGGTGCTCCCTTCAGTGGGACGAAAGCGAAGCGGGCAACACTGTTCTCGGCGTCGAACGAGCCGTCACAGATCCGGAGAGTCGGGGTTGTCCCGGTAATTACCAAGGCCAGGTGCTAACGGCCATTCAGGAAGGACGGGACCCAGTCCCCGTCATCCTGCGAAGCGTAACTGATTTATGCCATTATGGGGAGTAATCAGATACGCATCGCCTTCTGGAACGCCGACGGGCAGTCCCCCATGAAGGCCCGACTTCTGAGGACGCTTCTCGCAGATCGTAAGGTCGATATCAGCCTGATCTGCGAGACGCTCCTCAGGAGCCACACCAAACTTAGAGTTCCCGGCTTTTCTACATACCGGGTCGGCCACGTCTCACCTATGGGCATTGCCTACCGCGGATTGTTGGTGCTCGTACGGAAAGGAATAATCCACCAGCCCCTCCCAGTTCCATCGCTACAGTCCTCCCACGCCCTAGGCGTGGAGGTCTGTATCCCATCCGTGTGTTTTCATATTACAGACCGCCCGGCGGCTGCCTCGCCGTGTCCGACATCCATGCGTTGCTGGATGCGAGCACGCCGACGGTGATCGCGGGCGACTTTAATTGCAAACACACTGCATGGAACGTCTTCGACCTGGCCGCTCATCGCGGCCTGCCGCCGCCCCGCCGTTATCCAGGATATATCGGCTTTCGAGCCGAGCACTCGACAACGCTCCAGCTTGTTGTCCTGTCGTGTCGTGCACCAGCTGACTGCCGCCCTTAACAAAAAGGAGCGGGCCGTCGCTGTGATGCTCGATATGGAGGCGTTCGACCGAGTCTGGCATCAAGAATTCGTCTACAAGATGGCCACCTCAACAGCACCATGACGGATGGTGATGATAATCACCACCTTCCTCGCCGATCGCCGCTTTCAAGTAGCCGTTGAAGACGCCCTCTCGACAGATCAAAAAATAGAGGCTGGCGTGAAATAGGGAAGCTGTCTGTCGCCCATCTGCTACAGCAGGTATACGGACGACATCTCTGTAGCCTAGTACTTAAGTTGTGTATTTTGTGCAATAAAGTATATCTATCTATCTATCTCTGTGGCGGGTGGAGCCACATTGGCGCTCTACGCCGACTATGCAGCCTACGTCACCACGTCCCTAAATACCGCCCAGGCAGCCCGCAAGATGCAGCGCATCCTTGACGCTCTCCCCAAATGGTTGGAGGAGTGGAGGCTTTCGGTCAATGTGGGAAAAACCAAGGCGACTGCCGTCGGTGGTAATGAGATGGCTCCGGCCCCCATTACCATGTTCGGTAATAATATCGCCTGGGCCTCCTCGGTGAAATACCGTACACGTCGAAAACGTCGTGACGGAAGTGCGATCCGCTCGATCTCTCCTGCGCCCCTGGTTGTCATCGCGTTAGCCACTCAGAGCGAAGTTGGGCATTTACAAAACGTATATCCGGTTAGGGCTCCGGCATGGTACGACTTGGTTTCGAAAGCGCAGCGTAAACGACTGCGAGCACAGCAGTCGCTTACGTTGCGAACGATTGTGAATTCCCCTCGATTTTTTAAGAACCCTACGATAGCTAGGGATCTGCAGATTGAGAGTCCCGAATCCTTCAACTGCTGCCTTAGTGCCAAAATGGTTTCCCGCGCTGGGGGGGTCCTCCTTCGATCGCGATCTGGCGCCTTACCATTGGCGCCCACCGGACGACCGCTGCCCATCGGAAAAGCCTTATCCGCGGGACCTGATTCCCGCAGACTCACCGGACTGACGCATCAGATGCCGCGGACTCTGACTGATGGACGCTGCCGGGAGCACCCCTGCCAGCTGACCTCAGCGGACGTCCCTTCCCTTGCGCTATTTAGAGACCGGTGGCTATATCCGGCGTCATGGGTCCGGTAGACGTCGCTGCACTTCGGAAAGAGACGTCAGACGACCGGTTCGTTGTGTCGTACTCTTTGAGAAATCGCTTCTCAAACGCTGTTCAGCTGCAACAGAGATCCAGGCAGTTCGCAGACGCACCGTGAGTGTCTCTACGGTTAGAAGAGACTAAAGGAGAACACTAGATTTTAAGTTCATTTTAAGACACTTTTTGTACATTTTATTTCTATCATTCATCTATTGTTAATTACGAATGTTTATTATATTTCAAATTTTAATGTTTTCTGTACAATTTTAATAAAAAAAAGGTTTACACTTAATTGTTTTTTGATACTCCTTTTTGTTACCTTTCTAATGATACCTAACACTATCCTCTACATAAGGTTTGGGATTATTAAATAAGATTTTTAAAAGGTGCGATTTTTTTGACGCCGAGTGTATATGAAAAAAATTAAAAAAAAGTTAAATAAAAATAATGAATTGTTTCCATTTGAGAACTGTTCTCAAACTAGCAGCATTTTTTAACAGTATTATTAACATACTGTTCAAATTATAATAAAAATAATGAATTGTTTCCATTTGAGAACTGTTCTCAAACTAGCAGCATTTTTTAACAGTATTATTTAACATACTGTTCAAATTAATGACTAAATATAGGACCTTACAAAAAGCTGTCTCAAATGGAAACTTTTAAAAGTAAAATAAAATTGGAACCTACTTTATAGTGTCTACTATCTCCAAGGCCCCATCGTGTTTGTCCTGCAACAATTAAATAAAACTTAAATATTTATATTTCACAACAACACATACATTGATCTGACTGAGATAGGTAGCTCAAGCATCTGTGTTATGGATATCAAAATCAACAGTGGGATTAAGGTTGACTTGTAGAGAATGCCTCTGGGCATTAAGTTCGCCTATTGTATCGTTTTGTGCAATAAAGTTTGAAATAAATAAATAATAATTACAAATATACACATTTAATACTTTTCCTTTGTAAATACATAACTTATAATAACTTATTAAATTCACCCTAACATCTTTGGACGCAACCGGGAACTACACAACTACACGCTAAGATAAGGAGGGGTCTATTATATTACGGCATTATTATGTGAAATTAACTAAGATAAATTGGTGATAATATCAATTTCATTTGAGCATTTATCCTACTTTCTGAATATACAGGGTGTAAAAAGATCCTTAACGAAGCCGCTACGCACTCAGACCATTAAAACAAGTCTTAGGACAAAAAAAGTATTGATGGGAAACGAAGTTGATTTTTTAGTGTCAATTTTAATCCTATAAACGGACAACGCAATGAACAGCGTACACCGGACCGCGCAGCACGCGCGCCCGCGCCTCAGTCGCAGAGGCGCGTCCCCCGCATCCGATTTTTATTTTGACTTTGACCTTCAATGACTTGGAAAGTATTGAGTTCCCAGGTATGGTCTAGGTCTAGGTTTCGGCTTCGTTAAGGGTCTTTTTACACCCTGTATATATATATTTTTATTTTAATAAACGAAAATTCTTCATCCCTTTCTTTTTTCCTGAGGATATTTTGCTATTGATAAATGTATATTATTATATATATAGATAAATTTGATTACTAGGCTTAGTAAGTGTTTTCGTAGATTTTAGGGGCTGAATGGGAAAAAGTTAAAATCCTTGAAAAAATTATCTTGATAAAAGGTACAAAAATTAAATTGAAATATAGTCCCCTATTTATTTAGATTAAGAATTTTCCAAAATGTTTCTGTAATGTATTTAATTTGTAACACAACAAGTGATGATGATAAACCTGATCTGAATAGTATGGTTTTGTGCATGGATGGCGTTAAGGCTCATAAGTATAACTTTATTAGTTAAACTTAAGAGTCTTCATATGTATAATACACAAGACAACATAGATTCTGATGAATAAGGATTTCATGTGTATTCCTGAATATACTTTAGGTGGTGATTACGATTATGGTATTCGTTTTTTTTCATCAGCTCTCGTTTATAAGTTAGAGGTGACTGAAATTCTGAAAATACGTCATTGGGGGCATATTCAAATGCAATTCAAAGAAAAACATTTCACATAAATATTGGTAACTGCATGGATTATAATAAATTTACCCACAAATTGACATAATGTTAAAGATTCATATTTTTATCTTAGAACTCCATACAACAACGCGCAGAAGCAAAGTATGCAAAAAAATACAAGATTTTAAATCTTAGGTACCTTCACAAAAAAAAAATCGTAAAATTATGATTTACTTGTATTTTACAGGTAAGGGTTAGTAGTTTGATAAAATAGTATAAAAGATAAAAAATGTTTGGTGGGGAATTTTTCAATAGGCCATATTTACCTACAATTTGCCATATTTTTAAATTTTTCCGTATTTTGTCTGTGAATAACTTAAAAACTAGAGCTGATATGTAAAATTCTGGAAATGTAATTGAGGAACTTTAATTTAGTTGTAGTATACATCAAGAAAAAGGTTGATTTTTGTTGCCCAGTGAATTAACCATGGTGAAAGTGTGAATATTAGCTATTTTATCCTTGTGTTTAGGAAACAGGTCTTACCACTCATCAGCTGTGTAAGGTATCTATAGTACCGTTATTATTTAGGGTACAGTCAGCTTCAAAAATATCTTAGCGTTCAAACATAACAAAAATATCTGATTATGTTTATAAAAGTTTCGAATTGAGGTATATTTGTTTTAAAAAATTAAAGGAATTGTTTATTTTCAAAATGCTAACTTGATTGGAAGGGAACTACCTGAAGGTAGTTCCCTTCCAGGCCCCAATACCTATTTTCAGAAACTATGAGTTTCTGAAAATAGACCAAAATGAAGAAGCAGTTCTTGTAACCATAAAGACAATACGACAAAAAATCGTTTTCTACGTTAGACTCATAGAAATTTAAGAAAAATATAAAAGATAGTGTAAAGAAAATATAATGTAAAAATCCTCGTGTGACGTCATCACTCGGCATGACAAATTAATAACGCTTTTGCTCACGTTGATAAAAAATAGGAAAATCAATTATGATAAAATGACAAGACAAAATAATGACAGTAACTTAAACTCACCTAAACAACATCACCATACAAAGACACCTAAACGACATCACCAAACATTTAAAAGCTCATAGTTTACACTTCAGCCCAGGAATAGAGACAACATAGGAAAACATGGCCAGACATTTTTTTTTTTTTTCAACATAATCAACCCATAATTTATTTTTTGCTTTTACGTAAATTTTAGCATGTTTTTCTAGTTTTTTCAAACTATTTATTTATTTTAAACTTTTTGGTTAGATAGATACTCTTTATTGCACAACATACAAAACTTAAAAGCTAGGTAAGCAGAGATACACTGTACAATTTAGGCGATCTTATCGCTGGGAGCGATCTCTTCCAGACAACCTCTACACCTAGGTTTAAATAACGAAAACTTAATTGTGGGTAATGTTAATTACAAGACCTTTCTAACAAATCTCAACACGGCTGTGATACAATATTTCATTTGGAATGCCAGTGCATATCTTCCGGCTTCATCATCGGAACTGGAAACTTATTCATGGTCAAAGTTCATTACAATACCTTTCTAACAAGGCCAAATATGGATATGATACATTGTTCCATCATAAAGTTCTAGTTCATATTTTCCAGCTCCATCATCAGATCAGTTTGACAGTGCCATATTATTGTATTGTCATCAAAACTACATACAGCTGGATCATACACATATTTTTGCACGTCCTGTGTCTCTTATGTGGCTCATAAAATTTATAAAATCTAGGCTTTTGAAATAAGATTTTATTCACATAGGTACTTGAGTACCACTAACCACACATAATACACATTTAAAATAAATCACTTTTGATGAATTCTTCCATAACCTTAAGTAGGCCACAGAAGAGATACAGGAAGTTAAAAACAAGTATTCGACCCAGCTGACAATATTCATGATGATAGGATCCTTATAAGATGGTTAAATTAGCTACCTTAGATTTGATTACATCTTTGTTACAGTTGCAGTTACAGTCAGGACAAACGAGCTGACGGCACACCTGATGGTGAGTGATCATCGGCACTCACGGATCTGCAACACCTGAGGTATCACAAATGCGTTTCCGTCTCTTTAGGAAGGAATAAACCCATTTAGGTCACCACGTTGCATCTGTTTGGATACATCACCAATGACAGCTGGTTCCACATCTGGCAACTGCATGTTAATTTAAGCCATGTTCGAAAACAAATCAAAGTATACCATAACATATTGTGCTAAAAGTGACTTTTGTCAAATGCTAGGTACATTAAGATATTTTTGAAGCTGACTGTACCAATACTATATGTATAATTTTTGTAATTTACCTATATAATTGATTAATTAGGCAAAAAATAACTAATCAATGTTGTATCCCAAAAAAATATACTGGTTTGGATCATTGCCATAATAATCACAAAGCTCAGGTATTCATAACCAGAAAAACAAATGTTCTTAATATCACTCTTTTCAGTGTTTCAAAGTTTAACCTAATACTTGACTTTATTTATTTACAAAGACATAAATGATTTTTATTTAGGCAAATGTTGCTATAGTGTTGTTGAATATTGAAATAACAAATCTCTCCGAGATGGCTGATTAAATTAAATTAAATATTACATATATGTATAATATAGAAAATTAATTAATAATTTCATGTAATGAAAATAATGACATAGTAAATATTACATATAATTTGTAATATCAATTTTTTTATTTAATTTTGGTGTAATTATTATGTTATTAAGTATTGTTATTTAAATATTAGGTAGTGAGATTATTAGTGAATAAATTGTGTTAGTAATTTATAATATTTGCATGCCCTTGCTAGCCTATTATAGTGAAACTGTTCTAATTTTAACATCTGTAAATCTGCAAATAAATAGTTTGAGTTTGACTGGTCAGATGATGCATTTGGTAGTGATTGTGCCTTATGTTTACACCAAAGGTTGTGGGTTAGATCCCCATTCTAAACAGACATTCCTTTAATGAACACTTGTGTTTATTCAGTGTCTAGGTGTAATAGATGTATTTTTTTTATTTAAGTATATTTGTCTGTTGCCTGATATCCGTAACACATGCTACACAGCTACTAGAACTAAAGTAGAGAAGATATTTTAATAAACCTGCCAATTAAGTCTGAAGAAAAAATCTAATTAATATTTACATCTGAATTTTCTGCACCTATATTATATAATGTTAATAATACCTACAAAAATTTAATAACACAATAATGTAACTTCGCAAAACTTTAATCAGGAGAATTATTGTTTTTGTAAGTAGATATTTTTTCAACAATACATCACTGCATCACCTTATGTAGATTAATAAAATCTAATCTTGTCTTAATATGTAGATATGTATTTGAGTAGGTTAAAGATTTAACATTTATCCAAATTGAAGGAAAGCATTACCCTAGCTAGAATAACCAGAATATTTTTTCAGCTAAAACCTTATGACAATTTGTCATCATCACCATCATAACAAACCAGTTTGTTAGGTATGAACAAGCATAATCTGCCGAGTGAAAACTACGCAACAGTGTGTACATATCTAAAAAAAGCCGACACCTTGACAAAACACGAGGTCAATACACTCTGCTGCAAGATCCATGTGATGTAGTGAGGAATATCATACCTATCATTTGTATTTTCATTTTTACTGTTTACATTTGTTGCACTAACTGGCAGGAGTAATATGTATTTCTTTATTCTATTTCTAAAACTTTCATTACAGTCTAGTTATGTACTCATTCTAGTACTATTTGTACGGTACATTAGTAAAATTGAAAAAGAATATTATCTATCTTTGAGATATCAATAACACATCAAAGAAAAATATATAGATAAAGAAGCTCCTCACAATATTTAGCTACTGTCAATGTAAAATTGACTGCTTACAAATTATAAAATATACGATTTCCTTACCGAACCATGACCTGAAGTGAGGGGCCATGTATAAACAATAGGTTCCGCGCCTGCAGGAGAATGCAGGCGTAAATCCAATGCCATGATAGGAAAACCGCTGCATTAATGCACACTCTTTTCACTTAAACACTAAAATTATCACTAAAAACACTAGATAATATCATAATTTTCACTGCACTTTCACACACACACACTGCGAACCACCGGGCGCCATGTTGAAATTATTTCTAAATTCCAAACATGGCCGTCATTTAGTGTTGTCATTATTTAAAAATTCTAAAATATGGACTCGTGATTCAATTTCAATAATATTTTGCCATCTTACAATATACTATTCAATCAAAGTGTTAGATCATAACAATAAAAAAATCAACTGTTCCATACATTATTACCGGGAATGCCGGGTGGACATTCTATTTCGTATGGAACATCCGATTTTTTTTTCGCTTATTTTGTTGACCACTAACATGCTAAATGGACTATATTCACCGTTCACGATACCAATAAGGAACTTGCGTATTTTTTTATTTTAGTCTATCTTAAACATGTAACGATAACTTAAAGATGCCAATAACAAAATAGTTAAAATAAAATAATTTTGTTTCAACGCAAATCAAAAATTCACAATACAGTGTTCGCAAACGCAAAGCACGCAAATTCAAAAACGCTTCTTGATGTCACGTCACTCCCTGTGACGATGCACCTCGCTAGAGTAAATGTATTCTTTGCGCTGCACATTGCGCTGCACCAAGAAGGTTATGCAGTATACGCATCTTGCGCTGCACACTAAAACATGACAATTACATAAAAAGAACTGCTTCTTTTTAGTCTACATGGTAGCCTTTTTTACGAACTTTATGTTGCGGATTTATTTTTGTTAAGTGATTGCCGCCGGCCATGGTGTAAAAGTACGCTGCAAACCTTTAAACCCTTCTTTTCACCGGAGACAAAGCATAGTGCTGCTTCACGCCGAATTTCTGGAGCCCAAGAGCCCAATTCTCGGGCTCGTGACATTTATCATCATACGACATATATCAACAAAACATGGCGGATATCGTATGAAAACGTTTTTGCTTATTCTCGCGATGTCGAATGGTAACATATGTCACATATTTTCGTGCGACACGTATCGCATGGTCTTGACCATACGATATGAAGTATCACGGTGATTTTGGTGATATTTCTCCAATTCAACGTGACGTTTGAGCCGTTTCGCTTTTTGTTGTTTATTGACGTTTGGTTGTTCAAATCACATAACAAGTTTAAATTAACTGCACAAACATAAGAAGATGATTGATCCTCAATGTGAACGATTGTTTAGCTGAGAATTTTAAATTTTCTTTAATTGGAACAAATTTTCACCAGTATTACCTACATACCTTTAAATATTCGTCATTAAGCCTTTTTATCTCAGTAATAAAATCAGTGTAAAGAAAATTCTTTATTCCATTTTTTTCTTATAACGCGTCTTTTTGCCACAGTTGCCATCTCTTTTTGCCACAGACTGAAAAGAAATCTTTTGGCTTTCGGTCGGTGTAACGGAATTACAATTTCACAAAATCTGTTTTCTTTTTCGTCTTTTTTGATCGTATTTTAAAGCAGTTATGATAATTATGATGTTATACAAACATAAAATTGACTGTTGATATAAAAAGGCTAGAAAATGTTGAGTTGATACTTAAACAATAAACATTAAGATTTCTCGATTGTATATTTGTGTCAATCAACAAAATGTAACGTGTTAGCGGAAATGATATGGGCCACATTCTCTATGGAAGTGACCTTTACTGTCGCATGGGCACGAGAATAGAGTTTTATGACTTTTGTGACATTTTGGCGACATTTTCGTACGACATTGGAAAAGTGACATTACAGAAAATACGACATTTTATCGCACGTCCCGAGAATTGGGCCCAATTATCGGGCTCGCGACATTTATTATCATACGACATATATCACTGAAACATAGTTTTTTTGTATGGATTTCATGCGACATCCGCCATGTTTTTTCATATCGAAAATTCTGAGAATTGGGCTCAAGGAGCCCAATTCTCGGGCTCGTGACATTTATCATCATACGACATATATCAACAAAACATGGCGGATATCGTATGAAAACGTTTTTGCTTATTCTCGCGATGTCGAATGGTGACATATGTCACATATTTTCGTGCGACACGTATGGTCTTGACCATACGATATGAAGTGTCACGGTGATTTTGGTGATATTTCTCCAATGGACAACATTTCATATTTTTAACATGTCCATATTGTTTTTTTATATGAAAATAGACATAAAATGAACGGACCCATATTTTTTCTTTTTTCAAAATTTGTCCATTTTCATGCATAAAATAATTATTAAAATTCTTTATATTCTAAATAGACGTAAGCGCCAAATGACGTCATCGGACGGCTGAATCAGCGATATTCCGTTGCTTATCATTGTTTTAATAAAAAAAAGGTACTACTGTCAAAGGTAAATAATACTAGTGTCAACATTGTCAACGTCATTCATACATTCAACGTTGACAAGTTGTCTTTTTTTTGACAGTTGCAGGTCATGGGTTTGGCATTTCGTAAATTTAAAACTATAATGTGCTAAGCAAAGAAATATTTTACATTCTGCCGTCCGATGACGTCATCTTACGTTTTTTAGTTTTTTAATTTTTTTCTCAGTAAATAAGCAATATAAAAAATTAATAAATATATATTCGCGCAGCGGAAAAGTAAATAAAGAAATGGTATTTTTTGTTTCAGAGCTTAGCAATTTTGAAATGTTGTCCATTCAACGTGACGTTTGAGTCGTTTCGCGTTTTGTTGTTTATTGACGTTTAGTTGTTCTAATCACATAACAAGTTTAAATTAATGGACAACATTTCATATTTTTAACATGTCCATATTGATTTTTTTATATGAAAATAGACATAAAATGAACGGACCCATATTTTTTCTTTTTTCAAAATTTGGCCATTTTCATGCATAAAATAATTATTGAAATTCTTTATATTCTAAATAGACGTAAGCGCCAAATGACGTCATCGGACGGCTGCATACAGCGATATTCCTTTGCTTATCATTGTTTTAATAAAAAAAAGGTACTACTGTCAAAGGTAAATAATACTAGTGTCAACATTGTCAACGTCATTCATTCATTCAACGTTGACAAGTTGTCTTTTTTTTGACAGTTGCATGTCATGGGTTTGGCATTTCGTAAATTTAAAACTATAATGTGCTAGGCAAAGAAATATTTTACATTCTGCCGTCCGATGACGTCATCTTACGTTTTTTAGTTTTTAATTTTTTTCTCAGTAAATAAGCAATATAAAAAATTAATAAATATATATTCGCGCAGTGGAAAAGTAAATAAAGAAATGGTATTTTTGTTTCAGAGCTTAGCAATTTTGAAATGTTGTCCATTGCCCAAGCTAAGAAGATGATTGATTCTCTGTGTGAACGATTGTTTAGCTGAGATTTTTAAATTTTCTTATATTTTCTTTAATTGGTACAAATTTTCACCAGTATTACCTACATACCTTTAAATATTCAATCAATCAATCAATATATTTATTGCGAGCTACATTGGTACAAAGTATCTTAAATAATAAATGTACGTACATAAGATGTTATAAATACAATGTAGCGCCCTGTAAGGGCATATCAATGTTAATCAGTCATAGGTACTTCACATTATAACTACAAGTTACTATCTTGAATGCTAAATTTTGCTTATTACTAGAATTTAAAGAAATATAAATATTATTGCACTATGTTTGTTACATAACTGTATTATTCGTCATTAAGCCTTTTTATCTCAGTAATAAAATCATTGTAAAAGAAATTTCTTTATTTAATTTTTTTCTTTTAACGTGTCTTTTTGCCACAGTTGCCATCTCTTTTTGCCACAGACTGAAAAGAAATCTTTTGGCTTTCGGTCAGTGAACGGAATTACAATTTCATAAAATCAATTTTCTTTTTCGTCTTTTTTATCGTATTTTAAAGCAGTTATGATAATTGTGATGTTCTACAAACATAAAATTGACTGTTGAAAAAAAAAAGGGCTAGAAAATGTTGAACTAATACTTAAACAATAACATTAAGATTTCTCGATTGTATATTTGTGTCAATCAACAAAATGGAACGTATTAGCGGAAATGATATGGGTCACATTATCTATGGAAGTGACATTACAGAAAATACGACATTTTATCGCACGTCCCGAGAATTGGGCTCTTGTAATTCGGAAAGAACAATAACGAACCTCCAAATAATTTTTTTGTAAGTATAATTTTTCTGCGTCTTGGTCACGGACCTATAAAAAATATAATATCTTTTTTATAGGTCTTGGCATGGAAAATATATAATAATACGAGTATAAAGCTTGAAAATTTGTTCCAATTAAAGAAAATATAAGAAAATTTAAAAATCTCAGCTAAACAATCGTTCACACAGAGAATCAATCATCTTCTTAGTTTGTGCAGGTAATTTAAACTTGTTATGTCATTTGAACAACCAAACGCGAAACGACTCAAACGTCACGTTGAATTGGAGAAATATCACCAAAATCACCGTGATACTTCATATCGTATGGTCAAGACCATACGATACGTGTCGCACGAGATCACGAGAATAAGCAAAAACGTTTTCATACGATATCCGCCATGTTTTGTTGATATATGTCGTATGATGATAAATGTCACGACCATGATGATAAATGTCATGATCGCTTAAGTACTAGGCGAATACATAGCTCCTACAATGTATTCGCCTAGTACTTAAGCGGTTCTTGCTGTATCCAGAAATATGTTAAGGAAGAGGGCTTACTTCTGTCACGGGTGCATTCCGCGCTCAAAAGAAGTCCAGTATCCATTGTAAGAATCTGTTTACGAATAAATATTTTTCATTTTAATTTGGATTTTTTTCTTGACACAGTTCAATTTTTAATTCCATTGTTTTTAATTATTATTTATTTTTTAATAATAATATTGGACCTGTATTCCCACCACGAAGCTGTATACCCACGCCCCACGCACCTACGCCTACCAAAAGGCACAGATGTAGCAAATATGTAGCAAACTGCCAAAAGGACCGGCTTTGTGCCGTGATTTCCCGCAGGAGAGATACAAATAATAATAATAAGTGCGTAAAGAAGTGACGATCCCATCGCACGCTGGTGAGAGTTGGTGGTCTTTTTTTTTTTTTTTTTTGGTAACGCAGACAGAATGCCGCCGGCTCAGAAGGAACCGACGTCGGCACCGTTGGTCGGCGCCGCCTTATGCACACCCGGCCGCTGGGAGTCGGCCGGGTAGTGTGGGGCTCTCCCCTGGGGTTCTCCTAGGGGCATACCCACTAAACTCTCTGCGACAGTTTCCATCCCTCGCCCGGGAGAAACTCTCAGAGCGGGAACGCGGGCTATAGGACGAACCTTGCCACCGCGAACCCGCTCAGGGCGAAAGAGGCTCGCCAGTACGGCCTCTTACCAAACTCCGGTCCAACGGACCTAGGGCCTCTCCCACGGCCCACCAAACACCGCCCCCCGAATGGCGCCCACACTGCTGGCTGCAGTGCAAACACCACCGGGAGGAGGACTGCGAGTACCCTTCCCCACCCATACACTGCTGGCTGCAGTGCAGAGTGGGTTGGGAAAATAAAACCCACAGGCTTCAAAACAAAAAACGCCGCAAAACCCAACTCCGCTGGATGCGGAGCCGAGAAAATTGGCACCACCGGTCGACATTGAGCCATCCTGGCTAGACGACCCAACGCCGGACCTCCAGCACATGGCCTTACGGCCGCTGAGCCCAAAGGCTCTCCACCCAGTGGGGCCCACGTCGAAAACGCTATCACGCGTAGCGTGACGCCGGACAGGGCCCCGGGCCCAGAACAAAAAAAGGCCACAGGAGAGGGGTTTCCGATGCCCCAAACCGTGAGGCTGGTCCTAGGCCCCGGGGGGGCTCAACTGGGGGTCGACAGAACGACTCCAGGAGCCCTCCCGTGTGTGTGCAGCTGTTAGCCGTCGAGTAGCAATGGGTGATGCCGATTACTACCCGCCGTTGCCCAGGGACGCCAGGACCCTTTCGGTAGCAGCTCCAAACAGAGCAAAAATACTACTGAAAGGGCCACACGAGGAGGCCGCCGCACCGTAGTCCCCAGAGTTGGTGGTCTGCCTTGAGGAGCAACAACTCTAATCAGGGTAGCGTTGTGACGCAGTGACGTCCCATGTCCCAGAGAGTCGACCAGGCCCCATTCTCTAGCTTGCCTTTATTAGCAAGCTGGAGTGGACCCAACAGGGGACGCAGAATTCTCACCTCTGGCTTGCCTTAATCGTCCGGCCGGAGAAGGATATCAGAGCTATATGCTCGCAGGGTGGAAGTGAAAGATGCATAAGTTGCGAGTTGCACAGTGTTAGAAAGCGGTGTACACCTCTTGACACCCTGAGCACCACACGACAATCTTGCGCGGCCGTTTAGGGAGACCAACCAGTGTGCGTGTGAGTCAGCTCCTGCCCATTTTATTCGTGATTTTCATCATTGATAGGGCAGGTGCCATAGGCCTTCAATAGTCCCGGTTACATCGTCCATCAGCACCTCAACCCAATAACCCAGATTACTTTATTTCCACTTCACCCAATAGTCCTACACCAACCGGGGACTGTCCTTGGCTATACTCCATAGTGTCATACACGGATAGTCTCCGGCTGGGCGGATCACATTTAGATTAACTTACTAGATTAACATCTACGTGTCCACGCATGCCTTCCGAAGTCCGGGACAAAATTGTCCGAGATTATGGTATCATAACACATAGTGCGCGAAGCCATCGAGATGAAAAAACATGAAGGATGTCACATGAAATCCATAAACAAAAAAACTATGTTTTACAGTCGAGCCAAAAGCTAATAAGCCACATTTGACGTTTCTAAATTTTAGGTTCATAGAGAGGCGACCTACTAAAAACTTCGATAAAAATGAGTAATCGATATGTACTTCAAATAAATTTGCTAATAATGGAAAATAAGTTATTATTACTTTTATTTGGAGAAATGTGAATTATAGCGTAGCTACTTTGGGAGTGGGTAGTGTTAGTACTGTGAGGGTTGGTTGGTAGGTAGCCAAAACACTTTATGGAGATATATTTTCGTATATTGTCTCAAATTAACACAAGATAATAATTATTTATATCGGAGCAACAACTTAACATGGACGCGGTTGGTTAGCGAGAGAGTGAGGTAGGTGTGGGGGGAGAGGAACTCCCGTACCAATCAAACCAGTATTGGCCTGCGGGCGTTTACGGAACTAACATAACAGAAAATAAGTGCTAGCGGTACCTAACCGGCAGCAATGCATTGCGCTTAGGGCGCGATAGAGGGCGCTGTCTCGCTATATACTCCCCCTCCAGAGGATGAAAGCGTCCTCGCTCATTCGCTGGCCATACATTATCATTGTTACATACATTTACAGAAACACTACTTTGGTTAGACACATTATGACATTCATTATTTGAATCCACATTAGAATTGTAATTTCTATTCGTTACATAAAGATTAGGCGAGTACATACATTCCTCCCTATCAGACACATTATTGCATTTATCATTTAAATCCACATTTGAATTGTAATTTACATCGGTTACATAAAGATTAGGCGAGTACATACATTCCTCCCTATCTGACACATTATTACATTTATTCTCATTTAAGTTACGACGGGGACGGCCACGTTTCCGCACCGGAACTACAGGTTGAGGTAGGGTCGAATCGCGACCCAGGTAAGGTGTTAACTGTTTAATGTGATACTTCCCTAAGTACCTACTGGAGTCCTGTGCGGGTGCTATGATATAAGTTGTAGGGCTTACCTTTTTAGTAACCACGTATGGTCCATCTCTTTTTGGTACGAACTTCGATGTCAGGTCCTTTCCTTTGTTGCTAAGCACATGCGAATTCAATAATACCAAGTCACCTGCAACAAAACTTTGTCCTACGCGACGTGACTGATCACCATAGTCCTTTCTTTTATCCTGCTGACTTTCGACCTTCTCGCGAACTGCAGCTAGCGTATTGAGAAAACGTTTTAGGTATGGTGTTATCTGTGGAACGAAATTTTCTTTCTCCAAAACCAAACGAGGATCATTTCTTACTTCTAAAGGCGATCTCAGCTCTCTGGCAAACATCAAGTACGCTGGCGAAACTCCTGTAGTTTGACAGCGTGCAGAATTTAACGAAAAACGTATAGACGGTAAGTATATAGGCCAAGAATTATGTTTATTACCTACTAATTGTGATAACTGTACTTTTAAATCTCTATTCTTTCTTTCCGCAGGGTTCCCCTCAGGATGATACAGCGGTAACAATTCCTGCTTCACATCTAACACGAACATACACTGTTGCATTACAGCTGAAATAAATTGTACACCATTATCTGAAATAATGCGACGCGGTAGACCAAAACGTAGAAAATATTCCTCTATGAGTGTACGCGCGCACGCCTCAGCTGTCGCTTCTCGAAGCGGATATAACTCGACCCATCTAGTTGCGGTGTCCTCGACCAATAAAATCCATTTTTCATCCTTATCACCTGGAGGTAAGGGTCCGAATAAATCTATAGCAATAACCTCATTTCTCTGATTCAGGATCGGCGTCTGCAACAACCCTGGTGGCTTGTCGTTGGCAGCCTTGTAGCGCTGACACGATGTACACGTTCTGACATACTCGACAATGGCACGACGCATCCCTGGAAAATAAAACTTTTGAGCAACTCTTTGATATGTCCTCTCGATCCCTTGGTGACCTGCCAGAGGAGAGTCATGACATTCTTTTAATACTTCTTCTCTTTGATCCACAGGTATAACTAATTGCGGTTCTTCTGTATCCGCATCCGGATTATAGCGATAGAGCACTCCTTGCTCCATAATATAACCTCTTCCCGTCCAACGATGAACATCAATTTCCTCTTCACTTTCCAGATTCTTAATTATCTTAGCAAGTTCAGGGTCTGCAAGCTGACCTGATCTTAACTCGGAGGGTCTCTTCGCAGGTAAGTCAATCGTTACTGAACATATCCCACATGCATCTGCGGAGTTCTCATCGCAGTTGGGACGGCTCAGGGTATCTGCTATTATATTTACCTTCCCTGGTGTATACTCATAATGCAAATCAAATGCTTGTAATTTCAGTGCCCATCTTACCAATCTGCCTGATGGTGATTTTACAGTCATTAGCCACTTCAACGGCTGGTGGTCGGTACCTACGACAACCCTATGACCATCAATATAAGAACGAAAACGTTCCACAGCCCAGACTATGGCTAAGGCTTCCCTCTCTGTTGTTGAATAATTTCTTTCTGCTTGATTGAGCAATCGGCTCGCATATTCAATAGGCCTTTCATCATTACTTTCTCCTTGTAGAAGTACTGCACCCAGAGCGTAGTTACTGGCATCAGTTCTGAGCACAAACGGTTTGGTGTAGTCAGGTTGGATGAGGATGGGTGGTGACGTCAGCAACCTTTTTAGCTCCTCGAAGGCTTGATCTTGCTCTGTCTCCCATCTCCATGGCTCATGTTTCCTAGTCAACTTTGACAGTGGTTCTGAAATTTTAGAAAATCCAGGTATAAACTTCCTAAACCAAGAAGCAGTCTGTAAGAAGGTTCTTAGATGTTTTAAGTGATGACGGCTTCTTCATATCTAATACAGCTTTCACTTTTTCTTCATCAGGTGATATACCATCTTTAGATATCACGTGACCTAAATATTTGACAGTGTCTCGTGCAAAAACACACTTATCCCGATTCACCCTTAATTTAAATTCGTGCAGTCTTTCAAATACAGCGTGCAAATCCTTTATGTGGCATTCCATATCAGCCGATATTATGCAAAGATCATCCAAAAAAGCTAAATAGTAATATTCTGCAACTTCGGGCATGAGCAAAGACGATCAATTAAACGCTGAAATGTAGCTGGTCCATTCTTTAACCCAAATGGCATGCGTTTGAAGCGATAAGTGCCTGACGGTGTCGAAAAGGCAGTCTTATCTTTATCCCGGTTAACGGCAACTTGCCAGTACCCAGATTTTAAGTCTAAAGTACTCATAACACAACCCTGTTTTGTCCTTTGTAACAGCTCATCAATCTTCGGCATTGGATAAGTATCTGTTTTAGTAATACTGTTCAACTTACGGTAATCGACGCAAAAACGAAAACTTCCATCACGTTTAGGCACTAATAGTGCTGGTGCTGACCATGCTGACTCACACTCCTCAATGATATCCTCAGCAAGCATCTTCTCTACCTCGCGCTGCATAACCTCTGCGCGCGCTGGTGTCATGCGGTACGGCGGAACAGCAACTGGCGCGTGTTCGCCGGTATCAATGAAATGCTCTGCATACTGCGTGGCTTCACCAGTCTCTCGGAACACATCACTGAAAGAGTTTATTAAATCATTAAGTGACATACTATCATTATCACAGTTTTTTGGTGTTGACTGTACCTCATTATAACCTTGTTCTAAATCCTCATAAAACAACCTGTACTTCCGGTGCTTCGTGTCCGAAAAGTACCATAATGATTTACCAAAATCAAAAACTAATTTGGCTTTGTTCAAAAAATCTATCCCTAATAAAGATTGATTGTTACAAGCATCTGGAAAAACAATAAATTCAGTTTCAATTATTTTATGTAACATTTTCACATTCACTGAGGTAACTAAAACCTCCATTTTCCTAGATAAACCATCTGCAAGCTTCACATCTCTAATTTGCTTTTCAAAACATTGACCACTTTTTATTAAAAATTATACATTGATTGGCTAGCTACACAGCCTTTAGCGGCTGAATCCACTAATGCAATACCTTTCCCACCTAATATTTCGATATTTAATATTGGTCTCTTATTACCATTAGTGTAACCCCTATCATTACATACAGTTGACTCCCCTGCATATTAACATTGGTGGTCTCACACGCATAAAACTTATTGTACTTATAACTACTACAATTTGGACATCTTGCTCTTATTATTCCTATTTCACCACAGCCATAACAATACAAATTTTTACTTTCCTTTTTGTCTGTTTTCAGGGATCCATGATGCGGCGGTGGCGGCAAATGCGGCGACCCACCCAGCGGCGGCGCACGCGACCTCGGCGGCGGCGGTCCATATGACTGCGACGTACGCGACTGTGGCGGCGGTGGCGGCAATGGCCCACCCGACGGCGGCACCCAGTGCGACGAACCTTGCGGCTGCGATACCCGCATCGGCGGTGGCGCGGCAGACTGGCCCGGCGGTGGCACTGCGGACGACCCACGAAACTGCGCGGAGAATGGCCCACGCGACTGTGCACCCGGCGACTGCAAGCGCTCCTGCATCGCATCTTCTATGCTTCGAGCCTTCCTTATAAGATCTTCAAAACAAGACAATGTGTCCCTTTCTATTCTTTTTCTTATACGGACGTCTAACAACCCAAACGTCATATCCAATTGTACCTTCTGTGAGATGTCGTTTTCTGGTAATTTAGCAAATAAAGCGCGTACTTGTGCGACAAATAACTCTGTGTTTAACTTTCCTTGCTGCATACTATATAATTCTTTATATATTTGAAACGGTGCTCTTCGTTCCCCAAATGCGCTCCTCAGGCGATCTATTGCTTCGCTCCATGTTTTCGTATATTGTTTTATACCTTGCCACCAAGTTGCGGCGGAATGTGATAATAATAATGAAAGTCCTCTCAGTGCGTTTTCGTCGGAAACGTTGGCGGCAGTTTTAAAAATTTCGACTGCATCGATAAAATTCTCGACAGACTCGTTCTGCGAGCCACTAAAACCTTGCACTACAAGTAATGAAATTAGCACCAACCGGGGCGGCGGCCCTGTCTGTCGGACAGCTCGTACTCCTCATAGTAAGCGACGGCTCCGTTTGTACCTGATGCATTACTGGTGTAGATGATCGTACTTCTTGTAATAGAATTTGACAAAATTCTGCTTGTGATTGCTGCAACTGTCCCATCAGTGCGGCGAAATGTTCCTGAGTCATTAAGATGGACGCGCCCGCGCTGCTTCCCGTGGCACCTTCGGTTGCTGTTTCAGTCGCGGCGTCTTCATTGACCAACTCCTCGGCGTTAATTTCGGCCGGAATAATAGTTTCATTGAGGTTTGCCTCCCTCGGCAACGAACTTCGGCTCCTGGTTCTTGGCATTTTCCTAATAATTCGGTTTTCCAAACCCAAAATGGCGGCAGACCTTCGCGTCCACACCACTCACTAACACACGTTGGGCGATCACTTATAGCGTAGCTACTTTGGGAGTGGGTAGTGTTAGTACTGTGAGGGTTGGTTGGTAGGTAGCCAAAACACTTTATGGAGATATATTTTCGTATATTGTCTCAAATTAACACAAGATAATAATTATTTATATCGGAGCAACAACTTAACATGGACGCGGTTGGTTAGCGAGAGAGTGAGGTAGGTGTGGGGGGAGAGGAACTCCCGTACCAATCAAACCAGTATTGGCCTGCGGGCGTTTACGGAACTAACATAACAGAAAATAAGTGCTAGCGGTACCTAACCGGCAGCAATGCATTGCGCTTAGGGCGCGATAGAGGGCGCTGTCTCGCTATAGAATCAAAATTAGATAGAAAGATATTCTTTATTGCACAAAAATGAAATACAAGCATGATACTACACCAACAGATAGTACAATAAAATTATTGAAAAGAAAGAAGAAAGTAGAAATCTATCCTAGATATCGATCCGCAGCCAGTTTATTTCTTTTTCTTCGAAATCAAACCGCTTATTATACAGGGTGTATCTGTGAAAATTTACATCCTTTAACCACGTGTTCTACCAAATATTCTGAACAACATTTGTTCAACGATCTTTTGGAATTCATCGAAAATTTTTTCGACTCCCCATACAAAATGAACAAGATAACGTGACCAACTTTGTATGAACAGTTGAAATTTTTCCATGCGAATTTCCAAAAGTGATTGAACAAACGTTGTTCATAATGGTTAATAGAACACGTGGTTAAAAGGGTGTAAATGTTCACAGATACACCCTGTATTGAGTGCCATGCATTTTTTTCTTTTTACAAAATTTTTAATGCATTTATAATTTTAAACAAGAGAATAATACGTTTTATTTTAATCAGAATGTTGCTTTTCATTTATGAATGAATATTCCTACACGATTAACATTGTCTTCGTTCGATTTATTTGGTGTAGGTCATATCTAGGGCTAAAAAAGAAAATTGGTTGACACCTGCTACAACATTGTACCGCAACGTTCAATACTCTAGAAATATTTTTTTAATAAGTTTATAAATAGTAGTTAAACAGAGAAAGTATGTAACTCGTGAAATATTTTTTTTTTCATTTATTGAAATAAATAAATGCAAATATAATTTTAAAAAGTTAAGAAATTGTAGTTTTAACATAGAAAGATTGATAAATTCAATGACCGTTGTTACAGGGTTACGTTGCCGAATTTTGTTGAAGTGTCTAATGTGGCCTTATATTTTTTTTAGCCCAACTTATAGTGATATTATATATATGTCGTATGATAAAAAATGTCGATACTATGAGCGCAAGAGCCCAAGGGCCCAATTCTCGTGCTCGTGATATTTTGAAAACATGGCAGATATCACCTAAAAACCATGAGCCCAATTCTCGTGCTCGTGATATTTTGAAAACATGGCGGATATCACCTAAAATCCATACAAAAAAACTAAGTTTTAGTGATATATGTCGTATGATAATAAATGTCACGAAGCACTAGAATTGGGGTCCATTAAAAAAACTGTTTTAGTGATATATGTCGTATGAAAATAAATATCACGAGCACGAGAATTGGGCTCTATGGATCTCTATGGTTGGATCGAATCGAATATCGAATGTCACTGTATTTTTTTTCTCTCGAACTATGAAACTTAAACTTGTCTGTCTGTCAGTGTAGTCAGGTCAGTTGAATTCAAAAATATACATAATACCTTTTTTTTCTTGGTCTGTGCATACTAACTCGCATACTAACTCTCTTTTCAATCTTTTGTTTTACTTAAAACTAGCTAAGGCGAGGTAGTTAAGATAATAACGATACTTGTACGTTGTTTTTCATAATGTCCATATCAAGTTCTATCATAAAACAAGTTGAATGGTGTCAAGATGCTAACACTTTAGAAGCTACATTTTTCTATCCAAAAATTATTTTTGTTGAAAACAGAAATACCATCCATATAGTGGATTTGCTTAATCGTGAAGAAGATGTAATAAAGCTTAGTGAAGATGTTGTTGATAAAGCTCATCAGGGCAATTTTTTATGGCTTGTTCTCAAGTCACATCAGATAATCGTGATAGATGTTCTTTGTGGATCCCAAATGAGCATTATCGTTGATGGTTACAAAATATGTAAAATCATACATGATACAAAGGATTTGCTTTTGATGAGTGAAAGTGGAGAAAGCTATGCCATTCCATATGGTACAGAACAGTTGATTGAGAAGTTCAAAGAAGGATTGTTGAATGAGGTATTAAGCTTAGAAAAACCACAGAAATTGAAGAGAGCTATAGAGATTGATGTAATAAATATGAGTTCATGGAATGGTCTTACAATTTCTAAAAAAGGAGACAACATATTGCTTATTAAATGTCCTGTCACGGGTTTATACGAAAGTGTATCATTGAATATACCATTGCAACATGCAGTTTGCTGGGATGATCTACTAGTCCTTGCACATGATCTGACTATGTGGATAGTAGATTTCAAAAGTGCTGAAAAGTTATTTGAATTTGAAAACAATGGTACTAAATTTTATCCTGTGGCTGTCCACAAAAATGTTCTATACTACATATCATGGAGTCACACTGAGGTAAAAAATATATATTTTGTTGAATGACAAGTTTATAACTAGTATTAATATAACATCTTGCATTTTATCAAATAATATTTTGACTTCTTGTCTAATTTCAGATACATATTTGCTGTGCCTGGAATTCATCTGCAGCATTTAAAGAAGATTTATCAGTTATTGATTCTATGAACAGTTCTGGAAAGAAATGTTCTTCTCAAGATACCTTGAAAGCCCAATTAATGGCGATTGTTAATTCAATGTTAGCAGAAAATATGCCTGCTCAGGTAACAACACAATTACAACCATATTTTGAAAATATCACTGATTATATTTTTCTTCTTGATGTAGCACTAAAGCTATGCCAACACAGCCTGATGTATAAATCTGTCTTATATTCATTGCAGAGTAAAATTTATGCTAGTAATAATAATGATTTGATTTATAAATTGACTGACTTAGTTATTAAAGTAGATTTATTGGAATATATTTACTTTAAAGAAAATAATAATTATGAAAATATAAATTTATTTGAAAAGAAGTTCAAAGAACTTTGTGTGATATTTATATCTAATGCTGATTTGGATTTAGCTTCTATTTGTTGGTTGAAGTATAATGAAGTAAAGTTGTCTATTAGCTCAGATGATTTAAATGAAATCTTAAATTCCATACCATACAACATAAAAATGGGAACTCTCATAATATGGCTTAAAAACTGTGTGCCATCCCTTTTAGATGATAATCCATTCTTTATAGATATTTTTGTTAAATGGACAATGGACAGAGTTTTTAAACTAGAGCAATCTAGTTATTGGCCTAAAATAGGTTTAAAATTTATTGAGGAAATCATAACAGTTTTGGAACTATCACTGAAAACAGTCCCAGTTAGGCCTGTATCAATGGACGATCTGGATAGTTTAAAAGATCGTATAAATTATATTATGGAGCTTAAGGAAAAATATAAAATAAATATGCTCCTTAGCGAGTTAAATTCTCAAGGAGCAAGTGAAGTTGCTCTAATAATGTTAAGGCGTTGCTATACAGAAGACCTGGAAATGTTTTTACATGAGTATTTACCATCTTATACAGCTCGCCATTTATTTGATTTAGATGACACTCTAAGGTCTTACATAGAAAATGAAGCAGCGGTTAGCGGTGGTGGGGTGGATGGATTCCGATTAAAAATTTTGTTACATGCTTTTCGTTCAACAACCACAAAACTTGAATGTCTCCTTCAAGTCTTGAAAGTTGTACATGTACCATGGGAGTGTAACGTCTTGGAATTAGCAGTGGCCGCAGCTGCGTCTGCTTATAGGGATTTTACTGTGACTGATGTAGATCGTACACTGGCGCACGAAATACAGAAAGAGCTTAATTATGCTAAAGTGAAAGTAATTTTAAAGAAGTATAATTTTCCGTTAACATGCACAGACTACATGTTAGTGCTTAATAAATTAATGATAGCGTCAACTGTGGACTTGCAAGATCTACGAGTTATCACGAGTGTAATGACCAGCTTTAAAAATTATGCACATATCTTATATATTAATCGATGTCTTAGTGATTGTGAAACCAGGACAGCATTAGATTATTTCAAAAACTTGTCAAATACGGAGAAAATGGTTTTAATTAAGGCACTAACCAGTAAATACGAGCAAATCATTAATAGTGATGGAAACAATGTTACACTTGAAAAGAATTGCTTGGATTTCCTAAAAGGAACTAATCTCTTAAGTGATATCGAAATAACTGATATAGAAAATCTTTATCATCTTAAGAATTCTTATAAAATAGCAATGAGCCTCAACAACATGTATATAGAGAAGTATTGTTCTGAAAAAACAACTTTATGGATGCAAGATGTAGAGCGAATCTCAAGCTCTGCTCGCGGAGGATGTGTTTCTCAGCTTACACGCACACAGCAATCGAGTCAGTCTATCTTGTCCAACTTATTACGTCGATCTTCCACAAGTCAGAGAGTGCGTAAATTGATTGAGAATATTTTATGGTCACTATCAAACGAAATTTCACCATGGTCTTATTTTAAAGATGGAGATAATTCTTCTACATTATTAGATTCTTATAAGGTATTAACTGAACTAGTTATGAAATGCGAGGAAGACTGCATACATTTCTTAATTCATTTCTTAACAATTTTAAATTCTTTGATAAATGCCGACGTCATGCTCAAAAACTTATCAGTCATTTGGAAATTTCAATATATTTATTTACCAATGTCGTCATTAACCGGCATGAATGATTTGATAAATTTCACTGAGAAGATTATCTCGCAAAACTTTTCCGATATTGATGCAGCTGGTATTTTGGAAGGATATGACTTTATACCACTTAGAATGATTTCTCAATTAGTTGAGAAGTCTATAACGGCTCGCGAATCTTTACCAGAAGATTTTTACGCAGTGCGTGATAAAATAGTTCGAAAATTACTGTCGAAAGTTACGTTGTCTCAAGAACTTGATGAAGTTATGATAATAAGTCTATTACTAATTTTAAGTAGATTTGAAGAAGGGAATGATGAATCGTCGTGGTTATTTGATGTTTTGAAAGGTCAGTGCGATACACTTTCCCCTAATATGGTTTGTTATTTATCCTCGCCTATTATACGTCGAACATTTTTGTTAGATGGAAATATCGGAAATGCAGTTCCATATCCTCCTCAATATGTCCTTAAAAGTAAATTTAACATAAATTTGTCAGAATTTGCTCTTCCAGATAACACCGAAGAAACATGGGATGTGAAAGTTTTGCTATTAAGCGTATTAAAACAAAATCCGAAAACCACATTCGACAGGCTGATTGACTTATGTCGTACTTTAAATATTTCCCTTAATGAGGGTTTAACATTGCAGTTAATATCCTTACTTTCATCTTGGGAATTAAAGTATAAGATTAAGAGCGATGAATTACATTGCCGTCACATACAATTCGAAAACGATGAAAAGGAATTAATGACAGATTGCTTCATCCTTTGGGAAAATATTGAAAACAAAAATTTGATAACAGATATTTTAAAAGACATCTGGAAAAATGGGGAAGTATCTTTACATGGTCGCTCGATATCTATTAATCCCTATTATTATGAAGTCTACATATGCATTTATTATTTGCTATTTGGGTCGAACCCTGATTCGCGTGATTTAAAAGAATACTTTATGCTAAATTATTTGAAAGACTACCGAAGAACTAGCCATCCTAAACAGTATGAATTTGAGCTTTTTTCTGTTAAAGGTATGTTTCCTGAAGTCGGAAACTATCGTCTACCTTTTCATTTGTTTATGCGGGACGACATGTGGTCTAATTTAAAGTCGGAAATTACATTAGAAACTTACGAACGTTGGCTGCCTGTAGTTACGCTGCTCTCATTAGATGCGGATTCACAGACTGCGAGAGATATGATTTGTAGTAATGCTTTAAAACAAACCATGACTTCCAGAAAACATCCTGATGACAATGCTATTAAAGAAAAAGATAATGAACCTTGGCGCCTAATATCACGAGAAGAACCGCTGCTTAAAGCTGCACATAGATGCGTGCGACATATCGCAAATATGGAGTGGGCTGGAGCATGTTTATTTTATGTGCTTCAAGGTTGTGCACGTGGGGCAGACCAAGTTGCTGCCGCCCAATTATGTTACCAGTTCGCGCAGCGATGGGCTGCTGTACAGCCCGGAAATCGGGCAGTTCGGCAAATGGAGCGTTTGCACTCTACCCTGTCTACAAGACATGCTCTACAGAAAATAGAATGGGTGTGTGAAGAATTTGTTCGCCTTTCAACAGAACCAGCGCAACTTATACGAGCGTTGTACCTGCACCCATTATTCGTGGAAAAAATGTCTCGTCATGACGTCAACCGAGCTGCTAATGAGATCGCTGATAAGAATGGTATTAACATCAGTTCTATTAGGATCCAAATATTGGAAAATATTTTGGAAAAATCTTATGAAGAAAACAAAAATAAAAACATATTGAGTTTAAACACTAGAGAACTCATGACTGCAAAATACATTTTAAAAGCAACATGTCCAAAAATGGGTGCCATCTACTTGTCGCGAATAGCTTTCGATGATGAAAGCGATTACAATAAATGTAAAAAGTTACGTGCCATGCAATGTTTGATAAGTGTTATCGAAGCTGACACCGCAGTCAAAGTGACTAATCGTGAACGTGAAGCTCTATGGACTTCGCTTTTGGAATTGCTTAGTATTGTAAATTTAGAGGCTGTTGATATGCCATGGATAGTTGCAACATTTATGCAGGATAAAACTCGTGCCATTGAACAATTGCTTCAAGCCGGAACTAATGTCGAAGGATTAAAAATCGCGGCAGACCTAGCACGAAGATATGGAAATCTAAAAACTATTCGAGAACTTATACCTTTGCTGTTACGTGCTGGTCTATTAGAACAAATGACACCACTATTACTCAAAGCATCGTCTCCGCCGAACGAGCTTATTTGCACTGCCTGGCGGGCTGTTATCGTACTACCGTTCCAACGAGCTGATTATCCTATAACAGAACGACAGAAAAAGAATTGTCTCAATGCTATAAATTTACTACCTGTTTGTCCAATTATAAAAGATGACGATCTAGTAGAAATCTGGAAACATTGCGTTAGATGCAAATGTCTAGGAATGGGATGCTTAGTTTTGCCTTATATGACATCTGAAGTACGACAATCTTTAAATGAGTTACATAGAGTTGATAAAAGAAATCTGATAGCTAGTCTTAAAAACTTGCATGCTGAGACATACCTTGTGTCGGGTGCTATGTATGTTATAGAAAACTTATCAAATAAAGGACACAGATAAACAACCTTCCCTGGAAGAATATTATTCTTAAAAATCTGAAAATTTTCGTAATTTGAACTTAATCTGTCAATTCTCTTTTTATACTATTCTCATCTTAAAATATTTTTTAAGATCACGGTTAGAAACCGAAGAAAAATATATTGCATAACCCCACATTGGCAGTCTTTCGAAAATTATGATAATGATTTAACAGGCGGAGAAAATTTGTATGTTTACTATAAACCTTGTTTATTATATCCATCAGTTACAGATTTGCAAAGCCGTCTAATTAATAAGAGTTATGTAATTTATTATTATTTGATGTGTGAATGGAGCTGATGGGAGAGCTCTTGATCTCGCCAGCTGAGATCATGTGTGCTCCCAGGTGCCGGCTTCTGCAGCGGTGCAGCGCTATGCACTCGCCGAGGACGTGGATAATCGTTTCCTCGTCCTCGCGACAGAACCTGCAGATTTTGCAGATTTTGGTATCTGAAAGGCCCATGTTGTGCAGGTGCTTGTTTAATTTGCAGTGCCCTGTGAGGGTCCGAGTGAGTGCCCTAGCATGTGCCCTAACTGCTGTAATTTATTATATTATATATTTGTATTAAACTTGAGCCTTTAGTTACATAAGTGAGACATGGATCAGTAAATTATTATTATCTCCTATAGTAAATAAGAATAAATTCTTTATTATAATTCTATGAAACAGGTATCTGTGTTAAACATGTATTTAGAACTTTATAAACTGCAATCGTCTTATTACAAATCGCGAACTAAGGATAGTCCCGGAACAAAATTCGTGCTAGCTCCTTTGAATGTTGTGTGTTGGAACGGGCAAACATGAGATTTAGTACGCTAATAACTATAGAGCGCGCTTTATAAGGTGTATAATAAGGTGGTAACAGTCTGTTTTGAAGCCATTATAGAAATAACAAATTTTATACAATTATTTCATTTTTGTAATAGAATACTTTAGATACTTACTGGAAATAAGTTGAATTAAAATAATAAGTAATAATAATAATTCATGTTTTATTTTGTAATTGACTCCGAACATAGGGATTACATGTAAATCCAACAGAATGTATAAATGATACAACAGGAGAAACCATTTCGAACAATGGTGCATATATTCCATGACCAAGAGCCAGTTGCTTTGGTGATTCCCCTGAATTGTTAGGTTGGATGGTTGTTTCCACTGTATCACTTCTAAGTAACAATAATAATAAGGTAGATTTGCAGTGGCTCATAGCTGCAGCAAGGTGCATTGGTGTCTGTCCTGAAAAAAAAAAGTTATTTCAATTTAATATTTACCACTTTATGTAAAGATGGTTGTGTTAAGGATGGGGACTAAGGTAATTCTGCCCTCCTGCGTGGGCGGTCCCCCCCGTGGACGAAGGGCCACTCTCAATCTCCACGGAGGAATTTGGCGCGGCAGAGTTGAAACTCCGCGCCAAGAGGACCGCCCCTGGCCCCGATGGCGTCCCGGCGAGAGTCATCGCCATCGCCATCGGGGAGATGGAGGGGAGATTCCGGGACCTCTTCGACCGCTGTATGGCGGTCGGGAGGTTCCCGAGAATCTGGAAGCAGTGCCAATTGGTCCTGCTCGGGGCTCGAGGAACGCAGGATGCCGGCGTAAAGACGCCGGCATCCTGCGTTCCATGGCGCTCTACGGAGCGCCAGTCCGAGCCGACTCCCTAGCAGGTCGGGACAGCACTCCCCTCCTGCGGGGGCCTCAGCGGATGATGGCGCAGCGGGTCGCTCGAACCTACCGGACGGTAGGCTTTGACGCGGCCTGCTTGCTCGCTGGGACCCCTCCATGGGAGTTAGAAGCCGTGGTGCTGACCGTTGACAAGAAAACGGTGGTCAATAGGGCAGAGGGGGAACGCCTCTGCCCCGTCGAAAGGGAAGCCGTACAAAGGAGGGCTCAGAAGAGCCTCCTGAGGCGGTGGTCCGAGTATACGGGGCACCGCCCCGTACGGCCGTAGGACCCTCGACGCGCTCGCCCCGGTCCTGTGTCCGGTGGCTTGAGTGTCACCACGGCAACGTCTCCTTCCGAATGGCGCAGGTAATGACCGGGCACGGTTGTTTCGGTCACTACCCGCACCTAATCAAACGGGAGGAGACGCCTTCCTGCCATGCGTGCGGCGCTGTCGAGGACACGGCACACCACACCCTGGCCGAGTGTGTGTCGTGGTCTCGGCAGCGTGATGCGCTGGTCGCGAAGGTCGGCCAGGATAGTGAGCCCTAGCATAGTGAGAGCTATGCTAGCGAGCGAGGCGGCCTGGAAGGCCTTCGCTGACTATTGCGAGCACGTAATGGCAGCGAAGGAGGCGGCGGAGCGCGTGCGCGAAGCAAATCCTCTCGCTCCCTTGCTCCGAAGGGCAAGGAGGGGTAGGAGACGCCGAACAGATGTGCTTCTCGCTCCTCTCCGCAGAGGGAGCCCGCTGGCGCATGGTGGGGGGTCACCAGCGCCGGCATTGCACGGGCTCCCTCAGCAGCCCGATAGGGACGGCTCAGTTTTCCCGGCCGTCCCTACCCCCTCTCCCAGCCAGCGAGCCGGGGGAGGAACCGCCTGGCCCGCCGAGTAGGCGGGCACCGCCCGGGGAGGGTCGTGGCGCCCGTATGGGTAATAGGTTAGTCCTACAGCCCACGACGCCTCCCCATTTAAGGGCGATGAGGGAAAACCGCTGGGGTTTAGTCGGTATGCCTCTGGCCGTCTTCTCGTTAGGAGAAGCCCCCGCCAGAGGAGAGCCCGACATAATCCTCCTGCTCCCCAGCAGGAGGGTATGCATAAGGCGCCGCCACTTGGCGACGACGTCGGCCATTGCACTACGGGCGGGCGGCATTCCCCAGCGAGAAGAAAAAAAAAAGGTAATTCTGCCCTCTGGTGTGCCTTCCAGTGCCTGGCGTAGCTAATATTAGCATGAAATGTGCTCCTACAGTGGGGGCAGATTAGCAAACTACTTGTTATAATGATAGGGAATGGCAGCAGGTGGAAGCGCCTTAAAATCATCTCATTTTTTTGTCAAGATTAGACGTCTTCTCTGAGGGCTCTATACAGCATCTTTTTAAATGTTTTTTCTGAACTTCCTTATATCTTAGGTCCTGATCACCACGTTTCCGCTAGCCATACTTGAGCTCTGAAAATAATATATGCTTTGCCACTTGCTCTTCTGCCATTCACAAGACATGTCCTCTCCACCGAAGTGGTCGTCGCATTAGGTATAACTCAATACCACCAACCAGCACTTCAGTATTCCACAAACGATCGGACCAATGGACTCATGGCACTTCAGTCAGGGGGAATTGATCCAAAGTTTGTATGTGGTGGCGGTGTAATCTGTCTTCGCAGATTATAACAGATTAGGCAACATAGTACAAGTTGTAGTAAACATAGTAGTAGTAGACTAATATTTTTTTCGCCAATTTATGATCATGTGAACTGAAGACTTACGAGCTAAGTTTGCCTGCATTTGGCAAACTTAGCTCGTAAGTCTGCAGCACAGATTCTGTTATTGACTTGCGAGTCAGTCACATTTTGATATGAAATATTGTAAATGTTGGAAAGCTTACCTCCATCAGATACATCATTAGGGTCAGCTCCTGCAGCCAAAATTCTTGCTACAGCATTGTAGTTATTCCAGTTACATGCAGAGTGTAATGGTGTCCAACCAAGCTCTGTCTTTGCCTTGACATTAGCACCAACACTTAATAAATAAGCTATTGCAGCAGAGTGGTTGCCGTAGGCAGCTCTATGTAGTGGTGTATAACCATCAGAGTCTTGTGAGTGTACTAGGTCTGGATTAACAGACAGTAACTCTTTAAGTGTATCTACATCACCATTTTCTGCTGCCCACAATGTGTGATCAATGGGATTTGCTAAAACAAATAAGTGAAAAGTTATTTTATTATTGGATTATTAAATTATCCCTACATACTTATAGGTATCAAGGCATCAAATAAATGTATGCGCAAACACTACCTTTTGGGTCTTGAACGACATCAACATCATCTTCAGCATCATCCCAACCAGATACAAACATCCCCGACGTCTCAGGATTTGTTTTACGTCTTTCTATTTCTTCCTGAATATCTTCATAGTTGTTAAGATCAAATGTATCTGTGTCTTCCGTATCCGACATGATTACACTCCTTTTTTTATTCGTAATGTTATAAAATGTTGAGTTTGAAACGAAATAAATACCGCACCGAATACATAATACTACTCCACTACTACTCTTTGCCGAATACCCATAGAGTACATCAATAAAAGGTACTCTATGGAATACATACTGTCACTTTTCCAATGTCGTATGAAAATGTCACAAAAGTCTTCTTCTTATTTTTAGGTGTGGCAATTCACTCCTCATTGGTGTCTTGACTTGACAGCTCTGTCCAGACTGAGAATTACTGCTGCCATTTTCACTGTTTGGATGTATGATCATTGAAGCGTCAGGCGAGGAAGATTTTAGGATGGGTAGAGAGCGATAAACAAGTAATATAATACACAAACATTAAATTGGGAATTTATTTATAATTTAATGTTATGATGGGAGAGGAACTTAACCAAGGAATATACATACTTTTTATTACTGAGGGAAAGGATAGAGGACAGATTGTAGGGAAGTGGAGCTTTGTACTTAATAAGGATATCATGAAAGGATAAAGAATAAAATAAGGGACAAGTGAATAGGATATGTTCTATATTACCTTCTTCCAGACCACATTCACATAAAGAGGAATCATAAATATGGAGTTTAGCCAGGTGGGAAGGAGATGAGCAATGACCAAAACGCAATCGGGAAATAATTGATGATATGACTTTCTTTAAATATATCTTTGAAAACCATGGTTTCAAAGAAACATTCTGCTGGAATTCTTTGTAGAACTTGCCTTTACACTGACTGGATTGATCCCAAAGTTGGCTCCACTCTTCCAATAAAGAATGACGCGGCAAAAGAGACAAATCTTGAGAATATATTTTGTTATTGCAATCACTACCTTGTCTAGCTGCTAATTTAGCTAACTCGTCTGCCATCTTATTGCCCTGTATTCCTGAATGACCAGAATCCATGACAATTTAACGCGCAAATTCAAATCGGAGCATTCCTTTAACTTTGTTTTGGTCAACAACGATAAAGGACACATTGTTTTGCCGAATGGATTTGATAAAAGAGATTGAAGGAAACTCAAAGAGTCTGTTAGAATGAGAGAGTCGCCAATTTTATTAGATAATATGTAATTAACGCATTCTAGAATAGCCAAACCCTCCGCAGTGAAATTTGTTGTCACACCAGGGAATTTAAATAGTTTAAAGTAACCTGAGGAGTTTTGCAGAAAAGCAGCGCCTACACTGCTATTCAAATTCGAGCCAATAGTATGTTCAGTTGAAGTTGATTTAGAACCGCCAGTAAAGAATACTTCTGTATTAGCGGCATTCTGTTCAATATATAAGGACAGTTGGGGTACAATGGAACAAAAAATAATTTCTATTTATTAAAAAATATATTCTTACTATTTTTATACATTCTTCGTTAAATAGTTAACAACAGCTCTTCGAGCATTGATTGAATAGAAAAGTGAGATCAAAAATTAACCTTAACACTAAAAAAAAAAGCTTTTGAACAAGACGCTTCTATTATTCCAAAGTGCCCCAGGTCTGGGGTACAATGAAACGACCTCTGGGGTACACTGGAACATGACAAAAATTATATAATTAACCTAACATATATCTATTTAGCAACGTTTTAGAGAATGAATACATATTCTTTTGGCGCTTTGTTTTGCCTGCCAAGCTTGGACTGGGTAATACTAGTTCAATATCTTGGTTAGATACTACTGCCATATCTGGTTCTAGTGGAAAATAGAAACTGTTTTCAAATTTTGCACTTCTACGCATATAATTGACTTCGTACTCCATATTGTCGTCCATATCTGTCAATAGCTGACCAACAAAATATTTTTTTGTTTGTTTTTGGGAGAATTTTACTAATACAAAGTCTTCAGCTTTAGGAGTTTTAAAAACGCTCACTGGCAGGGCTATCTCATCCTCATCGTCACTTGACTCGGTTAAAGATAGTATTTTATCATCATCTGAATCAGAAAAATGCAAGACTTTGGTCACTTTCTTAACGTCTTTGCTTCCGGTGATTTTCATTTTCTTTGGTTTATTTTTCTTCTTATTTTCTTTTTCCTGTGCTCGTTCCTCTATTTCCTTTTTGATAGGAGTGTCCGTTAAAATCAAACTCTTTCCTTTCCTTCTCTTGTTCGTATTTTTTCTAGGCCCTGCTCGAGGATAGTCCCTGCAATCCAAAGGACTTTTTAATAATTGTTCATCCACAGCTTGGGATGTGTCTCTTGAAGTGCAAGGTTGAGCTTGGGGCTCATCTCTATACGTCGAAGATTGTGGTTTAGGTGCATCGCTTGACGTAGAAGCTTGAGGTTTAGGTGCATCACTTGACGTAGAAGCTTGAGGTTGAGGCGCATCGCTGGACGTAGAAGGTTGATGACGCGTATTTCTTGAGTTCTGGTCCATGTCTTCTTCAATCAGCTGTCACTTCGCTAGTTAGATAATCCTCTTCAGTAAAGATATCTCGATCAAATGGAAAAGTCCCAGTCTTTTTAAATCCGGACTTGATATTCGATGGTGTCATTGCCTTTTCAAATGCTTGTCCTACAAGCTCAGCTACATTATAAATAGTCAAAGTTTGGCCAGGGTGCCGAAACATCCATGAATCTGCTGCAGCGTTGTACATTTTTTGGAAAGGACCAAATACAGACACATCGAGTGCTTGTAATTTGTGACTCGTATGAGGAGGTATTGTTAGAATGATCACCCCATTCTCCTTTGCAATGTTTAAAACACTTGGAGCTAAGTGGCTCTCATGGTTGTCCATGATCACAAGAGTTGGATTATCTTTCGAAGAAGATGTCATCTTGATAAAGTGCCGGATAACATCTGCAAACAAATCACCGGTCATCCAACCAGTAGGCTGAGCAAGACCAAGTGTGCCTGAGGGTGCTCCTGTTATCATATGGGATTTAAATTTTTTTCTAGGAAACACCATTACTGGCGGTAAGGCATTTCCAGTGGCTGACACCATGCAACAGGTGGTCACTAAAGTTCCTCTTTCTGCACTGGTGACTTTATTCAGCTGCCTGGATTGTTTCGATGCCAATACCTTCCTTGGTTTTTGAACGGTGCTGGTACCAGTTTCATCCAAACTAAATATTCTTGTGCCATCTCCAAAACTTGGGTATCGCTCCAGAATGTCAAATAAATTGTTAAAAAATGTTTGCACATTGTGCCTATTGAAAGACGTTGCTCTCGATAAGCTGCAGGCTTCTGGCTTACGGAGTCTTATATCAGGGTGACGCTTTCTGAATCCATATAGCCAGTCAATGCCAGCCATTTTTCGCTCATCCCAAGCTCCAGGAACGTTAAGATTATGAAACTTTGCCATTTCATAAGCTAAACGTCTAGATTCCACAGTGTCTAGACCGTAGCACATCTTTGAACAAGTCACCAAATATTGTTCTAGTGAATTTTCATGCTCTTCAGAAAATATTTTATTGACAGCATAGTTAGGCGTCATTGATAATGTTGCACTGGTTTCAGCTGCTTTCTTTTTTTTTACATATCGATGCAACGTAGTGCATCTCGGTTTGTGCATGCACTTTCTATGGGACCAGTGACCACTGACAGTGTATGCGACATGCGCAGTTGTCATCTGATGCGACCGAGCGGGTGAGCAGGTTGCGGATAGCTCGCCCTCCCCCATACCCACCTCTTTGCTTGAGGACGGGAGAGGGTGTCACGTTGACCCCGGACAATAGATGGCTGCTCCGAAACCCAATCCCAGGCTAGGAGCATTCCTGACAACCTCAAACCCATGCTCCCCGCCTCATCCTCGAACCACCCTAACTCACCTTATCCTTCCCCTCATGTCCTGGAGGAGTTAACCTCGACTCTAAAAAACCCCAATCTAAGGTGTCATCCGACCCGTGCCGATAGATGCATGGCCGAAGGGATGTTCGGTCGAGAACGGAGGGGCCTCGAAACCAGGCGAAATCGAGGTCTATTTAGCCTTACCCTTTTTTTTTTTTTTTTTTTTTTGGTAACGCAGAGAGAATGCCGCCGGCTCAGAAGGAACCGACGTCGGCACCGTTGGTCGGCGCCGCCTTATGCACACCCGGCCGCTGGGAGTCGGCCGGGTAGTGTGGGGCTCTCCCCTGGGGTTCTCCTAGGGGCATACCCACTAAACTCTCTGCGACAGTTTCCATCCCTCGCCCGGGAGAAACTCTCAGAGCGGGAACGCGGGCTATAGGACGAACCTTGCCACCGCGAACCCGCTCAGGGCGAAAGAGGCTCGCCAGTACGGCCTCTTACCAAACTCCGGTCCAACGGACCTAGGGCCTCTCCCACGGCCCACCAAACACCGCCCCCCGAATGGCGCCCACACTGCTGGCTGCAGTGCAAACACCACCGGGAGGAGGACTGCGAGTACCCTTCCCCACCCATACACTGCTGGCTGCAGTGCAGAGTGGGTTGGGGAAATAAAACCCACAGGCTTCAAAACAAAAAACGCCGCAAAACCCAACTCCGCTGGATGCGGAGCCGAGAAAATTGGCACCACCGGTCGACATTGAGCCATCCTGGCTAGACGACCCAACGCCGGACCTCCAGCACATGGCCTTACGGCCGCTGAGCCCAAAGGCTCTCCACCCAGTGGGGCCCACGTCGAAAACGCTATCACGCGTAGCGTGACGCCGGACAGGGCCCCGGGCCCAGAACAAAAAAAGGCCACAGGAGAGGGGTTTCCGATGCCCCAAACCGTGAGGCTGGTCCTAGGCCCCGGGGGGGCTCAACTGGGGGTCGACAGAACGACTCCAGGAGCCCTCCCGTGTGTGTGCAGCTGTTAGCCGTCGAGTAGCAATGGGTGATGCCGATTACTACCCGCCGTTGCCCAGGGACGCCAGGACCCTTTCGGTAGCAGCTCCAAAACAGAGCAAAAATACTACTGAAAGGGCCACACGAGGAGGCCGCCGCACCGTAGTCCCCATTTAGCCTTACCCTAACCTAACCTAACCTAACCTTGCCCCTGCAAGCGGGGCTCTGCAGGGGTGGACCTTTACTTCCCTAGCTTCTCGTGGGAACTATATGGATATTATTGACATTATAGACAACCATTTAAATTCTACCGAAGAGGTACCAGGTACCTCTGAGGCTATGCTCTTTGGTAGCGATACTGAGGAGCATACTATCACTGCCGAAGCACCTGGGACTGATGGACCGGGTACTTCTAACGCGGAGTCGACCCCTCTGGGTGCAACGCACCAAAGGGACTCGTCGACCAAGGGGCCAGAGAGTAAACCCAGGGTTAAGCTCTCTGGAGCTGATAGGAAGCAAATCTATCGGCTCGTAGCGAAGGGTATGAACTTCGAGCAGGCGCTAGAACTGCGCATGAGTGAGAAGGCTAAGCAGAGGACCCAAGAGGAGGGGGAAACGAGGGAGCGGGCGACTAAGCGCCCTCTCAATACCTCGTCTACCTCGAATCAAGGCAATCCTACCAAGGCACCGAAGCTTGGCGAGCCTTCCACCTCGAAGCCTACTTTTAAGGAGGTTGCTGGGTCCGTCACGTGTGGCATCATAGACGCCCTGGGAAAAATGGACCAGGAGAGGGTCGAAATGCTTCAAGAGGCTATCTTGAAGTGTATTGACACCTCAGATGATGGGGACGGTCCCAGCTTTATTGGATGCAAACCGCGCTCGGGTGGCATCCTTTTGGCGTGCGCAGATGAGGACTCGAAGGAGTGGCTCATCCGCAAACTGCCCAACATTAAACCCTGGGATGGGGCTAATCTCTCCGCTGTAAGCGAAGAGGATATGCCCAAGCCTAGGTATGGTACGGCCTGGATACAGGAAGCCAAACACGACGCAGGTACCATCCTGCGGAGGTTGGCAAAACAAAACAAAGGTTTAGACCTCTCGAGTTGGAGGGTAGTCAACCGGAAGCCCGAAGCAAAAGGTCAAACAGTGACCTTTTCCTTCGACGAGGCGGCCTTGGAGACTATTCTTCAACGCGAGGGGCGTCTCTACCTTGACTTTGGCCTTATCCAGATAAGGGTCAAAGGGGGCAAGGTATCCGGGGACAAGAAGGAGGGGGCAAGCGTCGAGGCTCGTCCAAGTACCTCCAACTTGGTCTCGGGTACGGAACCCTCAAGAGGAGCAACTGGAGCCGACTCCAGCAGCACCACACCTCCACCCGTCCGGGGGACGCATGGAGTCTCGAGGGGCAACAGTCGTGTTGCAGGACCCTCGAGAGGCAGGAGCACCAATACCTGCCAACCATCTGCCCTAGACAGCAGAGGTCGTGGTCGTGGTGGTCGAACACGACCAGCAGGGGGACGCGGCAAGAGAGGCGCTGTGCGAAGGCCGGTAAATCTACCGACCCTAGCACAGGAGCACTCCAGCAGGAAAGCCGCAAGCAACCTGCTCAACAAAAACAAATAATCCCCCCCCCCCCCCCCCTCCCCGTAAGAAACAGACACAACCCACCTACACAAATATCCTCCTATCCCTTCCCTCCGAATTTAGAAACTTTCTCCCAACCCTTCCCTTCCCAATCCCCAAACCCAACAACATAATGATTAAGGTGATACAAGTAAACCTCCAGCACTCAAAGGCAGCCTCAGCTGCCCTTTGCCAAAGATTCCTCTCTGAGGACCTGGACATCGCCTTGATCCAAGAACCGTGGGTGAATAAAACCACAGTAATGGGGCTAAACTCGGCAGGTAAGATATTAAGTAACACCTGCGGAGCAAGGCCAAGAGCATGCATGCTCTTCAAGAGAGGCATAAATTACCTCCCGATCCCTTCTCTGTGTACAGATGATGCTGTTGCAGCGCATATAGACCTACCCGGGGGGAAAGGTGGGGAGACATTCATAGTCAGCTCCATGTACCTACCCGGTGAGGACCAGGATCCGGTGAACAAGGTGACGCCGGTAGTGGAATACTGTCTGGAGAGAGAAACCCAGCTGCTGGTGGGTACCGACTGCAACTCCCACCACACATCATGGGGCAGCTCCAACACGAACGCTAGAGGTGAGTTACTGTTTGACTACTTGCTCACTAATAATCAATTTGTTCTTAACGTGGGTAGTAAACCAACCTTTACCACACGTTCTAGGCAGGAAGTACTAGACATAACTTGGTGTTCAGGTAATCTCGCACACCGAGTGACCAATTGGCACGTCTCAGATGAGCCGTCCATGTCCGATCACACCCACATTAGGTACGACATACTATGCTCGGGAACAAAGGAACCGAACACCTACCGTGACCCCAAGGGAACAGACTGGGAGGGCTTTAGGAACTCCCTTAGGTTATACCTTGGAGATTTTAAATACATCAAAACTGTGGACCAAGTGGAAGCCGCAGCAGAGGACTTAGGCAAGAGCCTAATGAATGCGTATCTAGAAAATTGTCCTCTCAAGACCACTAAGAGCAACAGAAACACGCCTTGGTGGAACAAAAACCTGGAGCATCTGAGGCAAAAGGCCCGTGCCTTATTTAACAAGGCAAAAAAAGACAAGAACTGGGATGCTTACAGGAAGGCGTTAACACGTTTCAATAGGGAGCTCAGGAAAGCAAAAAGAAGATCCTGGCAAAAATTCTGCGGGTCAATCAAGGACACTGCCCAAGCTGCCAGGATCCACAAAATACTATCCAAGACACCTGAATCCCATCTAGGCCTGCTAAGGAAAGCGGATGGATCTTTCACAGAATCTCCGGAGGAAACACTGAGACTGCTTGCTCAAACGCACTTTCCGGAATCCGTGTACATTAATAACGAAAGAGAACTCCAGGTCAGTAAATCTCCGGACAGGAGACCGAGGAATGAAGACTGGAGGAGAGCTTCCGTTATTTTTCGTCCCCAGCAGATAATTTGGGCCATTAGGAGTTTCAAGCCTTACAAATCTGGTGGGGTCGATGGTATCTTCCCGGCTTTGTTGCAGCGGGGCGAAGATATCATCATCTCTACGCTGATAAAATTATACCGTGCAAGCTTTGCTTGGAGTTATCTGCCATCAGCGTGGACTCGGGCGAGGGTCACTTACATTCCCAAGGGAGGGGACAAAGACAAATCGCAGCCCAAGTCCTACAGACCGATAAGTCTCACCTCATTCCTACTAAAAACGATGGAAAAGGTGTTGAACAGTCACATCAGGGCAACATACCTCGTTGAAAAACCCCTGAGTGCAAGACAACATGCCTACCAAACAGGCAAGTCCACGGAAACGGCACTTATTGACCTGGTGGACAGAATTGAGAAAGCCATAGAAGACAAAGAAATTGCACTCTGTGCCTTTCTTGACATCGAAGGGGCGTTTGACAACACCAACTTCGATGTTATAACACGTAGTATGGTGAATCGTGGAATCGACGACACCACCACCAGATGGATGGGATCCATGCTACAAAATCGGACTGCAACAACAACGTTGATGAATAAAACCCTACATTATAGAGTGACCAGAGGATGTCCACAGGGCGGAGTCCTATCACCCCTTCAATGGTCATTGGTTGTTGACAGTCTCATCTGCGAGCTCAATGAAGCCAGATTTCTGACTCAGGGTTACGCAGATGACATAGTAATAATGGTCATAGGAAAATGCCCTAGCACCATTTCCAATCTTATGCAAAGGGCCCTACGAATAGTAGAAAACTGGTGCACGAGACACGTGCTAACAGTCAATGCACGTAAGACGGTCTTAATCCCGTTTACCAAAAGAAGGAAACTAGAGGCGCTACACACCCCAACACTTCTTGGTACGAAGCTATGCTTGTCCAACGAGGTCAAATATCTCGGAGTCTTTTTAGACCAAAAACTAACATGGAACAAGCATCTCGACTACATCACTAGAAAGGCAAAAATTGCGATGGGGGCAAGCAGTAGGTTGGTGGGGCTAAAATGGGGGCTACGGCCCATGGCCGCACTCTGGATTTATAAAACCATAGTGAGGCCGATCGTCACTTATGGCTGCTGTGTGTGGTATAAGAAGACGCACCAACTTAACTGCGTAGAGAACCTCAGCAAAGTTCAAAGAACTGCCTGCCTTATAGCCACTGGCGCGCTTTCGTCCTCTCCCTCTGCAGCACTGGATGCCCTCCTGAACATTCCACCTCTGCACATTCACGTGCAGATGGAAGCGAGGATGGCTATCACGAGAGCGAAAATCAGAGGGAGGACGAGATGGCATTCTAGGGTCATGAGAGGCCTCTACAATGAACTAATGAAAATTCCGGTCATGGATATGCCCTCTGACTCCATGGTCCGTGAACACCGCTTCGATAAGCGGTTTACAGTCTTGTTACCAAGTAGACAAGACTGGGAGGCTGGAACTCCCGGAAATGTTAAGCAGAATGACATCGTTTGGTATACAGATGGCTCCAGGAAGCAGGGCATATCTGGGGCGGGATTTTGTAATGATCGCTGCGGAATACGCAAATTCGCCAACCTGGGTCGCTATACCACAGTGTACCAAGCGGAAGTCTTCGCAATAATTGGCTGTGTCCAAGAGAGTCTACAAATGAATCTCCAGAATAAGAAGATATTCATCTTCTCAGATAGTCAAGCTGCCCTCAAGGCGTTAACATCCTGTGAACTTGACTCCAAACTCACTAGCGAGTGTGTCCTGCTCCTAAACCAGCTTGGCAATGCCAACATTGTAAATCTGATTTGGGTACCGGGACACTGCAATATCAGAGGCAACGAAGTCGCTGACGTGCTAGCAAAGGCCGGGGCAGAGAGCCCACTACTCGGACCGGAACCAATAAGTGGCGTTCCAGCATGCATGGTCAGGTTCGAGTTAAAAGAGTGGGAGAAAAAACAAAGCACTGAATTCTGGAAAAGATTACCTCGACTAGAACAGTCTAAGGCGTTGATACAGGCGTTCGATCAGAAACGAGCTGTAGAAATAACAAAACTGAGTAGAGGACATGTTAGGGACACTCACTCGGACCCTCACAGGGCACTGCAAATTAAATAAGCACCTGCACAACATGGGCCTTACAGATACCAAAATCTGCAGGTTCTGTCGCGAGGACGAGGAAACGATTATCCACGTCCTCGGCGAGTGCATAGCGCTGCACCGCTGCAGAAGCCGGCACCTGGGAGCACACATGATCTCAGCTGACGAGATCAAGAGCTCCCCCATCAGCTCCATTCTCGGGTTTATCCTGGAACTGGAGCTACATGAGGTGCTGTAATAGGTTACGGGGCTGCCACAATAGATCATCTACTGGTCGCAGTGGCTATGAGACGCAGGGCTCACCCCATTTCTATCAAATAAAAAAAATAAAAAAAACGTAGTGCATTTTACACACTTTAACTCAGCAGCGGCTCTCAAACTCATTCCTCCTTCGACCAATTCTACTGCTTCCCGCATAGCCACCTCACTGTGCAAGCCCCTGTCAGTTTTTCTTTTGCGATTTCGCACCATTATTACTTCAACATCTGCAACAAAGCCAGTGAGACTATAAGGAACTAAAAGGGGTACAATGGAATAGTGCCCCGTTCCATTGTGCCCCATGGGGTATCGTAAATTTTAAAAAATCGGCATACATTTTAGGTTATAAATTTCACTACACAATTAACGGATTTTTGTAGATAAATTAACTAAAATTTACACGAAAAAATACCACATACCTGCTATCAATACTTTTTTTTCCAAAAAAAAAGTCTTCCGTCACGTAAATCTAACTTTTGACCGCTTAAAACAATTTTTTTCAATTACTAACTCAGTCAGCGCAGACCGGCCATATTGCACTGCGCCATCACATGGCGGGTGAGACGTTGTGATTAGCCCATGAGAAAGAGCGCGAATTGATTTTGAATTTGAATAATTATCGACCTTGTACCATTGTGCCCCGTGTTCCATTGTGCCCCCACTGTCCCTACAAGTTATTTAAGATTTGGATCACGACAGACTTTATCAATACCTAGGGATAAACAGATTTCTGGTTCAAAAATTATGTCACTATAGTTGAAATGAAAGAGGGGGAAACATGGAAACTTTAGTAACTGGCTTTCAAATTGTAGCAATTTCCTATAGCTCGTGATTAAATATGGGATAGGTAGATTTGTTTGACCAAAAGTTATCTGTCATGATGAAGTTGAGATTTACAAGCTTTGGAATGAGAGAGAGGATGACCAAACGCCGGTAAGAGCTCTCATAACATTAACACTTCTTTCACATTTGCTAATGACATAGTTTATATGAGGCAGAGTGTTACATTTACTATCGAAAAACTTCCCCAGAAATATAGCTTCATTATTAACCGGAATTTCGGCATCGTCAATGCAAATTCGGATAGTAGGAATTTTGTTTTTCCTAGTGAATACTACCACTGTGCTTTTAGAGACAGACAAAAATAGATCATGGACTTTAAACCACTCAGAGAGATTTGTTAAAAGGGAATTTAGATGCAGCCTCATTATAAGATACAGAATTTGATGACTTAAATTGTTTGATATTGGTTTGACGGATGTACTCTGGGGACTTTTTGTCATTGGCCTGATGACTGCCATCACAATGGATGCACTGGAAATCCTCAGACTCAGGACAATTGTTCCCTGCATGGTATTTCGCACATTTAAAACATCTGGGTTTGCTTCTGCATTGAATTTTTGTATGACCAAAGCGACATAACAAATTACGGTGGGGAAGACATATTGATCGACAGATAGGGATGAGTAGAAAGAATAAACTTTCTCAGGGAGGGCCTGGCCATCAAATGTTAAGACAACTGATTGGGTTGGAACCCACGACACGCCTTCAAAATTTGCAACTTTGCGAGATAATCGCCTAGTTTTGATGATGGGTCCACAATTTTCTGGAACTCTCACATTTTCCACAATGTCCTCATGGGACCATTCATTAGCCAGAAATGTGTTAGCTGCATTAGGGGTTTTAAATTGCACCGCAAGGCGATATCTACCAATGCGCTTTATACCGTCCTCAATAATATTTTTTAATTTGTTTTTAAAAAGATAATTTCCAAACTTTATGGGGTGTAAAGTGGAACCATCTGTAGGAGTATTTTCATTGGATTGAACATGCACTACATATGGTCCAGCATCCTGTTCTGTGTAATGTTTCCTAAAGATGTTTGTGTTACGAGACACCATATCGTTATCATTTAATTGTGGCACAGGGCTAGGACTGGGGACAGGACTGGATTTTTGAAGAGCCTGGAACATATTATCATTAAGCGAAATGGGCCTGGAAATCGACTTCAATTTTCCTTTAAATGAAGGTTTTGTGAGGGCTTTTTTATCTCTATTTTTATCATTATCATTTTCCTTCTTTTTCTTAAAAGCATGAAATCTACAGAAACAACGCCGAACCATCTGCTTGATTGCTTTTTGTAGCATCTCGGCACGCACGATAAGGATTATCTCGAAGACCGACTGTTATCTCTGTCACGTACGCTACGTCAGCAGATCTGACCACGTATGTGATACGAAAAGAAAAACATCATGAATTCTCCGTGTAAAATAACATGCAGGTACTCTCGCACAAAGCACAAGGACAAACGCAGCCTTCCGAAGAGAAAACATTAAAACCACGGAGCAAAATCAACATGGCGTTGAACACCCGCACTGAACTATCTTCAGCACCTTCGTGGGAACTTCGTGGAATCATCACTTCAGTAGCTACACAGCAAGCCTCATGGAACCATCATAGCCTCATAGATTTCGCAACATAGTCTCCTCGGCAGAGCAACCCACGTGCACACACCAGGGCATTACCAGCCCCATGACCGGTGCAATTCCTGGCATGGCAGGAGCACCCTGCGCATCGCACGCATATCGTCGTCCGGATTCAATGTGGACTCGAGCAGCACTCATCCCGACTCACCGCGGATAGAGCACACTGGCACGGCACTAGCAAACACGAAGAAGAGACAAATAGCTATAACGCCACACCACGCTACCGCCAACGCCCGAGATTAGGAAAGCAACAAAAATCGTCGCGCTACAAGATAAAGGGATTCGCTACGCTACGCCTTATGATGACAAGAATTTAGTATCAAGAGAAACGACAAACTATCGAAACCAAAACATCGTCGCAGACCAAGGTCAAGTTTAAGAATCAATCGGCCAACGTGAATCCAAAGAATATCAAGAATCAGCAATTTTATACAACGAGGTCAAGTATACAACTGCAAGTTACGAACGCAGCAAATTATGATCTTGCAAACGTCGCATTCCGCACAGCTGTTTATTTGCAAGCCCTGCATATTGATAAAATAATTTAATCTAAGGCAAACAACAGATTATACGGGAACGAACATATCGAAACATCTTTTACATCTACCTACAACGAAAACAATTTATATGACCCTCCTGGCGTCAAAGCTGGATCCGCCCTTGCATTAATTACATAAATGTTCCAAAAATCGTGTATTATTCATCATTTATTAACTTAGTTGGCTACTTAAGAAAAAATATTGACCCTTATTTTGATACGCATAAAGACTACCGATACTAAAGTTAATGAACATTAGCTTAAATGACGCCTCTGAGTGCGGCCGTTAGAGAAGCTATCAGAAACGTGCAGATTCGAATCTGCGACCTCGCTTTAGAAGGCACACATTCTTATCTACTGAGCATCTATACATCACTCTGTTAGGGTCGCCACCTTTTTTTTTTTGCAGATACAAAGTACATTAGTTATTATAGGTAAGGAAAAAAGTACACATAGTATCAAAATAAAGTACCTACTTACAGTTTATTTTTCTTTATCATTATGTATGTTTAAAAACAAGCGGCGCTTTCTGCGACATGTTTATCACCAAATTCATTCAAGGAAAATAAATACGACTATGTACGACATTTTTCAAAATTCTAAAGCAAACATGAGAAATAAAGTATTTTCGCGTACTTTGACTTATCACGTGAAATAACGTACAATACTTTATTATAATGTACGGGTGGCAACCCTACTCCCAGCTATAGTATTTAGTTACTTCGATATTATTTTTTAATTATCTTCTTATCGTCTCGGCTGGTAAATTTCAGATCTTCGATGGTTGAATAAAAAGTACTTATTTGATTATAAAATATATGTATTGCAGTATTTAAATGTATATTTCATTCAGTTCAACTTCCGTTTCTTTGACTTGAAACCCCTTTTTAATTCAATAGACTTTTTTACTTTAGTGTTTACTTCTGTATGAATGTAGTTCTTTGTTTCTTTGATGGCAGAGTTATAACTTTCAGATAGACGATTGAATACGTCGTCACCAATTTCTATTGCAGGTATTTCAGATTTGCCTCCAAATGACAATATTTGCTAGAAAAGAAAATGGAATATTTAGAATTTTTAGTTCATTTCTTAATTAAGTATTATACATCTCTAAGGCTCTCTAAGGCTATTTGATCTAAGCGCCATTTTGCAAAATGTTCAGTTCTTTATAGCTTTTTTTTCCGAAATAATCATTCCTTAAGTATAAACTACCCAGCCAAAAAATATGTAATCTTTACTTCCTACTTACCTTAAATAAAACTGTTTGATTATGTAAGAGAAATATAATTGCATGTCCAACATGTCCTGCACGACCTGTTCTGCCAACTCTGTGAATGTATGTTTTTATGTTTCTAGGAGGATCATATGAAATGACATAGTTACAGTCTGGTATGTCAATTCCTCTAGCTAAGGCATCTGTCCCAATTAACCTGAAAAGTATGGAAAATATATTTAAGTAGAAAAGGATTATTTTCTGTGAATTTATTCTTAAACCTGTACTTACAAATTGATTTCAGATTGAGTGAACTTTTTAAGAACATCATCCCTTGTTGTTCTGTCCAAAGCAGAAGATAACTCTGCAACTTTAATTTGCCCCTTACTCCAAGTGTTTAAAAGTACTGTAAGTCGATGGGCTGTTTGAGCTGCATTTGTAAAGCATAGAACTTTGTTCCACTTTCGTTCCACTAAGAAATGATAAAGAAGAAGTGGTTTGTGTTCAGCACTACACGCAACAAACTTTTCTTTTAATTCTTCTGGAGTTGTATATACTCTAATTTGATTTTCACATTCATAATTATCAACAGCTATGGATGTTGAGAACAATCTGGGTTGAAAGAGTCCCCAATTTTCTAATTTCTCAGGATCTTGAGATAAAGTTGCTGAAAATAATAATTTATGTGGAGGTGGTCTCTGTTTGCTAACATTTTTCCAATTCAAATTTGGCACTTTCCCAGTTATCAGTTCATTTTCTAACTTAACATGTCTATCCATGTGGTACAGCCAGTCATTTTGAATATGGTCCATGATTCGGTCCGCTTCATCTATCACTAGAAATTTTAAATATTTCAAAGAAAATCCTTCAGTATTTTGAATATGTTCAACTAGTCTTCCAGCAGTACAAATTATAATATCAACATCACTGATCCAACCTTGTGATTCAGCTGTAACAATGATATAAAATTTAGTTTCAATTAAATACATACTTTTGTGCCAGTGTTTGAACAATAATGACACTTACTGTATCGTACAATTTGCTGTTGTTCCTGATAAAGAGGGGTAGAACCACTCAATAAAGCCACCTTTAGTCCAGTTTTGTTGCAATATTTTTTAAATACCTTAGCAATTTGTGTGGCTAACTCTTGTACAGGTAAAACAACCATCGCCCTAATATGGTGGCTAAGGTTGTTCATTAAAACCTTAAAATATACACAATATTATTAAACAATATGTAAATGTCAAAATTAAAGCCCAATATTGAAAAATGTAAACTATTTTATCAGGCCTGGAATGATGTCCAATTGTTAATGTATTCTGATCATATTTTAGTAGGCCAAATTTCAAATGTGGTAGGACCAAGAGCTAACAGACTTATCAGTAAATACTAGTATTAAGTCATTACCTGTATTATGGGCAAAACAAAAGCCAAAGTTTTCCCACTACCTGTGGGTGCCGATACACAGACATCGTGAGGCCACAATGGAGAAGGTGATTCATGTTGTTGAAGTATAAAAGGAATAACTTGAGCCTGTACTGGAAACAAGTGAGATATCCCCTCACTTGCCAATGATGATTTAAGAGTGCTGTGCAACCATGTTTGGTGTTTTATAGGGATTGACCTACTTTGTAACTCTCTTGAAATATTTGAAGGGTGTGACAGCCAGTAGGGCAATATTCTATGAACCTGTAATTATTTTTAAATAATTATTGAATCAGTTTTACATTGACTAAAATTACAACAAAAGCCTTTAAGGTGTCCTACCTTTGGTTTTTGCTCAAATTCATTTCCACCCAGAACTTTGAACTCATGGGAGACTTTTTCTCGTTTTTGTTGAGGCTTGAGGTTAACCTCAATAACAGGAGTATTTGTCATAGCCTCATCGTTTTTACTTTTCTTTTCTTCTGATGAAATTAGCTCATTGTATCTTTGATTTTCATTTGATATCTGAGGCAACTTTAAGTTTGATTCGAATTTTTTTGCATTCACATATGCTTTTTTCCTTTCTTCAATATCTTTCTTTAACTTCTCCAAGTGTTTAAATTCTTGGTTGGTAACATCTAGATCTTCACTTTCTCTGTATCTGGAAAGATAATAAATCCAAAAATAAAAGTACCTAATCTAACATTTGATTCCAAAATTCGAGAAGTGTCAACATTCTAATTTATTAGTTAATTAGTGGTAGTAAAGTAAAAAGTAAAGTATCAGCCTATAAACTGGATGGTTTATACTGTCCAGTTTATAGGCTGATACTGGCAGGGCAAAGGCCTCCATCATAGAATTCAAGTTACGCTACTATGATGGGATTAGGCTTAATCACCACGCTTGCCAAATGCGGATTGGTGATCACAAACCCGAGCTATGTTCGAAAAATTCACAACATACTTTTCGTTCGACCCGGGAATCGAACCCAGGACCTCGAGATCGCGGCCCGATACTTAAACCACTAGACCAATAGGCGTAGGAATTAGTGGTAACGTACCTGTTAATAACAAAAAGATCCATTGTACTCCAAACGATTGTCTGTCTCAAAAAGAATAGAATCACTGTGATAGAAAACAATAACACGACACCACGTGTATTTTATTCCAATTTCCACCATCTACCACAGATAACATAACTATTTCATCCAAAGAGAAATAATCACTTGTGGCCGGCGTTTGCTCCTCGGCAGAGATGAAACTATATTCCTTTACTTCTTTCTCAGGGCGCCTTGTCGGGGGTTAAATAATGACTCCAGACTTCTTGTAATGTTTTTACTCTCCAACTTAAATACCACAAATTAGGTAGAAGATACTACGTATTTAAATACTAAGGACAATCTTAAACTAATATTTATCGTGGATTCAACACTAACTAGACCTAGTGTCTGCTATACCGAAACGTAACTTTTCCGGTATATAATACTACTCTTTGACGTAACTAAAAACCGCTACCAAGCAACACGCGCTAACGTGGCGGCCGCGGCAGCCAAGTTCACAGACAACTGATACCATGTAAAAGGTACTCTGTGACTGATACGTAGTATCTTCTACTTAGTTTGTGGATAACTGATATGCCAAGTTTTCACGCTAGTTTGGTTCAAAGAGAATATATGGTTTGGTTAGTCAACGATTCACAGTTGCCATAGCGATAGCCAAAATAATTATGCCTTCCCTCTCTGTCTAAGCGAGTTTTAAGTGTAAAAACGAGATGGAGCGAATATTTTGCCAAACGGCATCGCTGCGTGATCACGCGATCCTACATAACATCGTAGATTTAAACTTTATGTTCGTACTGTTAAGGTTGTATTCGGTTTGGCACTATTATGTAGCAATTGACAACATTTTATTTTTATTAAGGTACTAAAATTCGAAAACCGTTTAGAAATTTTGAGCAGCTTAACATAAAAAAAAATATTTCAATTTTTTTAGTTCAGTATTTATAAAGATATTTTGAAAAATGTCCAAGTATCAAAGAGAGCGGCATTACACCTAGTATGTCTTGTTGACATGTTATAACTTGGTGAAGAAAACAAGTGTCAGTTTGACAGCCAGCACAAATATTGTTAATTGCTTGTTGAAATAATACAGAAGCCGTACATACTGCATTTAGGCTTTAATTCACTAAATTATTGCTACATACAAGAACCGAAAACAATTTGGCATTAATCTCCGAAATGTCGATTGTGTCAAAATCATAGTGGCCAGGACCCCAATTCTCGGGCTCGTCACATTTATTTTTATACGACATATATCACTAAAACATAGTTTTTTTGTATGGTTTTCGGGTGATATCCGCCATGTTTTCAAAATATCACGAACCCGAGAATTGGGCTCCTGTTCGTAGAAAGGAGTATCATATCATTCTCCACCGCTAAAGGGTGAAGTCCCGTAAATGATAAGGTAGTCTTCTAGATCGACCGGATCTCTTTAAAGACCCGTCTTGCTGAGGTCCAGCTGGCGGAGGAGCGAGAGTCCGCGTAACTGATGGGCTCTCATCGCTGGCAGCTCGCAGTGAAGCTCTGGAGCCCAATTCTCGGGCTCGTGACATTTATCATCATACGACATATATCAACAAAACATGGCGGATATCGTATGAAAACGTTTTTGCTTATTCTCGCGATGTCGAATGGTGACATATGTCACATATTTTCGTGCGACACGTATCGTATGGTCTTGACCATACGATATGAAGTATCACGGTGATTTTGGTGATATTTCTCCAATTCAACGTGACGTTTGAGTAGTTTCGCGTTTTGTTGTTTATTGACGTTTGGTTGTTCAAATCACATAACAAGTTTAAATTAACTGCACAAACTAAGAAGATGATTGATTCTCTGTGTGAACGATTGCTTAGCTGAGAATTTTAATTGTTCTTATATTTTCTTTAATTGGAACAAATTTTCACCAGTATTACCTACATACCTTTAAATATTCGTCATTAAGCCTTTTTATCTCAGTAACAAGATCAGTGTAAACAAAGAAAATTCTTTATTTCATTTTTTTCTTCTAACGCGACTTTTTGCCACAGTTGTCATCTCTTTTTGCCACAGACTGAAAATAAATCTTTTGACTTTCGGTCGGTGTAACGGAATTACAATTTTTCGCATGAGACTTTTTTGATTGAAATGAAAGTTGCACTTTGGTGACGAAATAGTTTGTATTTAGTTAAGTTCGAAATAATAGAATAGAATAGAATAGAATATTTTTATTTGCGTAAAATATGGTTACATTTGTTGTTAACATTGTTAGATTTGTTCGCATATTTTGCCAAACTTGGCATGCAAATATTAAAATTAGGTACTTATAGCTACGAAAAATAAAAACATTTAAATAAACTAAATACTAGGAACAACACAAATAGCTTAACATTATATAAAACTTAATAATTCTTGTACTCACAAATCTAGCTTAAAACTATTGCTTTTATAAAAATCTTCCAAAGAATAAAAATTATGTTCTTTAAGCCATTCGGATAATTTTCTTTTAAATACATGGATTGGTAGTAGTTTTAAATGTTTAGGTAAATAATTAAATATTTTTACACACATAGCATCACATTGCCGTAGATAGTGGCTGAGATTTGGACTTTTATTATAAACTAACTTTAAGGGATCTCGGGTATTTCTAGAAAATGTACAATTTGATTTTTTGAAGAGATTAATATTACATTTTACAAAATTTGCTACTTCTAGGATGTAAAGCGAAGGAAGGGGCAAAATGCCCAAAGATTTGAACAGCGGCCTACATGATTCACGAGAAGTTTTGCCGCATATTGCTCTAATACACCTTTTCTGAGCAATGAATAATCTGTTTGAGTCAACTGAATTGCCCCAAACCAAAAGTCCATAGCTCAAAAGAGGTGATATGTAGCCATGATAAGCTGCTAGTGTGGTAGAAAGCGCTGAGGTATTACGCAGTCTGCTTAAAACATAAACATAGCTGTTCAATTTATGTCGTAGAGAGTCTATATGTTCCTTCCAATCAAGTTTATCATCAATCTTAACGCCTAAAAATTTCGTACCAGTTAATTCCTGTATGTCTTGACCATTTATTATTATTTGATAGAAATGGGGTGAGCCCTGCGTCTCATAGCCACTGCGACCAGTAGATGATCTATTGTGGCAGCCCCGTAACCTATTACAGCACCTCATGTAGCTCCAGTTCCAGGATAAACCCGAGAATGGAGCTGATGGGGGAGCTCTTGATCTCGTCAGCCGAGATCATGTGTGCTCCCAGGTGCCGGCTTCTGCAGCGGTGCAGCGCTATGCACTCGCCGAGGACGTGGATAATCGTTTCCTCGTCCTCGCGACAGAACCTGCAGATTTTGGTATCTGTAAGGCCCATGTTGTGCAGGTGCTTATTTAATTTGCAGTGCCCTGTGAGGGTCCGAGTGAGTGCCCTAACATGTCCTCTACTCAGTTTTGTTATTTCTACAGCTCGTTTCTGATCGAACGCCTGTATCAACGCCTTAGACTGTTCTAGTCGAGGTAATCTTTTCCAGAATTCAGTGCTTTGTTTTTTCTCCCACTCTTTTAACTCGAACCTGACCATGCATGCTGGAACGCCACTTATTGGTTCCGGTCCGAGTAGTGGGCTCTCTGCCCCGGCCTTTGCTAGCACGTCAGCGACTTCGTTGCCTCTGATATTGCAGTGTCCCGGAACCCAAATCAGATTTACAATGTTGGCATTGCCAAGCTGGTTTAGGAGCAGGACACACTCGCTAGTGAGTTTGGAGTCAAGTTCACAGGATGTTAACGCCTTGAGGGCAGCTTGACTATCTGAGAAGATGAATATCTTCTTATTCTGGAGATTCATTTGTAGACTCTCTTGGACACAGCCAATTATTGCGAAGACTTCCGCTTGGTACACTGTGGTATAGCGACCCAGGTTGGCGAATTTGCGTATTCCGCAGCGATCATTACAAAATCCCGCCCCAGATATGCCCTGCTTCCTGGAGCCATCTGTATACCAAACGATGTCATTCTGCTTAACATTTCCGGGAGTTCCAGCCTCCCAGTCTTGTCTACTTGGTAACAAGACTGTAAACCGCTTATCGAAGCGGTGTTCACGGACCATGGAGTCAGAGGGCATATCCATGACCGGAATTTTCATTAGTTCATTGTAGAGGCCTCTCATGACCCTAGAATGCCATCTCGTCCTCCCTCTGATTTTCGCTCTCGTGATAGCCATCCTCGCTTCCATCTGCACGTGAATGTGCAGAGGTGGAATGTTCAGGAGGGCATCCAGTGCTGCAGAGGGAGAGGACGAAAGCGCGCCAGTGGCTATAAGGCAGGCAGTTCTTTGAACTTTGCTGAGGTTCTCTACGCAGTTAAGTTGGTGCGTCTTCTTATACCACACACAGCAGCCATAAGTGACGATCGGCCTCACTATGGTTTTATAAATCCAGAGTGCGGCCATGGGCCGTAGCCCCCATTTTAGCCCCACCAACCTACTGCTTGCCCCCATCGCAATTTTTGCCTTTCTAGTGATGTAGTCGAGATGCTTGTTCCATGTTAGTTTTTGGTCTAAAAGACTCCGAGATATTTGACCTCGTTGGACAAGCATAGCTTCGTACCAAGAAGTGTTGGGGTGTGTAGCGCCTCTAGTTTCCTTCTTTTGGTAAACGGGATTAAGACCGTCTTACGTGCATTGACTGTTAGCACGTGTCTCGTGCACCAGTTTTCTACTATTCGTAGGGCCCTTTGCATAAGATTGGAAATGGTGCTAGGGCATTTTCCTATGACCATTATTACTATGTCATCTGCGTAACCCTGAGTCAGAAATCTGGCTTCATTGAGCTCGCAGATGAGACTGTCAACAACCAATGACCATTGAAGGGGTGATAGGACTCCGCCCTGTGGACATCCTCTGGTCACTCTATAATGTAGGGTTTTATTCATCAACGTTGTTGTTGCAGTCCGATTTTGTAGCATGGATCCCATCCATCTGGTGGTGGTGTCGTCGATTCCACGATTCACCATACTACGTGTTATAACATCGAAGTTGGTGTTGTCAAACGCCCCTTCGATGTCAAGAAAGGCACAGAGTGCAATTTCTTTGTCTTCTATGGCTTTCTCAATTCTGTCCACCAGGTCAATAAGTGCCGTTTCCGTGGACTTGCCTGTTTGGTAGGCATGTTGTCTTGCACTCAGGGGTTTTTCAACGAGGTATGTTGCCCTGATGTGACTGTTCAACACCTTTTCCATCGTTTTTAGTAGGAATGAGGTGAGACTTATCGGTCTGTAGGACTTGGGCTGCGATTTGTCTTTGTCCCCTCCCTTGGGAATGTAAGTGACCCTCGCCCGAGTCCACGCTGATGGCAGATAACTCCAAGCAAAGCTTGCACGGTATAATTTTATCAGCGTAGAGATGATGATATCTTCGCCCCGCTGCAACAAAGCCGGGAAGATACCATCGACCCCACCAGATTTGTACGGCTTGAAACTCCTAATGGCCCAAATTATCTGCTGGGGACGAAAAATAACGGAAGCTCTCCTCCAGTCTTCATTCCTCGGTCTCCTGTCCGGAGATTTACTGACCTGGAGTTCTCTTTCGTTATTAATGTACACGGATTCCGGAAAGTGCGTTTGAGCAAGCAGTCTCAGTGTTTCCTCCGGAGATTCTGTGAAAGATCCATCCGCTTTCCTTAGCAGGCCTAGATGGGATTCAGGTGTCTTGGATAGTATTTTGTGGATCCTGGCAGCTTGGGCAGTGTCCTTGATTGACCCGCAGAATTTTTGCCAGGATCTTCTTTTCGCTTTCCTGAGCTCCCTATTGAAACGTGTTAACGCCTTCCTGTAAGCATCCCAGTTCTTGTCTTTTTTTGCCTTGTTAAATAAGGCACGGGCCTTTTGCCTCAGATGCTCCAGGTTTTTGTTCCACCAAGGCGTGTTTCTGTTGCTCTTAGTGGTCTTGAGAGGACAATTTTCTAGATACGCATTCATTAGGCTCTTGCCTAAGTCCTCTGCTGCGGCTTCCACTTGGTCCACAGTTTTGATGTATTTAAAATCTCCAAGGTATAACCTAAGGGAGTTCCTAAAGCCCTCCAGTCTGTTCCCTTGGGGTCACGGTAGGTGTTCGGTTCCTTTGTTCCCGAGCATAGTATGTCGTACCTAATGTGGGTGTGATCGGACATGGACGGCTCATCTGAGACGTGCCAATTGGTCACTCGGTGTGCGAGATTACCTGAACACCAAGTTATGTCTAGTACTTCCTGCCTAGAACGTGTGGTAAAGGTTGGTTTACTACCCACGTTAAGAACAAATTGATTATTAGTGAGCAAGTAGTCAAACAGTAACTCACCTCTAGCGTTCGTGTTGGAGCTGCCCCATGATGTGTGGTGGGAGTTGCAGTCGGTACCCACCAGCAGCTGGGTTTCTCTCTCCAGACAGTATTCCACTACCGGCGTCACCTTGTTCACCGGATCCTGGTCCTCACCGGGTAGGTACATGGAGCTGACTATGAATGTCTCCCCACCTTTCCCCCCGGGTAGGTCTATATGCGCTGCAACAGCATCATCTGTACACAGAGAAGGGATCGGGAGGTAATTTATGCCTCTCTTGAAGAGCATGCATGCTCTTGGCCTTGCTCCGCAGGTGTTACTTAATATCTTACCTGCCGAGTTTAGCCCCATTACTGTGGTTTTATTCACCCACGGTTCTTGGATCAAGGCGATGTCCAGGTCCTCAGAGAGGAATCTTTGGCAAAGGGCAGCTGAGGCTGCCTTTGAGTGCTGGAGGTTTACTTGTATCACCTTAATCATTATGTTGTTGGGTTTTGGGGATTGGGAAGGGAAGGGTTGGGAGAAAGTTTCTAAATTCGGAGGGAAGGGATAGGAGGATATTTGTGTAGGTGGGTTGTGTCTGTTTCTTACGGGGAGGGGGGGGGGATTATTTGTTTTTGTTGAGCAGGTTGCTTGCGGCTTTCCTGCTGGAGTGCTCCTGTGCTAGGGTCGGTAGATTTACCGGCCTTCGCACAGCGCCTCTCTTGCCGCGTCCCCCTGCTGGTCGTGTTCGACCACCACGACCACGACCTCTGCTGTCTAGGGCAGATGGTTGGCAGGTATTGGTGCTCCTGCCTCTCGAGGGTCCTGCAACACGACTGTTGCCCCTCGAGACTCCATGCGTCCCCCGGACGGGTGGAGGTGTGGTGCTGCTGGAGTCGGCTCCAGTTGCTCCTCTTGAGGGTTCCGTACCCGAGACCAAGTTGGAGGTACTTGGACGAGCCTCGACGCTTGCCCCCTCCTTCTTGTCCCCGGATACCTTGCCCCCTTTGACCCTTATCTGGATAAGGCCAAAGTCAAGGTAGAGACGCCCCTCGCGTTGAAGAACAGTCTCCAAGGCCGCCTCGTCGAAGGAAAAGGTCACTGTTTGACCTTTTGCTTCGGGCTTCCGGTTGACTACCCTCCAACTCGAGAGGTCTAAACCTTTGTTTTGTTTTGCCAACCTCCGCAGGATGGTACCTGCGTCGTGTTTGGCTTCCTGTATCCAGGCCGTACCATACCTAGGCTTGGGCATATCCTCTTCGCTTACAGCGGAGAGATTAGCCCCATCCCAGGGTTTAATGTTGGGCAGTTTGCGGATGAGCCACTCCTTCGAGTCCTCATCTGCGCACGCCAAAAGGATGCCACCCGAGCGCGGTTTGCATCCAATAAAGCTGGGACCGTCCCCATCATCTGAGGTGTCAATACACTTCAAGATAGCCTCTTGAAGCATTTCGACCCTCTCCTGGTCCATTTTTCCCAGGGCGTCTATGATGCCACACGTGACGGACCCAGCAACCTCCTTAAAAGTAGGCTTCGAGGTGGAAGGCTCGCCAAGCTTCGGTGCCTTGGTAGGATTGCCTTGATTCGAGGTAGACGAGGTATTGAGAGGGCGCTTAGTCGCCCGCTCCCTCGTTTCCCCCTCCTCTTGGGTCCTCTGCTTAGCCTTTTCACTCATGCGCAGTTCTAGCGCCTGCTCGAAGTTCATACCCTTCGCTACGAGCCGATAGATTTGCTTCCTATCAGCTCCAGAGAGCTTAACCCTGGGTTTACTCTCTGGCCCCTTGGTCGACGAGTCCCTTTGGTGCGTTGCACCCAGAGGGGTCGACTCCGCGTTAGAAGTACCCGGTCCATCAGTCCCAGGTGCTTCGGCAGTGATAGTATGCTCCTCAGTATCGCTACCAAAGAGCATAGCCTCAGAGGTACCTGGTACCTCTTCGGTAGAATTTAAATGGTTGTCTATAATGTCAATAATATCCATATAGTTCCCACGAGAAGCTAGGGAAGTAAAGGTCCACCCCTGCAGAGCCCCGCTTGCAGGGGTAAGGCTAAATAGACCTCGATTTCGCCTGGTTTCGAGGCCCCTCCGTTCTCGACCGAACATCCCTTCGGCCATGCATCTATCGGCACGGGTCGGATGACACCTTAGATTGGGGTTTTTTAGAGTCGAGGTTAACTCCTCCAGGACATGAGGGGAAGGATAAGGTGAGTTAGGGTGGTTCGAGGATGAGGCGGGGAGCATGGGTTTGAGGTTGTCAGGAATGCTCCTAGCCTGGGATTGGGTTTCGGAGCAGCCATCTATTGTCCGGGGTCAACGTGACACCCTCTCCCGTCCTCAAGCAAAGAGGTGGGTATGGGGGAGGGCGAGCTATCCGCAACCTGCTCACCCGCTCGGTCGCATCAGATGACAACTGCGCATGTCGCATACACTGTCAGTGGTCACTGGTCCCATAGAAAGTGCATGCACAAACCGAGTTAACTGACAACCGAGTTGTCTTGACCATTGTATTTAATACTAAGATGTGATTTGCTTTTTCTATTTGTTCCAAATTGTATGAAGTTAGTTTTATTTACATTTACAGTTAAATTATTGTTATGAAGCCATTGTATTATTGAAGTTATAGTATTGTTTATTTCTGTTTCATAATTGATTTTATTGATATTTGGTATTACTACTGAAATATCATCAGCATACATTACGCATTTATGCTTAGTCACTGCAGGGAAGTCGTTGATGTAGAGTATAAATAATATTGGCCCAAGAACGCTTCCCTGTGGTACGCCACATTTATTTAATTTAAAGTGCGATTTATTAGATATGACTTCAGATTTACTATTCAAACTATTTATTTCAACTGCTTGAGTTCTATTGTTCAGAAAAGATTCAATCCAATCCAATGCCAGACCTCTAATGCCTAAATTATTAAGCTTATTGAGAAGTAGTTTGTGTGAGACAAAGTCGAAAGCTCGGGTCATGTCGAAAAATACGGTACTAGCTGGAATCTTTTCGTTGATTCTTTCTAGTAATACAGATAGGGCACTAATTTAGCACTACTTAAATAGAAAATTACAGTGAAAACAGTTAAAATAATGTGAAGATATTGTTGACACACAGCGCGCGTGAATCCGAATCTGCCGCCTGTCATTTGTTATTATACTTCTTTTTCGTCGGCGAACGGCGGGTGGCCAGTCAGTGCGCTGCGTGAGCCGACGGGTGACACAGACTATATAAACTAAGTCATCCCCAAATCGTAGTCGCGTAAGCGTTGGGGTATATTTGCGACACGGCGATTAGGACGGTTTACTATAGACTCCCCCTCTAGTTGAGGAGAACGCCCCCGTTCCTCAACTAGCTGCTTCGGCCGTCCGCGGCGTCGTTTGGGAATCACCGGTCTGGGAGTGGCCTCATTCTCTCCAACTCCTGGGACAAATGGAGTGAGATCTTGGGAATGATATTTTCCTAAGACTTCGTTAGGTTGATCTATTGGCGCAATCATAAATGTGGTGGGACTCACCACACGGGAAATTACATAGGGTCCATCACGTTTTGGGACAAACTTGGACGTCAAGTTCTTACTTCCTTGACTTAGAACGTGGGACTTAAGGAGGACTTTATCGCCTTCCTTATATGTAGGACTAGGACGTCTCGATTGGTCGGCTACCTCTTTACTTCGGTCCTGTTGAGCTTCAACTCGCTCTCGAATCGAGGACAGGTTAGCGATGAAAGTTCGTAGATATGGAGTAATTTGAGGAAGAAAATTCTCTTTATTGAGCACTGCTCTCATATCGCGTTCAGCTTCAGCAGGCGTTCTTAGTTCCCCCGCGAAAGTGAGAAAAGCCGGAGTTACGCCGATGGTACGACAAACAGCGCTGTTCATCGCGAAGCGGATAACAGCAAGCTTCTTCGGCCACGAGGTGTGATCATTCTCCACCAGTTGCGCGAGCTGGGCCTTTAAATCGCGATTCTTGCGCTCGGCAGGATTTGCTTCTGGATGGTAAAGCGGCACGAAGCTCTGCTTTACTCCTAGTATGAACATACATTGCTGCATGACAGCTCCGACAAATTGAACGCCATTGTCCGACGTTATTCTGCGTGGAAAACCGTACCTGAGGAAGAATTCTTCAATAAGAGTACGTGCGCAGGCTTCAACGGTAGCTTCTCGAAGGGCGTAGAGCTCTACCCATCGCGTCGCGGTATCTTCTACCAGCAGCACCCATCGTTCACCATTCTCCCCCTCAGGTAGAGGACCAAACAGGTCTATGGCGAGGACCTCGTTGCGCTGATTCAATACGGGAGTTTGCAGCAACCCTGGCGGTTTAGTATTACTCGCCTTATACCACTGGCAGTGTACACAGGCCTTTACATAATCCATGATTATCCTCCGCATTCCTGCAAAGTAGTAAAGCTGTGAGACCTTTAGGTAAGTACGGTCTATTCCAGGATGTCCTGCGAGTGGCGAGTCGTGACACTCCCTCAAGATTTCAGCACGCATGCTGGTAGGTATCACTAGCTGCGGAGATTCGCTCTCCGAATCAGGATTCAGACGGTACAGTATCCCTTTCTCCATCAGGTAACCGCGCTCCGTCCATCTACGTGCAGCGACATCATCTGGACCTTCCACTTCCTTCATGATCTTCTCGACCTCTGGATCGGCAAGCTGTTCCTGTCTCAAACTCTCAGGACTCTTAGTAGGTAAGTCTATAGTCACGGAGCATATACCACAGTCGTCACGAGTTCCCTCCGCACAATTGGGTCTGCTCAACGTATCCGCCACTACATTTGCCTTTCCAGGTGTATATTGAAATTGGATGTCGAATGACTGGAGCTTCAGCGCCCATCTTACCAGGCGTCCGGTAGGAGACTTCAAGGTCAACAACCAACGGAGTGGTTGGTGATCACTTCCTACGATTACAGGATGTCCGTCTAGGTAAGATCTAAATCGCTCGACAGCCCACACGACGGCGAGGGCCTCTCGCTCCGTAGTGGAATAATTTCGCTCGGCAGCGTTCAGAAGCCGGCTGGCGTACTCGATGGGACGTTCCTCTTTGGCCTCCCCCTGCAATAAAACCGCTCCAAGAGCGTAATTACTGGCATCTGTGCGCAGAATAAATGGGAGTTTGAAGTCAGCTTGGATAAGAATCGGCGCTGAGGTAAGTAGACGTTTTAGTTCGGCAAAAGCGGTCTTCTGTTCGCTACCCCAGATCCACGTCTGACTCTTTTTAGTCAATCTCGTCAGTGATTCAGCAACTGATGAGAAGTTTGGAATAAATTTTCGAAACCACGAGCAGGTTTGTAAGAATGTGCGTAAGTGTTTTATATTTCCAGGTTCCTTCATATCCAGTACCGCTTGGACCTTAGCAGGATCAGGAGACACACCCTGCTGTGTAATGATGTGTCCGAGATACTTCACGTTTTCTCGGACAAAGACACACTTCTCCCTATTAATCCGCAGGTTGAATTCTCGCAGGCGGTCGAAAACTGCTTGGAGATCTTGGATATGGCGCTGGTATCCTTCACTTATGACGAGTAAATCGTCCATGTAGGCTAGGACAGTGACATCGGCCAGTGATGGGCAGGAACGCAAGCGATCGATGAGGCGCATGAACGTAGCGGGCGCATTCTTCAAACCGAAGGGCATTCGCTTAAAACGGTAAGTTCCCAACGGGCTAATGAACGCAGTTTTGTCCCTGTCGAGCTGATTAACAGACACCTGCCAGTATCCTGATCGGAGATCAAGCGTGCTCATGTAGCAATTGCGCTTGGTAGACTGCAACAGCTCATCGATGAGAGGCATGGGATATTGGTCTGTCTTGGTGATAGAGTTCAAGCGTCGGTAATCCACGCAGAAGCGGACGCTGCCATTAGGCTTGGGAACCATGAGAGCTGGTGAGCACCAAGCAGACTCACATTCCTCTATGATGTCATCCTTCAGCATCTTGTCTATCTCTTTTTTCATTACTTCTTTCTTTGCGGGTGTAAGGCGGTATGGAGGTACTGCAATGGGTGGATGCTCCCCGGTGTCGATCCGGTGCTCGGCGAAAGGAGTTGGGTCTCCCCCTGGCCGAAAGAGGTCTTCGTTGACCGTCAGGAGCTGTGTCAATTGGTTACGATCAGTCACTGACAGTACGGCGCCTTCATCGTCTCTGAGCTGAACATGTGCTGATGAGATGGATACATCAGGTAAATAAGGAGACTCGCAACGGAGAGGATAGTAAGCGTGTCGATTGCTAGCAAAAAACCAACATTCGTTGCTAAAATCGACTACCACATCTGCTTTACGCAAAAAGTCGATTCCTAGAAGGGTTTCATTGTTACGTGCGTCTGGTAGAATAATGAAGGGCGTCTCAATCACCCTGTGCGCCAGACGAACCTCGAGCGTGGTGAGTAGTACCGCGACATCCCGTACTTGTCCGTCCGCCAATTTGATATGTCTGCGGGCCGGTCGCCGAAAGCGCTTACTAAGTTGTCTTTTGCTTGCTCCCAGGATGTTATGGAGGCTTTAACGCCAAGCCACCACGTCGCGGCTTCTTCTGTGAGCAGATAAGCGAGTCCGCGTAGTATGTTGGTGTTAGAAACCTGCGCACACTCGCTATAGGCATCCACAGCATCGATAAAAGCTTCCACCGACTCGTGTGGCTTGCCGGCGAACGTCGCCTTGCATCGTGTCAGCGTGGCAGAATCCTGGGGCGTGGATGGATTCGTGAGCGTCATGCTCCTTAGAAGGTCTCGGAAAGCTTCTGTTTGGGACTTTTGTAGAGTGGCGATGATTGAAGCGACACTCTCACTAGAGAAAGTGAGGTCGGCACTTGGAGGATGAGGGGTGGACGTGGAGGCGCCGGCGTCGGGCCGGATTGATGTACTCGTTTCATCGTCGGCGCGGCCCCGCGGCGGCGTCCGCTGCACGGTTGACAGAGGAGTGGGGAATGCGGGAATTTTCGCCGCATCATCTCTGTCAGGACTCCCTGCTCGTCCTCTTGTGATCATCGACATTATAAATTATAGATGTAAAACTCACAATTGTCACTCGATACGGTATATGTATGTGCACTGAACTGTTTTATTAGTTATCACTGAGTTTGTAAGTAGGTACGGCCCCACGTTGGGCGCCATATTTCGCATGAGACTTTTTTGATTGAAATGAAAGTTGCACTTTGGTGACGAAATAGTTTGTATTTAGTTAAGTTCGAAATAATACAGATAGGGCACTAATTTAGCACTACTTAAATAGAAAATTACAGTGAAAACAGTTAAAATAATGTGAAGATATTGTTGACACACAGCGCGCGTGAATCCGAATCTGCCGCCTGTCATTTGTTATTATACTTCTTTTTCGTCGGCGAACGGCGGGTGGCCAGTCAGTGCGCTGCGTGAGCCGACGGGTGACACAGACTATATAAACTAAGTCTGTAACCCCTTTTTCTGGGCTACCTCACCGGCCACTCAGCCCCAGAGCGAGAGACTATAATCCCAGGGCGCCTTTTATTTGGTGTGTGAAGGAAAACACTTTATTGCCTTTTCAATTAATTTATTCTTAAGCCTTTACAATATAATCCGGAATACAAGATGAACGCTTAAATTAAGTACATTTTATATCTACACAATGATTGATTTTTGTATGACAAATACTAAGTTAAATTAAGATTAAGGGTCTTAAGTATGGATCCAGCTGGCGGGAAGTACAACTCTGCTATTGCATATTATTGTGGGAATGCCTGTCTGACCTAGCTCAACCGTAACTCGGTGTTAGGTTTAAAAGATTGTTCTAGGTAAGTATGGGACTTAACTTATGATTGAGGAAGCGCGACGCAGCCCTCCGGAAGCTAGTCCTTGGCAGGTCCAGAACTGTCGTGTCAGGTACTCTGTTGTCCTCCAGCGTGGCCTGTTAGTTCTATTCTTGGAAGCTCCCGTCGACTATGTAGACCTCAACGAATCAAACTGGTCTCGGTTCTTGCCGGTACATAGGGCCCTAAGACGGGGAACGACAGCAAACACTTATTTTTGTTAAGATTAAGACGACGAATCGAAATGTTTCACCTCAAAACTTCTGCAGCACACACTCAAGGTTAGGATACACAATTAGGTCAAGCGAGGGGTCTTCCAGAATTAAAATTTTGAATGTCTCCCTCGCGAGGCTCCGTCACTCCTATTTATTGCTTAAAAGGTCTGGAATGTTCCTTCTATTCAAAAAAAACTCACATCCGCCCAAAGTTGACCTTTAAACAACCTTGTTAAGTTAATTGTTCTAGAATTTCTATTTGTATTTTGTTGCTTTTCAACTCAAGACATAAGAGAGAAATAGACGATGCAACGATACAGTGTCGCCTTACTAGCGGCGAGAAGATTAACTAATTTACAGGAAATTGAATGCATTCTGAATACCATATTTGGGAAGTACATCGACTATCCTGTAGATGGCGTGCTGATGATGATGAAATGTAGATGTTAAAATTCAAAGGAACTAAATTAGAAATGTCCTAAAGGTTATTGAAAAATAGGTCTTTGTTACAAAGTTATTAAAATAAATATAATTCTGCCCTAACTGCCAAGATATAGTAGACGATATTTTTTATTTGTGAGTCAGTAGCGACATCTATGCGTGAGTGGAAGACGTAAATCTTGTTAAAAGATGTTTTCCTATGCATTGCGGACATTAGACAACAGAGGTCATACGTACATATTGATTTAACGCTTTGGTTTGGAAATACGGCGACAGAAGGCGCTGAATAGGGTAATTAGTGTTCTTGAGAAGTCTGCTTAGATGGCGTTATTCTTGAAATAGTAATTATTTTGTACAATTATTTTTAATTGTTACAAGTCATCCCCAAATCGTAGTCGCGTAAGCGTTGGGGTATATTTGCGACACGGCGATTAGGACGGTTTACTATAAATTTCATAAAATCAATTTTCTTTTTCGTCTTTTTTGGTCGTATTTTAAAGCAGTTATGATAATTATGATGTTATACAAACATGAAAATGACTGTTGCTATAAAAAGGCTAGAAAATGTTAAATTAATACTTAAACAATAAACATTAAGATTTCTCGATTGTATATTTGTGTCAATCAACAAAATGGAACGTATTAGCGGAAATGATATGGGCCACATTCTCTATGGAAGTGACTTTTACTGTCGCATGGGCACGAGAATAGAGTTTTTTTACTTTTGTGACATTTAGGTGACATTTTCGTACGACATTAGAAAAGTGACATTACAGAAAATACGACATTTTATCGCACGTCCCGAGAATTGGGCTCCTGGAGCCCAATTCTCGTGCTCGTGACATTTTAACAACATGGCGGATATCACCTGAAAACCATACAAAAAAACCATGTTTTAGTGATATATGTCGTATGAAAATATATGTCACGAGCACGAGAATTGGGCTCCTGGAGCCCAATTCTCGGGATTTCGATATGAAAAAACATGGCGGATATCACCTGAAAACCATACAAAAAAACTATGTTTTGGTGATATATGTCGTATGAAAAGAAATGTCACGAGTCCGAGAATTGGGCTCCAAGGCTGATTTTCCGCTGGTGCCTCACATGACTCTGGATCTGTCGGCGACTCTTGAGGCTCAGAGTTTTGCAGCGTCAAAATTTCTGGGCCTCGTTAGGGTTTCGCAGCGTAGGAATCTCTGTGATGTAATCGTGCTCTACAGATCCTGAATCTCCGCGCGCTGTCCCCTCTCTTACTTCGTCGATTGGGGCTAAATGTCGGTTAGACACAGACGTCTCTCGTCCGTCGCTCAATTTTACGATTGAATAGTCGGGGTTCACTTCGATTATCTCGGCTTCTTCGACTGTAGGCTGGTACTTATTTGCTCGAACACAGCGTTTGACTAATACTTGTCCAGCGTTTGATAGCCATGTTGGGATGCTACTGCCATTTGGAGATTTGCGAGCGTGCTTGAACATCCGTTCATGTGGCGTGCAGTTCGTTGCTGTGCATAGCAGCGATCAGATAGAGTGCAAGGCGTTGTCAAGAACTTTCTCCCAGTGCTCGATTGGTAGATTGTGCGAGCGTAGGCCGAGTCGGATCGCTCTCCAGAGGGTTGTACGCCGTCGTCCTGCTGGTGGCGATTCCGCGTGAGTGCAGGTATTCTTTTACTTCTGCGGATAAAAAGGCCGCCCCCCGATCTGAATGGATAAAGTTTGGCATGCCAAATAGCATAAAAAGATTGTTCAGATTCCTTACGACAGTTCTTGCACTCATGTCGGAGCAAGCAAAAGCAAAGGGGAATCTGGAGTACTCATCGATGATCGTTAGTATGTAACGATAGTTCGTATTGGTGGGGAGCGGGCCCTTGAAATCTATGCTTAGGCGTTCAAAAGCCGACGTGGCCTTGATAAGTTTTGGCTGCGGGTCTGGGTTTCTGAAGAATCTAGGTTTTATTTCGGCGCAAATCCTGCAGTTATTCGTCATCGTCCTTATTTCTTCCACCGTATAGGCGAGGTTTTTTGTTTTAAGCCAGTGATGCATTCTAGTTATACCCGGGTGGCACAGATTCTCATGGAGTTTATTTAAACGTTCTAGTCGTAATGAGGTGTCAATGCTGGCACAAACTCTGGATAATGTGTCTGCTACGAAATTGTCTCTTCCTGGCCTATATACTATATCGTATGTATAAGGCGCTAGCTCCAGTCGCCATCGCTGTATTTTTTCGTTTTTGATTTTGCTTGCGTGTTTCGTATCGAACATGAACGCTACAGACCTTTGGTCTGTTATCAACTTGAATGGTTTTCCGATAAGAAAATGGCGCCACTTCTTTAAAGATTCTACAATCGCGTATGCTTCCTTTTCGACAGCTGTATGATTGCGGTCGCTTTTGTTGAGGGTTCTGGAATAGAACGCTACAGGTCTGGAGTCTTGCGAGAGCGTGGCAGCGATTGTATGCTCGGAGGCGTCAGTCTCAACAGTGAAAGGCATCTTGTCATCGATCGCGTGAATAGCAGATTTTGCGATTATTGATTTTAGTTTGTTGAAAGCATTCAAAGCTTCTGCACCGAGCGGAAATTGAGCAGCATGTGCCAAGGCGTATTTATATTCTCCGAAAAATTCGGAATCCACTTGGAATAATGTGCAAACATCCCTAATGTCCTTCTTAACGATGCTGTGTCGTTCGGGGGAGGTAAGTTGATAAGAGGGTTTAATCTGTCACCGTCCGGCTTAATGATATGATTTTCTATAGTGTATCCAAGAATGTTGAGCGATTTCTGGGTGAATTTGCTCTTTTCTTTATTCGTTGTCAAGCCGTACTTGTTAGCTGCTTGCAGAAATCGGTTTAGATTACGATCGTGTTCCTGTTGCGTATTTCCGCAGATGGCTATATCGTCCAAATACACAAAGGTTCCATCTAAAGCTTCCTTTCTGATTACCCAGTTTATAGTCCTTTGAAAACTCGAGACCCCATTGGTTACTCCAAATGGAATCCGACAAAACTGGTAGAGATTTCCCATAGCTTCAAAGGTAGTATAAGGGCGCTCGCGAGCAAGGATAGGTATCTGGTGGTACGCGCTCTGGAGATCAATCGCGCTGAAGATAGAGTATTTAGCTACCTTTGTAACAATTTCTTCTATGTTGGGCAGCGGGTAGGCGTCTAGGAATGTTTACCGGTTGATTGTTTGAGAGTAGTCAATACACATGCGCTTTTTGTGGTTAGCATTCTTGCTGATTAAAACTTGTGCACGCCAGGGCGACTGACTCTCCTCGATGATTCCTTGTTCAAGTAACTTCTTAACTTCTCCAGCTATGAACTCCTGGTCTTCTTGGCTGTACCTGCGTGATCGTATTGCTACAGGCTTGCAGTCAGTTGTGACGTTAGCAAACAACTGTGCAGCAGAAACAGTAGCTTCCGCGACGCAGCATACTTTGAGGGGTTCTTTTGATCCACCGAAGGAAAATTCTAGCGTAGAATGCTGGCTGAGGAGGTCGTGACCTATGATGATGTCGGCGCAGAGGTCCTTCACTGCGAGTAGTTCGACGTTGCTGTATGAGTTTTCTCCTAACTGGATGGTTTGGCATATGGTTCCAGTGACTTGTGAGGTCAAAGAGGTAGATGCCATTGATACTATCTGATGACAGGGTCGTTTCTTCAGATTGGCTAAATTCGCAAAGTCTTCGTTTATGAAGCTTATGCTGCTGCCTGTATCTACGAACGCTTCTGCTCTAATACCTTTGATGTAAGCGGGAATCGTGGCTTTCTTCAGTGATGCCGGCACAGCAGCCGACGTGTGGGATGCAGAGCAGTGAGCACAGTCACGAGGGGAGATAACAGAAGCAGCTTTAGGTGAGCTTCGACAGACAGCTGCAAAATGTCCCCCCTTGCCGCATTTCTTGCAGTTTGTCGCGAAGGCTGGACAGTTTCTCCTATTGTGTAAGCGGTCTCCTCCACAAAAGACGCATTTTGATGTCTGTCTAGGTTTACTGTTGTTCGTATTGGTCCTCGTAGCTGCCGTCGTTTGACACGATGCCATATTGTTATCCGCATTAGTATCCTGTGCTTGTTGGTTGAATGCATTAACAGCCGGAGAAATGAAGTTTCGGGAATTGTTCTCAGCCATCTCCGTTGATTGCGCTTTCTTGTAGGCCTCATCCAGAGTGAGTGTAAAGTTCTCAAGTAGACGCTCTCGGGTTTTGGTTGATTGTATTCCGGCGATGAAGGCGGCCCTTATGTTGTCACTCATGTTTGTGTCAGCGTCGACAGCTTTAAATTCGCACTCTCTAGCTAACTGCTTCAGGGCTTGTAAGTACATGTCTATTGTTTCACCTGGATGCTGGCGCGAGGATAGGAGTATCATATCACTCGTATTGTGTATTATCGATAGATTTCTAAACCGAATATTTTCCTATCTTAGACCTTACCATGAGTTTGAAATACTATCCTCGCTATCCAAATCTATTGCTCTGTCTCTTTCACATGCATCACAATGAAAGGGACACAGCGATAGTTTTCGACAGCGAGAACAGTTTTTAAAACTATGGTAACTGTACAACAGGTGATTACAGTTAATGTCAGATAAAAAAATACAAATACAAAATCATTTATTCGCTTTTACATAGGGTTACATAAGTTGCAGGTGTCAATACATGGATAAGAGGACACTCCTATGTGCCACCAGTGCGGCGCTGCGGAGGACTCGGCGCACCACACTTTGGTGGTGTGCCCGTCCTTCGACCAACAGCGGTCCGCGCTGGTCGCGGAGGTCGGACATGACCTCTCGTTGTCCAGCATAGTTGTAGCTATGCTGGATAGGGAGAGTGCATGGTTGGCCTTCGCCCACTTCTGTGAGGAAGTGGTGGCGCAGAAGGAGGCGGCGGAGCGGGAGCGCGAGTCTAACCCCCTCGCAGGCCCGCTTCGGGCAAGGAGAGGACGAGTTCGGCGGAGAACTCTTCGTCCTCTCCGTGGAGGTGGCCAGCCGACAACAGGGACGGGGGTCCCTGTGCCGGCACTGCCATTGGCACCTCCACCGCTCGTTGGGGACGGCTCAGCTCTTCCGGCTGTCCCCAACCCCCCTCCTCCTAGTCTGAGGAGGGGTGTGGCCGCACACCCCGTGTAGGGGCCTGTGGGGGAGTGGGGTTGCGGGGAATAGCCTAGTTCTTAAGGCCTATTTAACTATAGAAAATAATATCCGAATGTTCTAAGGTAGGTATGCGGTTTTACCTATAATTATGTAAGTATCTAATAATATTTAAACAACATTTATTATTACAATAATTATTTTCAAATAAATGAGAAATATGACCATCAAAAGGAAATCAAAATTCATTCAAAGAATTTCAATTTTATGGGTCACTTAAGTATTAATACACATAATAAAAACAAAACAACCATTCGTATACTTCACAACTAGCTCATAGTAAAATCGTTGCTTGATAAGTAAATAACGATGGCTTAGTGCAATTGTAAACTATAATATCGGTACTTCGATCATGCAGATCGACGGTGCTACCAACTGGTGCCATTAATTTGTACTAAGTTAGTCCTGTAAGACAATCCAAAGTGCTGCCACCGATAGTTACTTCAGTACCTTATTTAGATAGCTTTATTCACAATTTCACTAAGTATTACAATCTGTAAATAGTGCAATTGTGTACCTACTAATAAGTAAGATAGATTGTATCGATACTCGATAGTAGTAAGAGACGTCCCTTTTGATTTTTTTGGGTTTTATAATGCAAAGATAATATTTTTAACTGCCTCTAATTTAGACTTACGCTCTTTTAGAATATACAGTTTTTAAATAATTATTATCAGAGAATGGGGAGGAAATAATCGCAAAAGAAAACATACGTATCGCTTATTTTCGACAAGCTATCAAAATAAAATAGAAAATAGCACCTCAAAAAATTGAAATGTCAATTTTAAGATGATCTTTCTCTTTCCGAAATTCACGCGAGCGAAATTTGTCTTGGTTTTGAGTTATTAGGTTTTGTTTTAGTACTAAACGCGTAAACCAATTATTAGGTGGTTTTTTGAATTTCGAATTGATAGTGACTTGTAAGTGTATGTTTGTGTGATACTGGTGATATTCCATTTGTAAATAAGTGTGTATAGAATACAAGAACTTTTTGTAGTGTTAGGTTAAATTAGATAATTGATTTGAGTGAGTATGTAAAATTCATGAATAAGTGTATACAATTAAAGAAAATTTGGTGGTGTTAAGTTAAATTGGGAAATCAATTTAAGTGAGTACAATAACTTTTGAGAATACGTCTTTTGAGAATATATTACAATGCCTAGCAAAAAAGGTACCAAGTCTTTTAAAAAGGCTGACAATACATTAGTGATCTTTCTGATTTCGCGGATGTTCACGGGCGGCCTTGATTACTTTCCGCTTGCTCTTTTGTCGCCTCTAGCGTAAAAAAATAGAGCATTGAATGAAATAATATTTTCTGTTTCGCAACTTATCGTGTAATTCTTACGTCTGGTGGTGTATCCATTGTTTTTTACTTACACTACCCACTGCTGTATCCTTACGTTCTTTGCACATAATATTCCTTAAACGATCACGGCTACGGCAGCCAATCTCAACGATCAGCCACCTATGCAGGCTATATTATGGTGCACAAGCATGTGCACGGCTCAGAGAATAAAAAGGTTTGTCACCTTAAGGTAAATTTTCGCTTGCACGGCAAGAATCAGTTATATAAGAAATGTCATAAGTGCTCATAGCATATCAATTTGAAAACTGACGGACGACCTTTTTCATTCGTTGACTGTACAAGCACAAGTGTAGTCTTTATTGCCTTGCTTACATTTCGATGTTCTTTTCACGTACCTTCCTATCTAACGTCGAGCTGACTCGTGTGTGGAAAAACTTTATGTCCAGAGCAATGTTGAGGGCAAAGACCACAAGGCACCTCACTTCGAGGTCCTGCGTGGCGTACCAGATGCCTACCCGGGGAGAGGAGTTTTAAGGTCCTCTGGTGATGTGGGCGTCCATGGGTGGCGGCAATACCTTACCAGCTTACCAGCTTTTGACTGTATGGTAGAGTCATGCTTCGTCATGAAAGGGCCGGCTTGACCGGAGTGACACCACGGCCTCCCAGAAAACCGACGTACAGCAGCACTGTGCTGTGTTTCGCTGCGAAAGTGAGGGTACCAGAGGGAAAGGGGGATTTAAAGGTTGGCAGCGCACTTGTGACTCCACTGGTGTCGCGGTTGTCCATGGGCGGCGGCAATCGCTAACCATCAGGTGATCCGTCTGCTTGTGCACTTTTCACATACAATACTTCAAAAACATGAAATTCTTACACTTCTGTCCTTATATATTCTGGAAATAGCAAGTAATTGCAAACATTGATATTGGCGATTTTTGTAGGTACCTAAGTTTTCGGTGAGAAATTGTAAGTGTCAGCCCGGAGTCTGGAAGTCGGCGGTCTTGTATCCCCGTGCCTCGAAAAGCACGTTAAGCCGTTGGTCCTGCACCCAATCCCTCTCCAGTCGTGTCACGCTGGTGTCCCACTGGAATACGAGGGTAAGGGAATAGAGAGTGCACTTGTGTTTGCGCACACACTTGAGAACTATAATATATTCTGCGTACGTGTCTGATCGTTGAGACTGGTCGCCGTAGCCGTAATCGGTTGGAGGATATTATTAAAGCATGAAGGGAAATCGCCAATATCAATGTAAGCAATCACTAAAACGAACCTATAATAAACTTGGATAATTCGATTGTCAGTTACTTGCAACAATCGAATGAGTAGTTAAGACAACGTTAATGGAGCAACTAACAAGCTAAGATAGTCAATAATGCGCGGTACAATGAAAAATACAGCTGCCTCAGATACCGATATTCGGCAACGGTTATCAATATCGATATTTAAACCAAAAAACGGTTAGGTAGGTCGCGAATCGTGGAAGCGAGCCGGCGCGCGAACAGCGCGGCGCGGTCGTGGCGCCGCTGGGAGGCCAAACGTGGCAACTTGGCCTAAGGCTTACCATGCGCGCTACACACTATACATACTATGATTTCATCTACAACTTCCCTTTTTTTTAAACCAACCAAGAAAGAGTGTACTATCAAAGTTTGTGGTTGGTATCTATGTAGGTAGGTATGTATGATTTTTGTACTTTTATTCACGCGGTTAAAGTTTTCCTTTATAAGTGCTTTTGACATTTTCCCATAGAAAAAATATTGTACAGCGCCCCCATGTCAATGTCACTGAATGAAGTCCCTTCTGGAGCCTGAATTCTTGTGCTCGTGATATTTATTTTCATAGTACGAGAATTGAGCTCCTGATGTTGGTCGGTCTTTTGAAAAACGTAAACGTAGTGATTACTTGCTCAGTGTTCATTTCATTGAATGAAATTACAAAAAGTGACAGTTAGATGATAGTAGGTTCACATTTTTAGGAACGTAGTGAATACATTCTCTTTGTTTTTAGAAATGTTTATCTCATGATGACAGAAATAAAAGGATAAGTGCAAAAATGGGAAGTGTTGCGTCCAAGAAGGTTATATAACCTTCTTAGCTGCGCCTTCCGTAGTTCCGCCGCCCCAAGTCCTCCTGACCGAGGATCTAATTAGTCCCGAGCACAGACCAAGAAAAAAAATCCCGAGACCACAAAGTACCTTGTTGGCCCCGCCCCCCGCCCGACACACTGCGCGGCCCGTTCTAGTGTGCGTGGATCTTTAGTCTGTGGCTTCGTTAACGAAATCTTTGCGTACTTTATTGTTAGTAATTTAAAAAAAAGTGTGCGTGCGTGACAGCGCAGACATGTCATTTTGAAAGAATGATGAATATTTTTTCGGTCGTTGGTGTTTGCGCTGGTTGATTATTCGTTTAATCATTCAGATGTTCCTCCGACACCAGCGTTTTGTAAAAATTGTGTAGTTTATGTGTTAATTGCATCGATAGTTTCGTTTTTGAATAACAAAGACTATAACTCAAAATGGCTAGTGTCTCATATCAAATTGCAAATCTTCTCGAGAAGGTAAGCCGGCGTATCTTGAATCTACTTTTTGTTTGATAGTGCAGAAAAACACATTATAGCATTTTCAAATCTTAATGAATCGAATTAAATTTTGCTAGATGACATCTAGCGACAAAGACTTCAGGTTCATGGCTACAAATGATTTAATGACGGAATTACAAAAAGACAGCATCAAACTAGATGATGATTCTGAAAGGAAGGTGGTAAAGATGCTGCTACGTCTGCTTGAGGATAAGAACGGTGAGGTGCAAAACTTAGCAGTAAAATGGTGAGTACATCCACAGCATCAAAATGATATGAGATGTTGTATGAATAAGGTTTTCTTACTTAGAGGTCACTAATTAATACATGTCTTTTTTTCTTTGTTAACCACATAGTCTTGGTCCTCTTGTGAACAAAGTCAAGGAATATCAGGTGGAAAGCATTGTGGAAACCTTGTGCGCTAATATGCTCTCGGATACAGAGCAATTGAGGGATATCAGCAGCATTGGTTTAAAAACTGTAATATCAGAACTTCCCTTAGGTTCCAACACTTTAGCTGCTAATGTGTGTAAGAAAATTACAGGAAGACTTAGCAGTGCTATTGAAAAGGTATATCAATGATGAAATTGTATAATATTATCACTTAGAAATGAAGAAGTCCATGTCCATCAGTGGAAGAATATGTATGAAAAAGAATATAGATTTTATTATTAAATAAATGCAATACTTTAAAATCATGTATTGGGTCCAGCATATCAGATTATTTATTTATTATGTATTTTGTGTAATAATCAATGATCGGAGTAGGTAGAGCTATTTATGGTACTTATGAGTTTTACAATTAACATGTACATGCCCAGAATCCCTGGATATAAAATATACTTTATTCATGTCGGAAATAGTGTTACAAAAAGAGATTCACGGTCTTATGGCATAAAAATTCCACCCCCTCCCACCACTAAGTATAATAAGGATGTTTTTGGGGTTATTGAAAATAAACTGAAACACAATTTATTAAAATAGATTTTTATTTTTCTGTAACTAGTAAAAGTTATTTTCGTTTATACATATGACCATTAAAATCAGCATTACGAAGTTATTCATAAACACTTTGCGATACCATGTTGATTAAAAAAGTTCTATTTGTTCTTTCGAAATTCAAGATATTATGTTAGATAGAAAGGAACAAACTGCAAGTAAACATCGTGGTATCGAACTTTTAAGGATAAGCCCTTTCATGATTAAAATGCGTTAAATATTTAACTCTAAAAAGTTAAAAAAAAACCTTTTCATATACACACCGCATCACGTGGAGTTATCCATGTAAGTGCTATTTTTGTACTCCGGGATGGTAACTGGACTGTACAAAGCCCAAGTACGGCCCCTCATGGAATACTGCTCCCATCTTTGGGCAGGAGCCCCGATATATCAGCTAGACCCATTTGATGCCTTGCAGAGACGAGCTGTCTGGGTTGTTGGGGATCCCGATCTCACCGACAAATTAGAGTTGTTGGAGGCACAAATAGACTTTGACTCTCTTTGCCTCTTCTATAGGCTCTTCCATGGAGAGTGCTCTGAAGAGCTGTTTAATATCATACCAGTGTCACCATTTTACGATCGCACGACTAGACGACGTGGTAAACTCCACCCATACAATCTAGAACCAACCCCTTCTAGAACGCTCCGTTTCCAGCGCTCATTTTTCCCACGCTCGTGCAAACTCTGGAATGAGCTTCCAGCCACGGTGTTCCCTGTTCGCTTCGACATGTCCTTTTTTAAATGAGGTTTGAAAAGAGTTCTTCTTTCACGGTAGGCAGCGGCATTACTGTGCTCCGGCATTGTTAATTTCTATGAGCGGCGGTTACCATTTACCATAAGATGGGCCGCATGCTCGTCCGCCTATTACTCGCAATAAAAAAAAAAAAAAAGAGTACGCTCTTCTCTTGAAGGTCCCTAAGTAGTAGCCGTCCGGAAATACTCCTGCAGCCAAACCGTTCCACAGAATTGAGGTGCGTGGTAGAAGTTCCGCGAGAAACGCACAGTATTAGACCGCCATTCATCGAGATGATGAGGATGGAATGACAATCGCTTGCAAGTGGTTTGATGTAAGAATTCAGCTGCAGTGAGTAGATCAAATAACTGTTTGATCAACTACTTGCAATCTATCATGAGGAGTACTCTGAGGAACTTCTGAGTACACCCCATGATAGATGCGGTATAGAATGCTGAGGGAAGCTATGTCCCGCTGGATCAAGTGCTGGATCAAGGATCAGATGCAGAGGATCAAGTCGACTAGAGAGAGTCAAGTCATCGACAATTCGAGCAGCCCTACGTTGTGCGTATTGGGCTGCTCGAATTGTGATTGACCGCGTGGTCAAACGGAAGAGTTTGGTACTGAGGTGCACCAGCCCAGAGATGGGACCAGTATTCCATATGGGGCAGAACTTGTGCCTAATAGAGTTGTAACTGATGAGATGGTGTGAAATACCGCCCCGCTCTATTAAGTAAACCAAGTTTCTTTGAAGCTATTTATTAGCTTTGTCTTCCAGATGACCGCGAAACTGGACATCGTTCGAAATGCCCGATAGCTTCTATCGGTATGTTTGATGTCGACATTTGACATCAAGGGCAGTGCCTGAAAACTGATTGGCACTTGAAAGGGACGTCTTTTAGCAGTTAACGCGTACACTTGTGTCTTAAAGGGATTAAACGGACTAAATTAAGTCAAACCCAGTTCGAAACATGATTCAACATATCTTCGACTTCAGACACAAGTGTGTTCCGGTTTTCAATGACGTTTTCCGGTGAAACATTTGCACGTCCGGATACAGTGCATCTCCAGTACTAGCATCTGCATAGTAATTAATATTGTTCTGAGAAAACATATAGTTGATGTGAAACAGTGTTGGAGATAGCACACAGGCCATGGGGACCCCAGCGTTCACGAACTTCAGATCCGAGCCGTCGATAACGACCTTAATAATAATAATATAATCTTTATTGCAGATTCAGGATACATAGCATTTATATATTAATAGAAAATTATTACTAAATGAAATTACAATATCACAATATTACTTACAAATACAATATGACAAAAATGCATCATACCGAAAATTAAAATCAAAATAATCATTGTAAACTTACACACATGAATGTACATGAAGATATAATGTTTCAAGTAAATTACATTTAGGCGGACGTCAAGCGGCTGTGTTCAGCCAGTGTCTATAAGTCTCTGTCAGAACCAATAAATCATACAATTTCTTAAATTATCCTGTTCTCACACCCAGCAATCCTATTGAAAAACGACGCTATTCTATGTCTCATGATCGCATCAAAAGTGTTTATTTCGGCGGACAGAAACATGCCCGAGGCACTACAGCACGCCGTAGTCCCATCAGTTGCAGTTAATCATCATCATCATATCAGCCCACATCCACCCACTGCTGAGTATAGGCCTCTTCCCTATCCCGCCATTCCCTTCGGTCCCTTGCCTGCCTTATCCATTGTTTCCTTACTGCCGTCACATTATCGTCGGACCATCGTGCAGGTGGTCTACCCACAGGAAGGACGTCGTCCCATTCTTGGCTGCAGTTAATGCGCCTACGCCCATTCAGAAAACTAGCGACCCACGTGCGTAATTTCTCCGGAGCACCGTATGAGGGAAGTTTAGATAACAGCGCCTTGTGACATACCCTATCAAAGGCTTTCGCTATGTTCAAACTGACAGCTAGAGCCTTACCCTTATTTTCCAACGCCTGTGCCCATCGATGAGTCAGAAATACCTGGAGGTCACGCGGAGCGACCACTACGGAAGCCATACTGACGGTCGCTCCAAGTATTGGCAAATTGGGCAACATCTCGCCCTGCTCTATTTGCAATAATGGCAATATTGCCCGCTAATGTAGGTTTGACAATGTCACTCGCTAGTAAGTTTACATTATACAATACAAGTGATCTTTCTTTTATATTTTTTATTAAAATAAAAAAATAATTATTTTAATCCCGGGATCATAGTCAGAATCCCGGGGCATGTCCATATTAACAACAATGTTTGCGGTCACTGAACCCAAATAGCTCTACCTACTCTGATCATTGGTAATAATAGCCACTCAATTCATGATTGATTAAAGAATAAAAGCAATGTTTTATCTTTATTTGAAATATATGGGTTTTCTTGGTTTCTCATTTATAAATTGCTTTTAGATAGTTGAATTACTATTTTTTCATTACTTGTAATGATTTTTGTAATTATTTCCCTTTAGCAAGAAGACGTCTCTGTTCAGTTGGAGGCTTTAGATATTCTGGCTGATTTGCTGAGTAGATTTGGGGGTTTGCTGATTTCTTTCCATCCACTGTTGCTCAACTCGTTATTGCCTCAACTAGCTTCCCCCCGTCAAGTAAGTTCACGATAATAAGCAATATGTATTTTAAATAATGTATGGAGCCCCCTTAGAGCATACTCAAGCAAGTTATAGAGCATGTGTGTCAGAACCGGTCTGTAGTATCGATAGTAAGCAAATATGCTAAAGGTTTCGGTCAAGGTACCTATATTATAATGCTGATTAACATGTAAATGACACTTGATGAATGTTCATACTTGTGCTTACAGTTCATACTCTGTGACGCACACTCTATCTTGCATATATATATTTCAAGGGAGCCCCTCATAGATGTATACAAATTTCTCTAATAGATTCTCACCTTAAAATTAATGTCAAACATTTGGTTTAATATTAACTGAGGAAATTTGATAGTTTATAGTGTCTTGAAGTGTGGCTGTCTGTACTAACATTTTAACTAAAGTGCAAATATAAGTTGAAATTGTCATAAAATTGTGGTTTCGTTTAATATTGGAAGTAAATATTTATAAACTTGAGCAAACAAATTAACTGTTTTATCTTTCTTCAAGATACATTGTTATTAAATTAAGTGAAATGTAAATAATTTAAACAATCATTAGTGTTATTGACTTTTTATGTGATGAATACATGACATGAAATAGTAGCACTAACTGTGAATAAAATATGTCTTCAGGCCGTTCGCAAGCGCACGATAGTTGCATTGTCACACTTGGTAATGTCATGCAACGCATCTCTCTACAATAAGCTCATTGATCATCTGCTGGAAGGCCTGGGCTCATCTACATCTTCCAGTGTCAGTCGTACTCATATTCAATGTATTGCTTCTGTATGGTAAGGAAAATTATGATTATATTTTTTTAAATGTTAGGAAAATCCACAATTTTTCTGTCTGATCATACGTGCAAAAAAAATCCTACATTTTTCCGTCTGATCAGACAGAATAATAGAGGATTTTTTTGTGATGAAATAGAAAGAAGAAAATCAAATTCGATATAAGCTGCCTTGTACCACTTTTCACAGGACGCACAGAATTGGTCTAATGGAAACTGGCTATGTTACTATTACTTAGATTGTTATCTCTCTGAAATGTTGTTAATGTATTTACCTCTTGTACAATTAACAAGTGTTTAGATCCCAGTTTTACCACTTATTAGTGGTATGTTAATATTCTATCAAAAAATGAGTAAAATCTAAAATCAACCTCAAATACACTTCTGTTTGCAGTCGTCAAGCTGGACATAGATTTGGCGAGCAGCTGTGGCGCGTGGCGCCGCAGGTCCTGGAGCATTCTAATGACGCTGATGAGGAGTTGCGGGAGCACTGCCTTCAAGCTCTTGAAGCTTTTGTCTTGAAATGTCCCAAGGAAGTGCAGCCTCATATTCCAACGGTAAACTTGGAAACATGCTGTAGATCTCACATTTAATTGGCTATCTTAGCCACAACCAGTTACTAATTTAATGAAACTTTCCAGATAATTGATCTATGCCTTAAGATGATTACATATGATCCTAATTATAATTATGAAGATGAAGAGGAAGACGGCGGTGGTGAGGATGAGGAAATGGAGGACGAATCTTTTGCACCTGATGCTGACCCAGAGTCGGACTCAGAGGAATATTCTGATGATGATGATATGTCGTGGAAGGTAAAGACAAGTTGTAGATTGTTGATAAAGAAAACCTGTATTATTATTAACTTACGACAGCAATTAGAATGGTCGAGCATTCCAACGCTTGCCATTGGTTACTAACAATGAAGTCAATATTTGAATGTGATTGCCACATGACTGACTAAATTAAGTTTAAAAATTTATCATTACATGCATTTAAGGTTGAATAAATGTTGCTAAAGCTTTAAAAAAAACTAAACATAATAAATATTTATAAATTTGTAACAGGTGAGGAGGGCAGCTGCCAAATGTTTGGAATCCGTTATTGCAACTCGCCACGAACTTTTGGGCGATATGTATAAAACTGTTTCGCCTGCTTTGATTGCAAGATTTAAAGGTAACATTTTTTATTTTGCGAAGCAATTGAAATTCAAAAGCTGCAATGATATGTATTCAATAATAGAATACGACATATAGCAGCTTTATCTTATTGTGAACTAATGCTCCCCGGCTTCGTGCAGGTGCCATATTATGCATGTGTTACATTAATATCAGTGATCGGAAAAGGTAGTGCTTTTTTATGGCTAGTAATGTTGTGCGTCAGAGACGTAGTCAACTCTGCCAATATCAAGTGAGTAGACATATTACGAATTGAATTGACCGGTGTTTTAAGTTGACTTCTTAATTGAGTGTTCTTTTTACGACATCACCTATTATAAAACAAAACGTACACATACACAACACCATATTAAATGGGAGGTTCATTTAGTAGCGTGCTTTAGGGTCAATAACCTCACACGCTGATATTAATATGGACATACCTCCGAGATTTCGGCATTTCGGAACTATTGAGGCTTACATTCTCTGAGATTTGGAAATTATTAAGGCTTTAATTTTATTTTGTGTCCATTGCTCAACTTTGAATGCATATTTTTGTACCATCAACAACAAAAATCGTTGGCATGTAAGTGTAGCTATGTACAGACAAACAGGGAAAGCGACTTTGCTTAATACTCTCAAACTCAAATAATTCTTTATTTGCATAGGCTTGTACACAGCACTTACAAATCGTCATTCATTTGAATGATTTAAGACTATTTATAAGTAGTTATGTATAATTTACATGTTAATACATTTTTTTGACGCCGAGTGTAAATGTTGAGTCATAAAATGTACTAAAAGAGTAATAAACATAATGCGATTTTAACACACCGGCTCGGAAAGAAACTCGCCAGTTACTCTTTCATACAATGTTGTGTCTTCATCATACCAAGCCATACAGTTTAATTGTAACACAAAATAAAATAATGGAAATAATAAAATAAATATTATGAGTTAAACCGAAGCAGTCCCCAAAGGTGGCACCTGTTCTTAGGACTTATTTTAGTGCACAAGTGTTTGCGCAGACACAAGTGCACTCTCTATTCCCTTACCCTCATATTTCGATGGGACACCAATGTGACACGACCAAAGGGGGATCAGGCGCATGACCAACGGCTTATCGTGCTTTCCGAGGCACGGGGGTACAAGACCGCCAACTTCTAGACTCCGGGCTGACACTGAAAATTTCTTAACAGAAACACTCTGGTACAAACTTTAGCCCGACTCGGGGATCGAACCCGGGACCCCAAGCGCAGCCGTCGCTTTAGAGTGCGACCCATTAACCACTGCGCCAACGAGGCAGTCAAACGTATGTTCACAAGTATGACGTATGTGTCAGCCATCATTTCACTCAACCCTGTTTAGAGGGAATGCAATGATCCGCTACATAGCGCCACCACCCCAGAGACATTTGAGTGAGCATGATTACTTAGGTTCCCCTCATAGGTCACAGAGTAGTAGTTACTTAATCCAATACTAATAAACTGCAGGACTAGGTGTACAATAGTAGGTGGTTCTTGTCAATTGTTGAATAATCAATACAAATCAATTTGTATACATTAAAAAATGCTGCTAAGCCTAATTTATTAAAATTGAGTAATTATATAATAATAATAATTTCTGTAAATACCTATTTATAAAAATACTACAACAAGTGTGCAGGCACGCAGGTCATTATGTCCATGAATCTTTATCATTTAAGTAATCTACAATTTTTTTACTCATTAAACAGGCTTTCACGTAAGATTTAAATTTATGCGTTGGTATCTCAATAACATTTTGTGGCCACTTATTGTACATTTTAATACTAAGACCAACAAATGAACTATTCATCTTTTGCCATCTTATTACAAATCGCGATCTAAAGTTATTACCGTACTAATGCTCATGTCATCCCGTTCCGACGCGCAAAGTTAAAAGGGGCTGACAAGAGTTTTGTTCCTGAACTATCCTTAGTTCGCGATTTGTAATAAGGGGGCATGAGTTTCAGATTTGGAATCGCGAGATTGTGTTTATTTCTAGTGTTAAAACCATGAATCATATTATTTAGAATTAAAAAAAAAACATAAAAAGATCAATATTTCGCACGTACAAAATACAGTCCAAAATGTATTGGGAAGCTACGGTTAAAATTTCGATGTTCTCTAACAGTTTTTTCAGTGAATCGCGAGGCCTAAGGTTGTATATGGAACGGATGTCCTTCTTCCCTATCTCAGCAGCAGACCCTCACAACAAAAGACCGACTGTGAAGTGATCTTTTTATTATTTTTCAGAACGTGAGGAAAACGTGAAATGCGACATCCTAAGCGCGTACACCGCGCTGCTGCGCGCTACGCGTCCCCCGCCCTCGCTGCAGATGCCTCTTGCGCCCGCCGACAACTCGCCGCAGGCTCTGCTCATTCAAAGGGTAAGTTATATGTTTAATCGTTATGACACAGTAGATAAATACGCTAAAGCAGTATCGACACTCCGCCATTTTGGACAGAAAGTTACTTACCGTATAGGGTTGTCCTCTTATTTTTGTAGAATATTATTCTTACCTTGGGCTTGGGACTACTGGTTTAAGTACCGGGTCGTGATCGCGGGGTCCTAGGTGCAACAAGGATCTTCTGGTGCGTGTTGAATTAGAACTAATGATATTTCTTAAGATATAAGCATAATACTAGCATACAATATTCGTAAACAAACGTACACAAAATGGTCCCTAAAATGCAAAAAACTACGCAAAGATACATAAAATTAGACATACTTTTCATAACGTTTTGTTTCGTTACTTGGAAACCACGTTAAGGTATTGGTCATGCACCCGTTCGCTCGGGCCAAGACACAGTGAGGTCCCACCACCTCCCCCCATATCAATCTCCATCTCTGATCCCCCCAAAATGTAATTGTGATCGTAACTCGTAAATTACAGCAGACAACAGTAAATTTCGACTAAAATAGAAAGAACGCTTAACAGATACACAACTTTCCTTCTTTCGTAGACATACGTCTTATTGTCGTCGTAGGCTTTTCTACACTCGTGTCGTACTGACTGAAGTGACAAACAAAATGGCATATGATGATTTATGAACACGGATTTTTAAAATTAGCGAACATAGAATTTTATATCCCTGGAACATGACCTTTTAAACCATTCATCACATTCGATATTCAGAGCAAGTTAATTAATTTGGTTATTTAAACAGTTTAAATATTACCTCTAAATGACTGTACGTTTTATTACGTTTTATTGTAAAATGCATCAAAGTTATTTTAGCTATAAGTAGCCCCATTGCCGCCAAATTCATTTTCATTCGCGAATGATCGGTTTAAGTAACTGAATACTCGAGGCACGTCACTATGTTTAAAAGTAAAACATAAACCACTAGTACGTAACCGCAATCGCGAAGAAAAATATTATTTCATTTTGACCATTAAATTAAAAAACTAAAAGGTAGGTTAATTTTGCTTGTGAATTAATTGTAAGCTGTTTTTGTATAATTGTATATTTTTCAAATGACGATTTACTACCAAATACAAAAAGAGATATTCAATTGGATTTTTATGAAACGTGTAGAGTTACGTTCTTCGAAATGTCAAAAATACTTCATAATTGGAACAGACTTTAAGTTCACTAATTGTTGATGTTTCTAATAATTCATTGTCAACTGAGTGTCATGAGAAGACCTCGTTATTGGAGGTATAATATGGTAGTTTTGAGTTTGTATTTTGAGACATAGATTTCCATGGGTCTGAAAAAAGAAACTGCGACTGTTAGTTAACTTATTTATTACAAGCTTTTATTTAATTTCACTTTTGTATGTATGTATGTATAAGAAATAGAAAAAAGTGCTTAAAGGTTGGCAGCGCACTTGTGACTCCACTGGTGTCGCGGGTGTCCATGGGCGGTGGCAATTGCTTACCATCAGGTGATCCGTCTGCTCGTCTGCCACCTATGACATGAAAAAAAAACGTTCGTGGCAACCCAAAATTGAAGCTATAACATAACCCGTCCGCTATAATCGCTTGCGTGAGAGCACCAACACCATCCTTAAAACTCTAGTGGACAGGTGGGACTCGCCATTGCTGCAGCACTGGATTCGTCTCCAAATGCTTGTGAGATAGGCGCAAGATGCTGCGGCGGGGGTAGGTTCTCCCCTTAATAATTAATGTACTTTTTTTTTTTTGTTACTAACCAATTTCATTTATATTCTGTTTTACTAACCAATATGGGCCTGTAATTTTACTTTTGTTGCCTGAAATAAATAAATAATAATAATATAATGTAAAAAATATACATACAAGCAAGTAGCAAGAACTTCAATTGTCGGAAGCGTGCACGTAACGTGCGTTCTACGTGGGCCGTAGTCGTTTCTGTTGTTGAGTGATTGGTGGTCCCGTAGGTGCCGGGTGTGGTACGCGGCGCGCTGCGCGTGATCCGCGGGCGCAGCGTGCGCGCGCGGGGCTGCGCGCTGGCGCTGCTGCGCGAACTGCTGGCGGCGGCGCCTGGCTGCCTCGCCGACCACGCCGCCAAGGTTGTGCGCGCGCTCACGCCCGCTCTCACGTAAGTACAGAGAGAACACGATCAGGCTGCATTTCCACTGAAACGGAGCGGTGCATGAATTGACCAATCACTACGCTCGAAATATCCGTTCCGCTTCAATGGAAACAGGACGAGCGGAGCGGAGCCGATGCCGACGGACGCCGGCGGAGAGCAGCGAAGCGGAGAGAAGCGGAGCGGTTCGGAGCGGCGCGGAGCGGAGAACAGCAGGGTGGTGCGGCACGGAAAATTGTGAATAGTCACAGTATATCCAGAGCCCTCTCCGCTCCGCTCCGCTCCAGTGGAAACACTCACTTCTTTTCGCCGCTTTTCTCAATCAAAACAGCAGTTCCGACTTTTGCTAAGTCCCAAATAACCGAGGGGCTACTATAGCTTTCATTGACATTTCGCTATCTCTCTCGTTCTCTCCTTACCGCAGCTGCCCCTCCTCTCTCTTCACAGAGCGAGATAATGATAATGATTTATTTGTCAAACCAACGTCTTATTACCTATGTCTACTCTACTCATTAAACATGAATGAATTTCATTAAATATCATATTGTTTTTGTTATGCTTGTTGTAACAGCGACAAGAGTACAGCGTCGTCAATGAAGATCGAAACCCTGGTGTTCGTGGTGTGCCTGGTGCGCGGGCACGCGGCGGGCGCGATGCGGCCGCACGTGGCGGCGCTGATGCCGGCCGTGCTGGCGTGCGTGCACGACCCCTTCTACAAGGTCACGGCCGAGGCGCTGCGCGTGCTGCAGACGCTCGTCAAGGTCATCCGCCCGCTTGGTAATTTAACTATAATTTAACTTTATTTCATCATCATCATCATCATCAGCCCATTTAAGTCCCCACTGTTGGGGCACGAGCCTCCCTCAATCACATGAGGGGTAATTGCCATACTCACCACGCTTGGCAGACGGGTTGGCGAGGGTTTTGATATAAATGCAGAATTTTCCTTCTCTGGGTGCTGATGATCATGCCAGCAGCTTTACCTTAGTCGCCTTTTACGACACCTCGGTAAGAGTGAGGGTGGCCTATTCTACTCTGCCGGGGACCACACGGCTTTATTTATTTATAACATATTTATATTATGGACATGTCTTTTTGAATAACACACTTAAAAATTTCAGCTCGTGTTCAGGCGGGACTCGAACCCACACCTTCCACAATCCGGGTGAACGTTCTACTAATTAGACCACTGAACGCGTTAATAAGCCGACAAGATTTGAAAGTGCTTGATTCGACATGAGCTGTCGATAGTCTCATCAATATTGTAGGAATATTTACAATATCCAGTGGAAATATTATTATAAATGTTTGACCACCAGTTGACAGTTTGATAGCTCATGTTGAATCAAGCACTTACAAATTTCGTCGGCTTATTAACGCGTTCAGTGGTCTAATTGGTAGAACGTTCACCCGGATTGTGGAAGGTGTGGGTTCGAGTCCCGACTGAACACGAGACGAAATTTTTAAGTGTGTCTTTTGCAATTTATTCATAAGTAAATATATGAATAAATTGCAAAAGATTGCTATTAAAAATATCAACTATAGATGGCGTTAAGTAGGCATAAGGTCCAACTTGACGGCTTTGGTTGTTTTTTTCCGTAACACTCGTTTTGACATGTTACGTCAAAATGTAACTAATCTACTTGTTTTTGGACCGCTTACATAACATCCATTTATAGGATTTTGAATTTGTAACCTTATTGTAAATGTGTATGTTATCCTCCAGACAACATTGGAAAACGTGGATGGCGTCGAGGAGGTCCGCGTGGAGTCCCCGCCGGAAGAGCTGCAGCAGTTCATCCCCGCGATGTACTCGTGCACGCTGGTGCGCCTGCGCGCCACCGACATGGACCAGGAGGTCAAAGAGCGCGCTATCGCCACTTGCGGACAGCTTATATGCCATTTCGGAGACTTCTTGCAGGTGAGATACTGTAAAGATAGTGACCTAAAGTCCTTTGGATAAATCAAGAAAGTTATCTTTTCGAATGTTCGAGAACAGCAGCTTCTCGAACATCCTGCGCTTACTGCGACTTTGTATACTGTGTGTACATAAAAATGCTATCACTTTGTCTAAAGATGTTTCGACGAGCGCCGCTTGATACCGGAATCTTAGCAAAACAAGCACTCATAACATTTAGTTTGCGCGTGCGCAAGATCAGTTCCCACAAGCGTTCCCGCTGAGACAGCTTTTTATATTTTGATTATGAATAAAATAACTGTGCTTTGGCAACACAGATCTAAAGCTGCCAAGAGTTTGGAACCCAGCAATATCTGAGATTTGTCAACACTGTTTTTTGTTTCAGAATGAACTTCCAGTGTGCCTGCCAATATTTTTAGAGCGTTTGCGCAACGAAATAACGCGTTTAACAACGGTTAAGGCCCTCACTAAGGTCGCTTCGTCACCTTTGAGAATCGATCTAAGGCCTATTTTGGTAAGTTGAACGAAATACCTATATAATTTTGATATAAAAAATATTAATGTTATACTGTCTCATTGGCTGTGTTTGTTTTAGGCTGACGTAGTGCCTATCCTCGGATCCTTTTTGAGAAAGAACCAGAGGGCTTTGAAATTGTCAACTTTGGTTTTGTTGGATACGCTTGTCCAGAATTACAGCAATTCAATCAGCATAGAACTACTTAGTAAGGTATGTAAATCTAATTATTTTTTTTATAAAGTATGTTGAGTAAAATAACGTGATACAAAAAAAAATACACCGATGACAAGTCAGCGTATTTCGTCAAGTAAAAAAGTGAAAATTCCAGAATACTTATCAATTCATTTCCCTGAAAGACTTTTTATTGTCCCTGATTATGGGTTCAGACATGATGCGGCCAAATATTAACTTATCCACTTGTAGTTGAACTAGACGACTACAAAAAGCTTTTTAGCGGATGTTCTTTGGAGAGGCATATGTCCAGCAGTCGAGTGCAGTAGATCATCCTAGGAGGCCACGATGGCCAGACTTGCGTCATTTTAGAAAATCTGAAAGTTTCCCTGCTCATGTTTCCACCACAGATGAGAACTACCAGCGGCTACAGACAGAGCGGAGACATTAAGAAAAGTATTATTATGTATATATTTGTAATCCCGTTGTTGATTCTGATATCTGTAACCATAGGTGCTTGAGCTTCCTACCTCGGTGTCAGATCAAAATGTATGTGATGTTGTGAAATATTTATTTATTTTATTTATTTATCTTGATGATATTTTATATATCATGCATCACACGTAAAAATAAAATATTTTTAAGTGTGATGCATGTCAATGACGAGGTTACGTAGATTCAAACAACCAATGCCATCTAAGTTAAACCTCACGCCTACATACCGCTATCTATCGGATATTTCATTTTGTAAAAATCTTCTAAAGTTTGAATGGGGGCTATCGCGTGCGAAAAATCCGCAAGAATGGCGTACTATAGGACTGAGGTCCATCTACAAGGTGATTGCGTATTGTTGGCGACAAACCTTTTTTATTTATGGTTTTATAAGGATTTTATTTATATTTGAATTTACCCTGTTCCTTTCTTTTAATATTCATATTTTTACGTATTTGTAAGTCAGTGTAATTCAGAAAACCAAAAGTGAAGGTCGTGTCTGGTTAAATATAAAGTTTATGCCTGAAACAGTGTGTTTCTATGCTGCCGTCCCCTATAGGTGAGTTCCCTTATTCTCCTTGTAGTGCCGCTGTCACGGACGCTAGGTAGGCGCCCCATATTTCATCCTCAACAGGTATTTTTAGACGTGATATGTCAAATTGTCAATTAACAATGATCGTATCGTGTCATTTTCGCACTATGTGCGGTTCGTGCTTTGAGGTAAACCCTTTACCCGGGCGTCTTCTCATGCGTCTTCGCAGAGTGCTCGTTCCTCCTGGATGGGAAGCCTCCCGACATGACGCAGTTGGGGCGGTCTTCGACCTTTGGTAAGGCCTGCCTTCGGCTCTTTAGCGCACTTCTGTTTGGGAGGGGGGATTTGGGGCAGTCTCAGTGATCAGTCAGAGCGAGATGCATGTCAGAATGATCTTTTGCTGACTGTTTGTATGGCTGTTTTTTTTGGCCAATGATGTTGAAGTTGGACCTCAGTTCACAAGCACGCCATCATAGCGGATATTTGACACGCGATAGCCCCTATTAGCCGCATATGGTGTGATGGTGATGGTGATAGGGCGTACGGTGCAGGTGCTGATGGAGGTGCCGCCGCTGGTGTGCGAGTCGGACCTGCATTGCGCGCAGACGGCGCTGGCGCTGGTGCGCGGCGCCTGCGTGCGCGTGCCCGCCGCGCTCACGCCCGACGCGCGCCAGGCGCTCACGCCGCACATCCTGGCGCTGGCCAAGTCGCCGCTGCTGCAAGGTCATCCGCATTACCCAATACTCTATATATTTATTGTTAATTATGTGAGGTAATGTATATTCACCCTGATGGGTTTAACAATTTGAAGGCAGAATTTTATTCTGAAATTTAATAAAAAGTAATTTAAATGTTATCTGTTAATTGTAATGAAATCATTTTTAATACGTAATGGAAATTGTCCTATTTAAATAGTAATACGAGGGCGACACTGAAAGTTTTTAGAACTGGCCACTTATAAGACGATGATTAAAAAATAAAGTTAAAATTTTGAAAATGGAACTCTTTGCCAATATTATTGTCTATGTATTTAATTCGATTCTCTATTTTGGAGAAGAGTGGGCCAAGTGCTTTTCTCAGTGGTTTCAACGAATACAGCGATGTATTGATGTGAAGGGACACTATTTTGAAAAGATATTATAAAAGTAACAACTTGCTAAATAGTTCAGTTTTTGATTTGCTAAGAACTTTTAGTGTCGCCCTCGTAACAAGACATGTCTTAACCTTGTAACGTTGGTTCTAGTTTTGTGTTTACTGTAGGAGGCGCCCTGAAGGCGATGCTGGGCGTGCTGAGCGCGCTGGTGGTTGCCGACGTGGCGGGCTGCTCGCGCCGGGAGCTGCTGGCGCTGCTGGTGGCGCCTGTGCACCACGTGCACGACCACAACGCCACCGCGCACCACATCAAGCAGGTACAGCGCCGCGCTGCTGGTGGCGCCCGTGCACCACGTGCACGACCACAACGCCACCGCGCACCACATCAAGCAGGTACAGCGCCGCGCTGCTGGTGGCGCCCGTGCACCACGTGCACGACCACAACGCCACCGCGCACCACATCAAGCAGGTACAGCGCCGCGCTGCTGGTGGCGCCCGTGCACCACGTGCACGACCACAACGCCACCGCGCACCACATCAAGCAGGTACAGCGCCGCGCTGCTGGTGGCGCCCGTGCACCACGTGCACGACCACAACGCCACCGCGCACCACATCAAGCAGGTACAGCGCCGCGCTGCTGGTGGCGCCCGTGCACCACGTGCACGACCACAACGCCACCGCGCACCACATCAAGCAGGTACAGCGCCGCGCTGCTGGTGGCGCCCTGTGCACCACGTGCACGACCACAACGCCACCGCGCACCACATCAAGCAGGTACAGCGCCGCGCTGCTGGTGGCGCCCGTGCACCACGTTCACGATCACAACGCTACCGCGCACCACATCAACACATACAAAATACTTGCGTGTGACGTCACATCTTAGTCGCCATTTGTATGGAGCATTTTGGGTTTGCCCAAAATAATTTGATTTTAAAGTTGTGATATCTTAGGTAGTTTAAATGAGAATCAAGTAATCCTTTCAACGATGTTTCTATCATTTAGAGGTCTTATGATTACAAAAAAAAGTTGTGAAATACCGTATTATTTTAGTTAGATTTGACTAATCGTGTAGGTATGTTGTCGGCAGGCGTTCCACTCGCTGGCGAAATGCGTGGCGGCCGTGGTGGTGGCGGGCGGGTCGGACGCGCCGGACGTGGTGCGCGGGTTCCTGCGCGACGCCGCGCAGCCGCCCAGCGACCCCACGCACATGTTCTCGCTGCTCGCGCTCGCCGAGATCGGCCGTCACCTGTGAGTCTGCTCGCTGCCCGGTGCATAGACATAGCTCTATGCCGTATCTCTAGGAATGGGCTAGGTTAGGCGTATGCTGAGACGCAGGCGACGCAGGTCCACACAGCGCAGAGCAGAGCAGATTTTGTAAAGTATGGAACGTCATTGAACTACGTACGCTGCGGCGCAGGCACATGCGACGCAGACATGTGTCTGTCCTGCTCTGCGTCTCTTTGTAGTGCCTAGTGAATTCTGCTCGACGCGTACACGTCGTGACGTGTTTTTTAACCCCCGACGCAAAAGTGTGTGTGTGTGTGTGTCTGTGTCTGTCTGTGTGTCTGTCTGACATCGTAGCTCCCGAACAAATGAACCGATTTTGATTTGGTTTTTTTTTTTTGTTAGAAAGATGAATAAGGAGGGAGTGTTCTTAGCTATGTTGTATAAAAATCGATTCAAGATGGCCGCCGTCACAAAAATTGGATTTTATGTTTTAACACAAGTCCCACAATATGGGTATCATATAAAAGGGCTTGAGTAGCAGAATATATTAATTGTGAAAATTTCAAATCCAAGATGGCCGCCGTCAGAAAATGACGAATAACCTATTTGTTGTTCCAACTGCCTCAATATAGGTTATCAAATGAAAGAGCTTTACTTGTGTCGTGGTTTTTTAAATTTTCAATTTAATTTTTAACAATAATATACACTTTTGTTGTAACGTACAAATGTCAGTTACGTCGCAGCATGCGGAGGGGGCACATGTCTGCTTGAACTGCCCTACTACCCTGCACTGTGCTGTACTGTGCTGCATTGCCTGCCTCTCAGCATACGCCTTATCGCGTTGATAGTGTCTACAGCTATCTATTTATCAGATAAGATAAGAAACAATTTATTGACTACAACACTATACATAGAACAAAACAGTAGAAAAAAGTACAGAGATAAAAGTTGCGGCCAACAAGGCTCAGCCTCAGCATAAACTGTAACTGCCACAAGCAACAGCTGCATCGCTGGTTATCAGGCTGGTCCTTGGATAGATTTTTTGTTATTTTTAAAAGATTGACATGCAATATAGGTAAGTACAAAAGAAAGTAAAATAAAATGAAAATTGACGGATACAAAAACAAAGATGTAATAACGTAAATTATACATATATATAAAAAAAAAACAAACAAAACAAAACAACAAAAAAAAAATACACCAAAAGATAGCATTTCGCGAGTGCCAAACCAGTATTTATCATGAGCGACAGTGGCAATGTTATCCAGTCTAGATAGGAGCTGTTCGATGCTATCTAGACTAAATAACATTATTATATAGATAGCTGTACTCGCTGGCGCAGCGCGTGCCGGCGTGGTGGTGGCGGGAGGGCCGGACGCACCGGACGTGGTGCGCGGATTCCGTCTGACCCTTGTACGACTGAAGTGTGATAGTGGCGCCCAACGTGGAGCCTTCATTGTCACTTTCACGCTTCAGCCTAGGACAGCCGGGGAGAGGACAAAATTAAGTAGTACAGCTGACCTTTACAGGGGAATCAGGCCAACTAAATCCACGTTTCAATAACCATCCCAAACGTGCAGGTTTCCTCTCAATGTTTTCCCTCACCGCCCAGCTAGTGGTGGAAATATGTTGTTTCAAAAGGAACAGAAGTGCACGGTCGGATTCAAACCCTCGTGGCCCCCGTATGGAAGGCGCTTTCTGAACCACTGAGCTACCATCTCTCTCAACTTACTCTTATTATTTGAACTAAATCGACGGATGCAAATGTCAAGTTCCCATATATTTTGACATTTTGTATCTGTCAAAAGAGCTCAAAATTATGGAACTTGACATTAACATCTGTCAGTTACACACTTAAAAAAAAATGTATTGTGCTGATGCAAACAGCAAATGTTTAAGCTAATACGACATATCTGATTTTTCCTATAAAATAATACCAAAACAGACTTGTTAATTTGCGTTACACTTGCACTACTTGTGTTACTTAATCAGAGCCTAACCAATTCTTTCCGTCGTATATGTCCATTCTAACGTACAAAAATTATAAATTTTAGAGACCTAAGCTCAATTCCGAACCTGAAGGAAGTACTCCTGAACTCATTCACGCCGTCATCGGAGGAGGTGAAGTCGGCCGCCAGCTACGCGCTGGGCTCCGTGGCCGTGGGCAACCTGCCGGAGTTCCTGCCCTTCATCCTGCGGGAGATCGAGGCGCAGCCCAAGAGACAGTACCTGCTGCTGCATTCATTACGAGAGGTGAGCGAGCAATGGAATTTTATTTAAACAAGACATAGAAGGGGTTACCATCCTTATGAATGAATGAATGATTATACTTTTATTGCACTCAAAGTATAGTAAGAAAACTTAATACTAGGTATTACAGGATATGTACAACGAAGGCGGCCTTATTACTATGAGCAATCTCTTCCAGGCAACCTTTGGGTAAAGGACACTTGATGAAGGTGTAGGGCAGTGCAATATTAATATTTATATACTTACATACAAAGTTTAAATATTAATACATAAATAAAATATAAATATACTAATACATATCTGCATAAAATATCATAAACTACTTACATATGTTTGATCAAATATAGATAATTGGATATTGCAACTACAGATAATAACAATGGATCTGAAAGTATGCGAATGATTTTAATTAAAGGACAGGAAGAGATGGGGAGATACTGGCAATTCGTACCAAACGGTTCGAATGTAGTTTTATGTTGCTTGCGGCAAAGGAATCTCTCTGCTGGCAGATGTGTTCACTAAACACTATGATTTGAACGTATTCAAGAAAAGAGTGAATAGGCTGTTACTAGACAGACATGATCCATCCTCGGCCACATCATAATTCACCATCAGGTGAGATTATGGCCAAATGACTGGTTATTCAAAAAAAAAATCGGGTGATGGTTTCGATAGCGAGGTAATGTTTCGCCCAAGCGCGGAGTGTTTGGCTAGATTTATGTGTATTAGGTCTGAATGCACTAGGACTCTGGGACATTTCCTCAAGTCAATTTTGTTTTCTAAGTTGACTAAACTGGCAAGTTATTAAACCGTGAAGCTTTCGCTCAGCCACTTGTCACACAGCCAGGTTTGATCGATAACGATCGAGTTAGTGAAATATGTAATGTGTTAATTTTATATTTAGCCATCATCTAGCAATATCTTGTTACAGATCATTTCATGCGAATCATGTACGCCGGAGGGCGTAGAAGCTTTAAGACCTTTTATACCTGAAATCTGGGTCCAGTTATCAAAACATTGTCAATGTGCTGAGGAGGGTTCCCGTAATGTCGTAAGTAATATGTTGATTTTCTAATTACTCTATTATTAACTATTTGTATTTTTAGCTTTTAACAGAACATGTGTTCGTTAAGGTAAATAATAATTTGATTTATGACTATTGTAGGTAGCCGAATGCTTAGGGAAATTATGTCTGCTGGAGCCACAAGACTTACTACCTCACCTGAAGGAATTCCTGAAGTCACCCGAACCACTCACAAGAACAACAGCTGTAACTGCCGTCAAGTTCACTATATCTGATCAGGTCAGTAGTACTTTTATTTATACTTATTATTCTTAAAAGTAGAACAGGACAGGGACCGGAAACGGTTACCCTTATTAGGGTTTTCGATAGTGGTTTTTGATAGGCTTTTTTCCTATCATTTGCTTACCTCATCAATATGCTTACCCATTCATTACGTTACGCGCTATCATCACGGAAAACCTTATAATAAGCTTACCATATCAAGATAGGGTTTTAGAATTCTACCAAGCTATTGTAATCTCTACGCGCAAAGTATTTGAATCAATAATGTGCACCTCGCTAACAGCGGCAGCCGATTGGTCGGATTGAGTTCGTATCAATCAATAGGGTAACCCTTACTATGCGGTAAGCGGTTGTAACTCTATTAATAGTGTTACCAATACAATAGGGTTACACAATCAATAGGTTACCCTATTGATTTGTTAAATCTACCAATAGGGTTATCCTATCGGTAGGCTTTACCCTGAAAAGGGGCTGATCCGGTCCCTGGGACAGGATTGATCTACACGTATTTAATTTCGCTCCTTCGAAATAGTTTTCTGGGTCGAATCCATTGCGTAAGACTGTGGCATACGCATCTCAATTTCCGGTTATAATAATTACTTTTGCTATTTATTCTTGACAAAAAATAAATACGTATTATGCACGGACAGCCAGATGTTAAAGTATACAAATCTGTAATTTCTTTTTATTGATTATCAAACACTTTTGGTTTATTATCAATCGAGTAAGTCGACGGGTGGCTGTCTGTATGTAAAGATAAATAAAAAAATCATGATTTGTATGATGTATGTCTTCCTTATATTATAAAATGTGATCTAAGAATAGTTCCGGAACCAAACTCGTTCCAGTTCTTTTTAAAATGGAATGTCGGGACGGGATGGCACGAGATTTAGTACCTACTTACTTACGGTACTGATTTTAGATCGCGCTTTGTAATAAGGTGGTGTTTGATTGTGCAGCCTCAAGCGATCGACCCGCTGCTGCGCAACTGCATGTCGGAGCTGCTGGTGCCGCTGCGCGACCCCGAGCTGGGCGTGCGGCGCGTGGCGCTGGTCGCGTTCAACTCCGCCGCGCACAACAAGCCCTCGCTCGTGCGCGACCTGCTGCCGCACGTGCTGCCCACCATCTACAGCGAGACCAAAGTCAAGGTGCGTCCCAGTAGCCGCGGAGACTCCGCCGCGCACAACAAGCCCTCGCTCGTGCGCGACCTGCTGCCGCACGTGCTGCCCACCATCTACAGCGAGACCAAAGTCAAGGTGCGTCCCAGTAGCCGCGGAGACTCCGCCGCGCACAACAAGCCCTCGCTCGTGCGCGACCTGCTGCCGCACGTGCTGCCCACCATCTACAGCGAGACCAAAGTCAAGGTGCGTCCCAGTAGCCGCGGAGACTCCGCCGCGCACAACAAGCCCTCGCTCGTGCGCGACCTGCTGCCGCACGTGCTGCCCACCATCTACAGCGAGACCAAAGTCAAGGTGCGTCCCAGTAGCCGCGGAGACTCCGCCGCGCACAACAAGCCCTCGCTCGTGCGCGACCTGCTGCCGCACGTGCTGCCCACCATCTACAGCGAGACCAAAGTCAAGGTGCGTCCCAGTAGCCGCGGAGACTCCGCCGCGCACAACAAGCCCTCGCTCGTGCGCGACCTGCTGCCGCACGTGCTGCCCACCATCTCCAGTGAGACCAAAGTCAAGGTGCGCTGGCATCTTCATCATGCCCCGGCAAGAATTGCCAGGGCTGGGGCCTTAGCGCGAACCGGACGTTACGACCGAAACTTTGTTCCCCTCCCTTTCACACGCGCTGTTTCCCCTCTATTTGGATGCGCGCTAAGGCCCCTGTTTACCCGGGCCTCTTCTCCGGCCCTCCCGGGTCCAGGGTGTGTTGGGGGAGGGCGGCGAGGATCCCCCCCCCCACTCCCTCCGACGTTGTAAATAATGTCACAAGCCCCTCTGTTGTAAATGATAAGCCGCCGGAAGACCGCCCCCCCATCCACCCCTCGCGTTCAAAGAGAACCGTATTGTATAACAGAAGTTACGGCAACCCTATCTATTATTACATGAGCGTACCCACTGCTGGGGAGTGGGTTACTCAGCATACGACTCCGCGGGGGACGACATTACCGGGTGTCCTGGTAGGTCGTACAGCGTTGAAGGGTTGTATTGCGATTTGCGATCGCGATTGCGTGGAGATGGACACTCCAGGGGTTTTAGTTAGGGTTTGAGTCCCACAAACCACCCTGTTCCCTACATGTAGCAAGATGACGGTTTCCCATGGGAGAAAAAAAACCCTATCTATTATGTATGGTCAATGTTTTTTTTTAAATTGTAGAAAGAACTGATCCGTGAAGTGGAGATGGGCCCGTTCAAGCACTCAGTGGACGACGGGCTGGACCTGCGCAAGGCGGCGTTCGAGTGCATGTACACGCTGCTGGGCTCGTGCCTCGACCGGCTGGACGTGTTCGAGTTCCTGCGGCACGTGGAGGATGGCCTGCGCGACCACTACGACATCAAGATGCTCACATACCTCATGTGCGCGCGCCTGGCGCAGCTGTGCCCCGCCGTCGTCTTACAGAGTGAGTCGCGGACATTGCTGTTGCATTCATTCATTCTAAATCGATATTCAAATATCTTGTATGTCCCGTAATGGACAACATTTCATATTTTTAACATGTCCATATTGTTTTTTTTATATGAAAATAGACATAAAATGAACAGACCCATATTTTTTCTTTTTTCAAAATTTGGCCATTTTCATGCATAAAAATAATTATTGAAATTCTTTATATTCTAAATAGACGTAAGCGCCAAATGACGTCATCGGACGGCTGAATACATCGATATTTTTTTGCTTATCATTGTTTTAATAAAAAAAAGGTACTACTGTCAAAGGTAAATAGTACTAGTGTCAACATTGTCAACGTCATTCATACATTCAACGTTGACAAGTTGTCTTTTTTTTGACAGTTACATGTCATGGGTTTGGCATTTCGTAAATTTAAAACTATAATGTGCTAAGCAAAGAAATATTTTACATTCTGCCGTCCGATGACGTCATCTTACGTTTTTTAGTTTTAATTTTTTTCTCAGTAAATAAGCAATATAAAAAATTAAAAAATATTTATTCGAGCAGCGGAAAATTAAACAAAGAATTGGTATTTTTTGTTTCAGAGCTTAGCAATTTTGAAATGTTGTCCATTAAAACGAAATCGACGATGTGGACAACACTAGAACCCTATACACATCCATATAGGGTGCTGTCATGCCGATCTGTCATTGTTACATTCCTAGTAATAAACATGTTGGCTTCAAAGACGTGCACCCTAACCAGACTGAGCCTTTTCATAGAAAGCCATATTTGAAAAACCGCGCGAAACCGTCAGCTACTGAGGTGACGTGCTATTTGACGTTCTTTCTGATTAGCTTTAATGCATCTCTATACCGCACCGGTATAGAGATGCATTAAAGCTGCGTCAGGGCCAGTTATATCTCTTTGACACTCTGTGACGTTTTCTCCGAAAATGGCACATTCCATTTAAATCGCGCCTTTTCAAGTCTCATGGTTAGCCCTCGGCCCCACGCACGCCTTCCAAGTACGGGTCATATTGCCCGTGGTTGTGGAATGACTTACAAACATAATAAAAAGTGCTATTATTAGTATTGAAGAGGTTAAGGACAGCATATTAAAAAAAATCCGCAGCATATTTTATTTCACAACTGACAAACATTGACAAGACTTCAAAGACAAACATAGGTAATGGTGTGAGTTCTAATACCTAACATATTTTTTAGAATTTTCGTAAACAGAATGATGGTGTTGACTGAAAAGGAAGTTTTACCTTTGCTACATAACAAGAATTTGGTCCTTTTGATTGATCCAGCAAACACTCCTATAGTCCTAATAAAAATATGTTATAGGTAATGATATTTGTTCCCGAAAAGTACTGATAGCCACATATGTTACTTTAATCTGAAAAAAAATCTCAAATGATATTGATCCAAATATGTTTGACATAAAGTAGAAAACCAATTAAATAAATTTTACAGATTTGTATAAATTGATGTGGGGCTGTCGTACTTATTTATTTTCTTATAAGACGGGATTGATCTTCAAGGGAGCGTATAAGATTCTTTGGTCCTTCGAACCAGATTTATACGATCCATCATGATGACTGACTTTGATCAAATGTTTGTATTGTATTTTTCCAGGTTCTTAAGTCGGATTTTTAATTAGACAGATGTCAATGTGTCATTCCCATACATTTGCAAAATTGCTTAATGTCAAAATGTATGGGGACTTGACATTTGCATCTGTCAAATCACTTTGTCTAATTAACAATCCGACTATAATGGACAACATTTCAAAATTGCTAAGCTCTGAAACAAAAAATACCAATTCTTTGTTTACTTTTCCGCTGCTCGAATATATATTTATTCATTTTTTATATTGCTTATTTACTGAGAAACAAATTAAAAACTAAAAAACGTAAGATGACGTCATCGGACGGCAGAATGTAAAATATTTCTTTGCTTAGCACATTATAGTTTTAAATTTACGTAATGCCAAACTCATGACATGTAACTGTCAAAAAAAAAAACAACTTGTCAACGTTGAATGTATGAATGACGTTGACAATGTTGACACTAGTATTATTTACCTTTGACAGTAGTACCTTTTAATTATTAAAACAATGATAAGCAAAGGAATATCGCTGTATTCAGCCGTCCGATGACGTCATTTGGCGCTTACGTCTATTTAGAATAAAAAGAATTTCAATAATTATTTTATGCATGAAAATGGACAAATTTTGAAAAAAGAAAAAATATGGGTCTGTTCATTTTATGTCTACTTTCATATAAAAAAACAATATGGACATGTTAAAAATATGAAATGTTGTCCATTGCGTGTATGTATGATTGTCATTAGGGCTAGAAAGCTTAGTGGAGCCGCTGCGGGCGACGTGCACGATGAAGGTGAAGGCGAACTCCGTGAAGCAGGAGTACGAGAAGCAGGACGAGCTCAAGCGCTCCGCCTTGCGCGCCGCCGCCGCGCTGCTGCAGATCCCCGAGGCCGGTCAGTTGCACGCCCCTTAGCTACTTTTACACATGCTCATGCATTAGCATGCTTTTTATGCATGCTAAATATGAGCACGCCAAATGAACTGTCCACATTTGCTATCATTAAGCATGCTAAACCCATATTTTAGCATTTTTTCTTTATTTGATAGGTGGCAGACGAGCAGACGGATCACCCTATGTTAAGCGATTGCTGTCGCCCATAGACACCTGTGACACCAGTGGAGTCGCAAGTGCGCTGCCAACCTATAAACCCCCCTTTCCCCCGGACACCCTCACTCATGCAGCGAAACACAGCACAATACTGCTTCACGCTGGTTTTCTTTGAGGCCATATCATAAAAATAAGCAAACCTGTTTACACGTGCTAAAGCACTTCGCCACACTCCCCCTTCCACTCGCACTACAGGAAGCATTTAACTCGAGTTAAAATCCACGGAATTAGGCTTGAATTCGAGTTACGTAATTCGAGTTAACTGGATGGACAAGTAAATATTTTTTTTGAGTTTTTTCCAAATTATTCCCTCAGGTTGGTATAAACCTCATGCTCGAAAATGGAATATTTCCAAATTTCCAATTTCACGTTTTTTCGTCAGTTTTGGTTACAAAAGTTGTCTATGAATATGAAGTTTTTTTATACCATTATGTAGCTCTTGTCAAGATCTACACAAAGGTATTGGCAGAAATTCTCGACAAGTGGCGCCATCTGCTCGAAAAATTGGTTTTAAAGTGCTGAAAAAATTAACTTTTACAAAATGCCGCCATCTGATTTTAGATAACCCAATTTTTTTCCGTATACTACAGCATTATATACCGCATCGAACCATATTATTACTTTTACTGTAAATTCGCCTAAGGAACCTAGATTTTTATTACCTTCTTTTTGAACTTACGTACTCAGTTCACACGTTTTATTTACATCTTGAATTTGTGAAATTAGTAACTGCAAATGTTTTTTTTTCTATGAACAGAAAAGAACCCGCACCTAATGGACTTCGTGACACAAATCAAATCGTTCCCGGACCTGCAGCCGATCTTCGAGTCCATCCTGAAGGACTCGAGCGGCGCGGGCGGCGTGGACGCCAACCTCATGGACCAGAGCTAGCGCGCGCCACCGCAACAACCGAGGTCATTTATTTAGTTTATTTGTTGTTTGGTTTTTATACGAACCGATATTCTCTCATCTGGCTTCTATTGTAAAAAGAAATTTGAAATAGACAGGTGACACGAGTATTTTTATTTCAATTTTACTCATTTACTTTACTAACACTTATTTAAGAAAACACATTTTCGATCAACAATTTTATTAAAAAATTACAAGTAAATAACTACAAACATGGCTACTGAACTTCCCGACGTGGTACACGAGACACGTCAGAACCCTTGCGATGTTCACTAAGAGGATGTAGGAATTAGGTATTGTAGGCCGTCACTGTACAAATATATTGTGACTAATGTAAAAACTAGCCTTGCATAACTATCGATTTTTTGGCGATCTATCGATATGAGAATATATGGATTTAAAAAGTTTGCGTTTATTCACTACCAGAGTAGCTACTATAACGTTCAGGGGCCATTTGTAAATTACGTCATTGAATTTTAAAACATCTCTCCTTCTGGTACAGTTTCTAAGTTACACCAATGTACCTGCGCAGATGTCTTATTTTCAAAAACTGCGGCAAAATCTTAACCAATCACAACGCTCTATTTACGCGCGCCAAAAATTACAATTTCTTATTGGTTGATGCGTCAGCGCCATGTTCGGTGCGAGTGCGGTTAAGAGAGAGATATCACTCCTCTCTGGATTTAATGTATTTAATATCATTGTAGCGGATCAATAAAGTCTGTATTTCAACTGCTTTCGCAATCGTAAGCAATCAGATTTAACTTGCTATTCTGCGTAGACGAATTTTGCCGATGTAACTTCTGTACACATTTGATAGATATTTTTCGTATAAAAAGCATAAGTCACCTTGCTTGGCGATTGGCTAAAAGTCACCCCGTACATTACGCCCACTTCACAAAGAGTATGACAGTGCCAGTGTGAAATGTCTTGAGAGCGTTTAAAATACAAGTCAGCCCCCACTCTGGTCTAATAAAAATGCAGGGAAACATTTACCTTCCCACACCATGGATTTGTGGTCGATAGTTATACAGAAATTGATATGTATTGTGATATTACATGCTATGTGGAAGTCGTAGGAGAATGGATAAATACACTATAATAAAGCGAAACACGAATATTATTGGTTATTTCCCTTTCCTCTTTGCGGCAGGAGTCGCACTCGACGCTCTCGAACTCGGCACTTCGTTCTGTGAATTACGAAAATACATTTGTAGTGATTTCTGAATGATTATTATCTGACTAAGGGCAGATTCGACAAATCTTAATCCGATACTAAATCCATGGTATAGCGTTGTCATTCCATGCAAATCTGACGTTATACCACAGATTTATCCATGGATAAAAATTGGTCGAATCAGGCATAAACGTATAAGAGCCAGACTTAGCAGTTGTTTATTTTTTAAAGAAGGTTATGTTTTTGTTACAAGAGTGGCTATAATTTAATTAACTATTTTCATTTATTATAAAGCGATTTCAGACAACGGTCAAGTTTAAAGGCCCATAAATGCAAGTGACTGAGAAGATGACGACTGAATTGCGTTAGGTTCTCGTGCATACTTTTACCCAAAAGAACTGGCCGACCTATTAGACCTAAAATTAAATCGTTTAAATCTAATGTATTTTTATTCGCGTATAACATTTAAGCTTACTCGTGCACAAATACTGTCTGCTATTGTAGTGCCGTAATATAGCAATAACTAGTATAATAAACAAAACAGTCATGGACGAGCGACCGGCACTCGCTTAAAGCAGTCTAAAGCTGATGGTAGCTGTTTAGAAGACTGAAGTGACAGATGTGAGATGTCAGTTCAGTTGTAGAGTCCGCGCCACGAAAGAAATCCCGCGAAAAATAAAACACAGAGTTAAAATTTTAGATTCCTTTCCCCTTATTACAAAACGCGATCTATAGTTATTACCGTACTAAAGTTCGTGCCATCTTGTTCCAACACGCAATGTTAAAAACGGGTCCAGCCCAGCAGTCGAATTTAGTTCCGGAACTTTTCTTAGATTATTTGATAGAAATGGGGTGAGCCCTGCGTCTCATAGCCACTGCGACCAGTAGATGATCTATTGTGGCAGCGCCGTAACCTATTTCAGCACCTCATGTAGCTCCAGTTCCAGGATAAACCCGAGAATGGAGCTGATGGGGGAGCTCTTGATCTCGTCAGCTGAGATCATGTGTGCTCCCAGGTGCCGGCTTCTGCAGCGGTGCAGCGCTATGCACTCGCCGAGGACGTGGATAATCGTTTCCTCGTCCTCGCGACAGAACCTGCAGATTTTGGTATCTGTAAGGCCCATGTTGTGCAGGTGCTTGTTTAATTTGCAGAGCCCTGTGAGGGTCCGAGTGAGTGCCCTAACATGTCCTCTACTCAGTTTTGTTATTTCTACAGTCGTCTCTGATCGAACGCTTGTATCAACGCCTTAGACTGTTCTAGTCGAGGTAGTCTAACTTTTCTTAGATTGGGAATTGTAATAAGGGGGCTTGTGTTTATGAGAATAAAGCTCAAATTTGAATGTTGATGGCGATTCAAGCGTGCTTTTCACGGGACTTCCTTTCGTAGCGCGGGCTCTAGCTAATATGACATCACACGCTAGCGTGTGGGGTACGCACGGGCTTGGCGGGCGAGGCGCGCGGCAGCAGCGAGGAGCTGGAGTTGCGCAGGAGCGGCCGCGCGCCCGCGCTCGCCATCGCGCTCGCCGGACGCTCCGGGCTCTTCTCCTTGCTGCGACGGACGACACCACAAGTTAACACCGATGGTACATGCAGGTTATAAGGCAATAAACGATAGTGACTAACCCCCAAACACCTTTTAAAAATAATAAGCCGTACCCATAAAGTAAAAATATCCAAGAAAACTAACCTTATTAATTTAATTTATAATAAAAAAAAAAACCTTTATTACAACAGTACTTTTTACAAATTTTTCTTCGAGTTTTCCCTTTAAGTAGTCATAGACACTTGTATTGGGAATAACCCGCTTGTCACCTTACGGCCAGCTGCATGGTATGCCAGAATAATTAAGTGAAATATGAAGAAAATCTCAATTTTTTCATTATTTTTGCATTTGTTTTACAATTTCTTCTAAAATCATGATGCTGACCCTACTTTTTTTTCTTTCTACCTTATTCTGCGAGGGGTGATCAAAAAGTAATGATAATCAATATAAAATAAGGGTATTTTAGCTAAAAATAATATTTCTCTACATAGTCTCCTAGTAAGTCAATGCATTTAGTTCATCTAATTCTTTTTGAAAAAAAAAAACCCCACTGTCCGTATTCAAATGAATGTAACTCCTGGTGATCATGTCCTTATTATATTATTTTTTATGCTGAACTAGTGGATATTTTTTTTTTCATATTTTTATGTGCCCTACAAATATCTGATTATCATTACTTTTGATTTGATCACCCCTCGTACATGGGGTTGGATTTCTAAAAGTAAAAATTGCAAGTCTATTACTTAAATACAACTTCTTATATCAGTGTTTAAAAATGCAGTTAACTGAGTTATAAAATTATAGGGTTAGTTTTCTTGGATATTATTAGACATCATTCATTGCACTGCGATATCACACTTAGTTTAAAAATTATGACGATTTATCTAAATCAACAGGGCAACTCATAATATTTTTAAAAAATCATTACAAAAAAAACCTTCTTTTTCCCTCGATAAAATGGGGTGTAGTTTCCCTGATTTTGATATGTGCACTTTATGAAGACTTACACTGTATTTAGAATATACCTTGGCTTAGTAAGTAGAGCAGAGCGTAAAGCGTTACTATTTTATGGTTTCTGGATATTAAAAATTGAAACAAATAAAAAGACCTCATGACGATTTTTCCAAATAAAAATTCAATTAAATGGTTAATGGCCCAATGGTTGACTGGTAGAGAATGTTGTAAGGCATTAAGTCGGCCAATTGTACTTTGTGCAATAAAGAATAAAAAAATAGCTTCATGTAGGCATGAGGTCAAACTTGGACATTTGATTGTTTTGCACGTATGACATAACGTCATCATTTTGACATCATATGTCATAAATTTAACCATTCCACAATATGTGCTGGACCTGACGTCAGCAAAACGCCATCGAACAGACTGCGAAAACCCTAATTTAGTTTTCAAAGTTTTAATCTCACCAACTTTATGCCAGCACATTATACCTAAATAAATTGCAATAGTATATACTAATCGGATGCTAAAGTTAGTGAATACCTGTTTGCGCGTGAAGATGGTCCCTTCCTACTGAACATATCCGACAGCCGCCCGCGTAAATCTCGTTTGCTGCCGGCTGCACTCATATCGGAATCAGAGCCCTGGGGAAAACAATATAGGACTAACATTATAGATCGTGATACAGGATATGCCGAAAGAAGTTTTAGAGTTACGAAGCTTGTTTCGAATTTCGGAAAATTCTCTATCTTGACAGCTTGAAAACTTTCCAGCAAAAAAACTACTTTACCTGTGACACCGTACCGATCGGTCTGAATTCCACGATTTCGGGGTCCGCTTGGTCATCGATAGAGCGAGATTTGGTTAGTTTCTTCAGCTTTCCAAAGATACTCTTCTTTTTCTTCTTATCCGTTGGTAGTACGTCGCTTTGTGTCGAGCCTCCAGAGAGTCGGCTGAAAAGGTTATAACTATTGAGTGGAAGATTGTGATGAATGGAAAAAGAAATAGATTTTAAAATTTCTGCAAAGATAACTCGACGACGACGACGCGCCTACTGTCAAAGATACCATTTTGGATCACAGACGTGCACCGTAACCAGCATTTTCATAGAAGGCAATTCTTTTTTTAAATTTATTTATTATTAAATACAAACACAGTACTTATTACAAAATCTGCCAAACTGTAGAACAGTTTGTCGGCAGTAGCTCACATGGATGCTTTAATCAGTTTTAGTACTTAATGCTTTAAGCACTAACAATCTATTATATTACTTATACAGAGAATTATACATATAACCTTGGGGTAAAGAAGGTAGTGCAATTTAGACTACAGCGACTTATAGAAAATAATGCCTATATATCTAGCCATGCATCAGCATATATACGTACATGAGTCTAGTTCCTATCGTCCCTGAGGCGGAGCGGAGAAACCATACAAGAATAAAACCGGTTACAACCGTGAAAAAAGATGTTTTTTTGTTCATATATAAGATATTTAAACACATACACACATATATAATTACCTACATTATGCTTTTAAATACCTAATTTTATACCTAGTTTAATTAAGACACATCAATGTTTCATAAAAATAAATATATAGTTTATTGGTTGGACAGACATATTACCAAAGACGAAGGATAGGTAGGAGGCAGAATCTGCCGTCAGCTAACCAAAAGGTCGCCAAGCCACAGGGAGCCGCTGTGGCCTTGAAAAACCGCGTGAAGCCGTTAGTACTAGAGTGACGTGCTGGGCAACGTTCTTTCTCTACCGCACCCGTATAGAGATGCGTTAAAGCTGTGTCAGGGTCGGTTAGATCTCTTTCACACTGTGAGATTTCATCCGAAAATGGCACATTCCGTTTAAAGCACGCGATTTTTAGTTCCATGTTTTAGATTTGAGTTTGGATATTTGACATTTCGGTATATGGGGTGGAGAGATAAATTATTGGGTAGCACGTGGACAGTTTTACGTAGGGTATAATATTACCTGTCGAGGCTGGCGTCCCGCTGCATGGTGAATAGGCGTACGTCGTTGTCTCCGTCCAGGGATTGCATCGACGAAACGCTGCTGTCGTCCACTGACTTCCAGATTAGACTCTGCATTCAATGTATTCGTTAGGAATAATATCAATTGTAAATTCTTGATCACATACGGTTTTTAAATAATCAGTCAGTACCTGATCTTTGGTAGTCTGTTCCAAGGAGATTGACCGCTTTTTGAGCGAAGGAGCGCGTGAGGGAGTGCGGGCTGCTGGCGTCACTGACAGCGTGTCACGCGGCTCCGTCGACATGGCCCTGAAAATATTACTTCAGTTAATGCTTATTAGATCATATTTAGTAATCAGGTTTGGAGGACCGAGTTCAGCTTCGGATTGAAAAGGGGAGAGGGACGTGCTTGTGTTATTTATAACGTAAGTGGTTACAGCATATTGTGGTTGACGATCCATATACGATCACAACCGAATGAAGGTTATCGTGTGGTTGGAAAATCTGCTAGATGGACTCAAGTAAACTTTTATTTTATCAAAAGTAAACTTTTATTAACAACGATTGAGTCAACAGTTCATCGAGTAAGAGCTGGTTTCATTTGCCGGGTGTCGGGTTCATATAATAATCGGAGGTTCCAGTGACACAGCACGTCATAAGAAGTTATTCACACTAAACATGTCGGAAACCGATTGAGTCATTTGCAAACAATATTTGATATCCGACAAGTGGGAACGGGGTGTAAGGTGTGGTACAGGGTTACACGAAGTATTCAGAAGATTCGTAACGAATGCGTATCGTAAGCAATTTGTATGAAAAATTTAAAGAGCTCCCTCTATTGTACGTAAACATAACTAGAATTGACAGCACGAACCCTAGACAGGATTACTATCCTGATTGAGGTTCGACTTTACTACGTGTCAACAGTCCTACAACAGGGCAAAGGCCTTCATCATAGAAATCTATCGCTACTATTATGGGATTAGGCTTAATCACAACGCTTGCCAAATCCGGATTGGTGATCATAAACCCGCGATATGTTCGAAAAATTCCAATCATACTTTTCGCTCGACCCGGGAATCGAACCGAGGATGTCGAGATCACGGCCTGGTACTTAAACCATTAGACCAGCAGGGCGTTAGACAGTATCCTGTCGTAACGTAACGTAATACATTTCGACGTTTGGTTTCGTGGCTAACTATTGTCGATGAAGGTGCTTCGTACTGCGTACGTGATCATCATCATCATCATCATCAGCCTATCGCAGTCCACTGCTGGACGTAGGCCTCTCCAATTGTTCGCCACTGTGATCTATCCATGACTTCTCGCATCCAGCTCTTGCCAGCCATCCTGCGCAGATCGTCCTCCCAACCAGCCAGAGGGCGCCCTACATTACGTTTGCCAAGACGCGGTCTCCATTCCAGAACTCGTTCACCCCATCGGTTGTCGGTTCTGCGGCTAATATGGCCAGCCCACTGCCACTTAAGCTTGCTAATCCGGTGAGCAATGTCGATAACTTTGGTTCTCTGCCGGATCACCTCATTTCGGATTCGATCTCGGAGAGAGACGCCGAGCATTGCTCGTTCCATAGCCCGCTGAGCGACCTTTAACTTATGGACCAGCCGTACCGTAAGTGTCCACGTTTCGTGTTCCACTGCGTACGTATTGTTCCGTTATAGTAGCGTGTGATACGTTGACGTAACGAATTGTTTGAATATTCGTGCTATGAATGGGAAGGGACTACCGGAGTGATACCACGGCTTCACGGAAAACCGGCGTGAAGCAGCTTTGCTGTGTGAGTGAGGGTACCGGAGGCCGGGGGAAAGGTGTTTAAAGGTGTCCGTTCTTACCAGTAAAATGTGGTGTGTCGTATTTTCAGTGAATGTTTCTATCTATCTATCTAAAGGTTGGCAGCGCACTTGTAACTCCACTGGTGTAGCGGGTCTCCATGGGTGGCGGCAATCGCTTACCATCAGGTGATCCGTCTGCTCGTCTACCATCTATCACATAAAAAGAAATAGACTGACTAATAGAGAATGACTGACCGGATGGCGCATTTGGTAGTGACCCTGCCTCTTACGCCAAAGGTCGTGGGTTCGATCCCCACCCTGGACAAACATTCGTGCGATGAACACTTGTGTTTGTTCAGTGTCTGGGTGTAATATATGTATTTAAGTATATATTTGTGTTCCTCTGTTGTCTGATATCTGTAACACAAGTGCTTAAGCTACTTAGTACGGAATCAGGTCAACCTATGAGATGTGAGAATTATTAAAAAAAAATAGGCTTCTCGCCCACCGCGACTTTTTGTAGCGAAGCGGTCGTTAGCTGTGTGTCCTGGGCTCAGATTCAGACTCGGTACAAACGCGATACTATGGCGCGTATAGCAAGGGGCCGTCCATTAATCGCGGTTCCTTTATTAGCCTTCCTCCACCTTGGTGTTACGTAGTGAGGTTTAAAACTACACCCCCTTCCCCCCAACGTTTAAAAATATTACCATTAAATTCAGATATAAACTATAATTTTATTTTATTCTGAAATTAAGGAACATGATAAAAATGTCTAGACTAGGTTGCAAGTTCTTTTTGATTGCCATAAATAATAATAAACTAAGAGTGTAAATACGAAAAAATAAATACACGTGATAACTTACAAAACCCCTTCTCCCCCTTTGTGTTATTTTCGTGATTTTTATCAAACCCCTCCCCTTTCAAGCCTCACGTGATTGGACAACCCCATCACTTACCATAACTCGCTGACTCGCTTTCTCATAAAAAAATACAGAAATCCCCTAAACGCGCGTTTGCATTACAAAAAGTCGCCGTGGACGAGGGGCCATAGCCCTTCGGGTAGGTTTGTGACGCACCGGCGCTGCGTGGCGGTGTGGCGGCGCGCGCGCTCGGCGATGCGCGAGGCGCGCAGCTCCAGCGTGAGGCGGCGCAGGCGCGCGGCGGTGGCGGCCGCGCCCTCCGCGCCCTCCGCCCCCTCCGCGCTCTCCGGCGTCGCCGACCGCGACCGGGACTTCGACGACTGGAACAAAAATCTGGTGGCTTAGTTCGAAGCCAGGCCAGCCAGGCTAGTGACGTTGTCACCAAATGGCAGCCTGTAGATGACCGTCGCCCAGGCCGCAAAAGAGCGTGACGACCTGGATCAATACTCCCGTAACTGGCAAACGCTGGGAATGAATAGAGAGCAGTGGAGGCTATTCGTGCGATGAACACTTGTGTTTGTTCGGTGTCTGGGTGTAATATATGTATTTAAGTATATATTTGTGTTCCTCTGTTGTCTGATATCTGTAACACAAGTGCTTAAGCTACTTAGTACGGAATCAGGTCAACGTATGAGATGTTGTGAGAATTATTAATATTATTAATATTAATATTATTATTAGAGGAGGCTCTTGCCCAGCAGTGGGACTACATTAACTAAAAAAAATTATTCGAAGCCGTCCCGTAACGAACGATAGTATACAAACAAAGGAGACACACACCGCGTGTGACAGAGAGGGAAACTCCGATTCGGTCGTAACCGTCTGCTTTAAATTAAGCCCTCTGGATCGGAAACGGTGTAGATTTGGCAAAAACGTATCTTTCAAAAGATTGGAACATTTGCACCTGGATCAGTGCAGAGATGCGGAACAGTGAAACGCTTCATTTGGAAAATCGATTCTCAGATAGATCCATGATTAATTTCGCTCATTCGGTTCAATTGAGTCGAATAATAAATTCGGAGCGAACATTAGAGATTCGGAGCAATGTATAATTTGGCTGAGTCTGATCAGTGAGTCGTTTAGTAGAGTTACACACGTCTATAACGGTGCACCCATACCTAGATTCCGCGCTACGAAAGAAGTCCCGCAGAAAAACACGGAAATAAATTTGATATTCCTTGTGTCTATGATTATAAAGCTCAAATTTAATTGTTAATGGCAACTCAAGCGCGGTTGAACTTCTTTGGTGGCGCGGCTCTACTTACTTTTTGGTGAACAACACTCTGCAACACGGTAACATTCAGTAACTTACATAACAAGTAGAATAACTCTTGTAACTGCTTGTTTATTTGTTGATTTGAACTCATTGCCTCGCTCACGGGGTTGCCCACGTAGTATTAGGTTTTGTTCATCCCACAGGAACCTGACCAAAATGTATCCTATGTCCTGCCTCTGGTTCTAAACTACCTCCGCACCAATTTTTGATCAAATCGGTCCAGCCAGTTCTTGAGTTATAAATAGTGTAACTAAATACTTTTTGTTGTATAATGTTGCCTACCGTGCAACCACATAGCAGTTAATTTTTGTTGATCAACGTTTCCATTTGTTAATAAGCAATTACTAACTTCTTTTGTCGAATCTGGCAGTTGTGACGCGAAAAGTTTAAATCAATCAACAAGTAGCTAAAAGAAATATTATGCTAGCGAATGTTACTGTGTTGCAGAATGTTACTCAACAAAAAGGTAACTGTAATGTATAACACAAAAAATCTTGCGAAAGAAAAGGTGTTTGGCGGCACCTAAAACGAAGGAAATTCGTGACCTGTACCGTACAACTATCAAAGTATCAACAGATGAGGCTAATGGGGGCTATCACGTTCGAAAAATCTGCAAGATGGAGTACTATAGGCCTGAGGTCCATTTACAAAGTTTTTGGGTATTTTTAGAAGTGATATTATGTCAAATTGTCAATTAACGAATAAATCAGCCTATGATGTTGAAGTTGGTCCTCGGTTCACAGGCACGCCATCTAGCGGATATTTCACACGCGATAGCCCCCATTGATGACCCTTCTTCATCATCATCATCATCCTGTCTCAATCCACTGCCAGGCACAGTTCTTCGATATGTTCACTATTTCACCCTGATTGGACCTTACTAAATTTATATATCCCCTTCGCTTTCACACAAGCTAAGATGCGTTTCTTTTTTTACGACAGGTATAGTAGGCGCAGGCGATAGTTCATTCCACAGTTTTGTCGTTCGAGGTAGAAAGTTACTTACTGCCACACTCAGAGTCGTTGATAACTTAGTTGGTTACTTAAGAAAAAATATTGACACTTATTTTGATACGCATAAAGACTACCGATACTAAAGTTAATGAACATTAGCTTAAATGACGTCTCTGAGTGCGGCCGTTAGAGTAGGTTGTATACTTATAAGTGCATGTGATTGCATAAAAAACGATTTCCAAAAGGTAGTCCCCTTACCCTATTCCGTCTCGGCGGTGTAGGCGTGAGCAAGCTCTTCTCGGGCCGGACGGCGGCGTCGCTGCGGAACAAGTCAGGGCTCTGCTTCATCAGGTCCTCTATCGTCTCCAGCAGCTGCGTTATGATCCTATCGTCCTCCTGGAAAATGTGACGCAACATGTAGTTAATGGGTAAATCCTCAATTGTACAATAAGTGTCGGCTAATGGTTACCATTGAGAATTAACATTTTAGAAAAGGAGATGATCGCATCAATCCTTTATTCGTTTCTTTATTTTATTATCTCATTTTATGCTCTATGCATAAAAGTTCATTTTATTTGGTTATCCTTTTCCAAGATCAAGCTTTCACGTTTCATATCAATATGATAATTGGATATTAAGCTAAGTAGTTGTTCTTCAACCCACATAAATTAGTGTGTGATGTTTTAAGCATCAAAAGATGTAGTTTTTTTTTAAAGCCAGACGTTCAGCCGCTATTTTACCTTAGGGATCATGTTCGCCTAGCATCAACCTATCTTCTCCTAAATCCGTCAAAATCAGTGTTCAGGAAACACTTCAGTCGGTAGTGGCCTATACATTCTACGTCCTTTCTTATTTTATTTGGAAAACCAACAGCTGGCGTAATAAGGTATCAATTACATTGTATAATCGAGGTGTCGTGAAAGGCGACTAAGGTAAAGCTGCTGGCATAACCATCAGCACCCAGAGAAGGAAAACTCTGCATTCATATCAAAACCCTCGCCAAGCGTGGTGAGTATGGCAATTACCCCTCATGTGATTGAGGGAGGCCCGTGCCCCAGCAGCGGGGACTTAAATGGGCTGATAATGATGACATTGAATACCTTAAACATAAGCTATAACAGGACTTTCGCGTTTTACAAGATCAAACAGGGCCTGTTGTCTGTTTTGATAAAGTTTTCCGTACCTGTTGCGCCCGCTTGAGTGAAGCGACAAGCAGCTTGTTCTGGTCGCGGTCGCGCTCGTTCCTTTCCTTATCGCGCCGCAGCTTCTCGTTGGCCGTGCGCAGCTTGGCGTGCGCGTCGCGCAGCTCCAATAAGTCGCATTGTAGCTCTGACACCTGGGGATAGTTGCTCAATCGGGGCTATCGCGTGCGAAAAATCCGCAAAATGGCGTCCTATAGGACTGAGGTCCATCTACAAGGTGATTGGGTATTTTCAGACGTAATATGTCAAATTGATAATTAACGAATAAATCAGTCAATGATGTTGAAGTTGGATCTCGGTTCACAAGCACGCCATCTAACGGATATTTCACACGCGATAGCCCCCATTATAGTCCGTAAAATATAACTTGATAAATGACAGCTATAGATGTCACAGCAAAATGATATCTATGTCAATAGTGATAAAATTCTATGGAACTTGGTGAAATGATAAGCCTTATGCTAATTGGAATAAAGGTCAAATGACATTTGTCATTCTGCTCACTCCGTTGCAGAGCAATATGTACTGTGTAGTAGGAATCAAAATTAATTACTTCGTGAGTAGAACGGTATATACAGCAGAAAGAGAAAATTGAAGTATACTGGCGACAGAGATATCTATTTATTGAGTGTACAGTTCCATTGGAAATTAATTACAGCTATAATCATCGATGAGTCGAAGTGCGATATCTTCTTAGGTGTCCGACGTATTGAGGAGTGAGGGAGAAGATCTCTGTTAATGGATAATGATTACAAACCTTCTTCTTGGCTTCTTCGGTTTCTTCCTCAGTTGTTCTTTTCAATTGGTCTATCCTTCTCTTCATATCTAACCTCTCTTTGTCTCTCTCACGCTCTACCTGAAAATATCAATTCTGATTTTAAATCTACATCCCGTATTAGATGCCATGACTCGAGAAGCTCCGAGCAATCGGAGGAAAATTAAGAAAGTCACATTTCACTGAAATGCAATAAGATTAAACAGTATAACAGTGAATTTATAGTGAATGTCCAACGTTTGGCAACATTGCAAAACAACGTGCGATGTTGCCAACATGACGCGAAGTACGAAATTGGATAAAGTTGCTAAAGACAGTTTCGCATGACCCAACATGTTGTTCAGCTGATACTAAGCTACTTGTGCCACTGCACTCTGCAGCTCCATGCGCGTGCCAGCGCGGTCACGTGTTGCCTACCGTATTTTATAGCTCAGCACATATAAGTTGAACGCCTCGTTGGTCTAGTGGTTTAAGTACCGGGCCGTGATCTCGGGGTCTTGGGTTCGATTCCCGGGTCGAGCGAAAAGTATGCTTCGAATTTTTCGAACATAGCTCGGGTTTGTGATCACCAATCCGCATTTGGCAAGCGTGGTGATTAAGCCTAATCCCATCATAGTAGCGATGACTTGATTTCTATGATGGAGGCCTTTGCCCTGCAGTGGGACAGTTTATAGGCTCTATGATACTTTACTTTTACTTTTACATATAAGTTGACCCAAGTCTTTTTACAGATCGAGGTAGAGATTGCTCCCAGCGATAAGACCGCCTAAATTGTATCTCTGTATACCTAGCTTTTAAGTTTTGTATTTTGTGCAATAAAGAATATCTATCTACTATCTACAGTCAGCTTCAAAAATATCTCAGCGTTCCAATCTACCAAAAATAGCATTTGACAAAAGTCAACTGTATGCTAGTACCTATACGCCAAGGTGTATTTTAATTTGTTGTTTGGGAACAACATTAAGGTACACATTAAGGTATTGTACTAAAAGTGACTTGTAAAATGCTCCGATATTTATGCTAGGTTTGAACACTTAGATATTTTTGAAGCTGACTGTCCCACGTGACATGCGTGTTGAGAGGATTTGTACCTAAGATGTCACTGCACAAATAACATAGTAACGAAAACTTTTTTTTTAGGGGAAACCGTCATGGCCGTCACCTTCCTACATGTAGGGAACCAGGTGGTGTGTGGGACTCAAATCCTAACTAAAACCCCCGGGGTGTCCATCTTCGAGCAATCACGGTCGGAATCCCCACAGCCGGGACTAGACCGTACTGCTAATCGCGCTCGCCGCTTCACCCCTATCTGGTGCAATACAGCCCTTCAACGCTGTATAACCTACCAGGACACCCGGTAATGTCGTCCCCCGCGGAGTAGTACGCTGAGCAAGCCACAGTGAGTACACTCACGTACTCCGAAAGCCCGTTTAGTCGCCTCTTACGACAGGCCGGGAAAACCTTGAACCCAATTCTCGTGCTCGTGATATTTTGAAAACATGGCGGATATCACCTGAAAACCATACAAATAAACTATGTTTTAGTGATATATGTCGTATGAAAATAAATGTCACGGGCACGAGAATTGGGCTCCTTGGCAATATTCTTAAACGCCCCTAGCCACAAGGCGCATGGTACCGAAAACTTAGGTCAACTTATATATCACGGGCTGTAACTTAGTGTCTGTGTGTGTGTGCGTGTGCGTGTCCGTGTGCGTGTGCGCGTGTGCGTGTGCGTGTGTGCGTGTGCGTGTGCGTGTGTGTGTGTGTGTATGACCTCGAACAGCGTCTGGCGCAGGTCGCGCGCGAGCGTGGAGGTCTCCTGCAGCAGGCGCTGCTGCTCGTCGCGCTCCTTATGCCACGCCAGCTCCATGCGCGTGGCCAGCCCCGCCACGCGCGCCCGCCCCGACGACAGCAGCCTCTCCTCTTCGTACTGTGCGACAATAATATCGTCGTTATATTAAAACGTCAAAACATAGAATAAAAAAATCTGCCAAAAGACGTAAGTCACTCAACTTTTTTACACTAAAGTAGTTATTAAGTCGTTGTGAAGAATAATTTAATTTAAATTTAAAATAATTTTATTGACAAAAAAGATATTTGCATAGGTACTTATAAAATAACATGCTTTGTAGATAATAATAATAATATTTTACAACATCACATACATTGATCTGACTCCGAGATAGGTAGCTCAAGCACCTGTGTTACGGATATCAGAATCAACAGCGGAATTACAAATATATACATATTATTATATAATTTGTGTAGGTTATATTGTATTATAGTAAATTAACATTCGTATATATTAGTGTATGATAACGTGTTTATTTATTTATTTATTATCTAGATATATGTATTTATACTATAAATTTACTTAATCAATATTCAAAATCAAAAGGATTGCACCATCCTCCCCTCTTCTATCTAATGTCCTTTACCTGAAGGTTGTCTGGTAGAGATCGCTCCCAGCGATAAGACCGCCTAAATTGTACATTGTATCTCTGTATACCTAGCTTTTAAGTTTTGTATGTTGTGCAATAAAGAGTAACTATCTATCTATCTATCTATATTATACTTTTCTTTAGTAAATACATAGAAAACACCCAGACCAATACAAACAGACATGTTCATGCACACAAATGTTTGTACTGTGCGGGGATCGAACCCGCAACCCTTGGACCCAAAGCAGCGTTCACTACCACTGCTCCAATCGCATCGTCTTTCTTACTTAGATACTTTTCAACAATGAGGAAAAATCCGCTAGATGGCGTACTGTTGGACTGAGGTCCAACATCAATGGCATTGGTTGTTTAGTTTGTCAAATTGACATTTTGACAGATCACGTTTAAAAATAACCAATCACATTGTATATGGACCTCACTCCTATAGTACTCCATCTAGCGGATTTTTCATACGCGAAAACCCCCACTAAACATGTATATACTCGCATAACAAGGCGCAAGCGCAGCGCGCTCGAAGTGCGTGAAGTTCGGTGTAGAAATGTTGCTACTACTGAAACTATGAACAATTTTTTTTATTAAACATATCTATCATATATTTAATTTTATTTTATGACAGTAAACATTTCACCAGTACCTAAACTAGGCCGAACCTGTGCTATAGGTACTAGTTCCTTCCTCTACGAAGAAGAAGATGAAGGTTGTAGATACCCTAAAGGTAGCGCAGCAACATACTGTCGCTGAAGGTTCAAATGGACCGATGGATTGCGTCTGAAAAATCCGCTAGATGACGTGCGCACTAACCAGACTGAGCCTTTTCATAGAAAGTCATATTTTAAAAACCGCGCTAGGCCGTCACTACTGGGGTGACGTGCCTGGCGACGTTCTTTCTCTACCACACCCGTTTAGAGATGCGTTAAAGCTGCGTCAGGGCTGGTTATATCTCTTTCACATTCTGCTCTGTGACGTGGTTTCCGAAAATGGCACATTCCGTTAAATCCGCGTTTTCTAGTTAAATGGGTCCAACATCAACAGCATTGGTTGTTCAGTTTGTCAAATCGACATTTTGATATATCACATTCGAAAATAATCAAGAATCAACCTTGTAGATAAGACTTCCAGCCCATAGACATGCACGCGAGCGTTTTCTAGTTATATATGCTTCAGCCATGTAGTACGCCATCTAGTGGATTTTTCATACCCGTTGCACAGTCAAACTCGTGTCAGCGGTAACCTATCAGTAAGTGAAGATACCTCGTTTAGCCGGGACTGCATCTCGGCGATGCGCACTTCGGCGGCGGAGCGCTCGCTGACGAGCTCGGTGTTGAGCTTGGAGGACAGCAGGCGCGCCTCGCACAGCTCGTCCTCCAGGCACGCCATCTGCTGCTCCAGCGCCGCCACCTTGTTGCGGTACTCCTCCTGGCGAGTAGCATTAGACAACTGACTGATATTTTTTTAGCGGAAATGCAAGAGGGCGCTAGTGGTCACGATTAGCAATTACATTATAAACTCTGGAATGAGCTTCCAGTCGTGATGTTCCCTATGACATGTCCTTCTTTAAACGAGGTTTGAAAAGAGTTTTTCTTTCTCGGTAGGCAGCGGCATGCCTGCTCCGGCATTGTTGATGTCTAAGAGAGGCGATTACCATATCAGATCTATTTTTCGCAATTAATAGAAAAAAAATGGCGGAAACGAGCACAGGGTCTTTCCGGTTTTATGTAGTCTCGATAGATGATGGATGCCAAAATGTTAATAGTGAGTCTTTTTTACTGTTTCAGAAATTGAGATTTCTACTGTAATAATTGTACTTCACTTTTGAAATGGTCTTCATATTCAGGGTATAAGGGCTCATATAAACAAATACATACTAGGAACATACTAACCTCATCAGTGCTCGAAATAGACGTCGTCCTAGGTGTTCTCGCATTTTTGTCACCGCTCTTGATTTCCGCCATCGACTTTTGGGCTGCTTCCAGCATCTGTCTGTAGTTGTCTCTTTCTCTTTTAAACCTCGACACCTGGACAAGAAACATGCTTAATATTTATTTAAATATTTCACAATTACACTGTCTGGTAGACGTGTGTACTGTGATTCTTCATTGATACGACTCAGTGATCTGACTCAGCCAAATGATACACTGATCCGAATCGCTAATGTTCGCTCCGAATGTATGATTCGACTCAAATGGATCTCGTGGTCAATCGGTACGCGGTAGTAATCTCGCTCTCCTGATACAGATGAGCCGAATGATCCGAATGATTCGAGTGAGTCGAATGAGCTGAATGATCCGAGTGAGCCGAATGAGCGAATGATCCGAGTGAGCCGAATGTTCCAAGCATGAATGATGCGTTTCACTGTTCCGCAACAAAACAAACTTGTCTTCTAATACATAAAATATCTTTGGTTGTGCCAGAGGAGACATGATACATGTCTCCTCTGGCAATAAGGGATTATGAATCTTGCCTGAGTGTGCAATGACTTGAGTTCATCCCTCATGCTGTTCATCTGTCCCTCGTATCTCGTCTTAGTGTCGGTGAGCTCGGCCTTCCTCGCCTTCTCCGCCTGGTCGAGGCGAGCGTTCAGTGCTGCCACCTCGCGTTCAAGCTCCGCGTTTTCGGAAGTCAAGTTCCTCTGGATCTTTGAAACTCTTTCGTAATCTTCCAGATTCTTTCTTGATTCGTCCAACTGTATGAAAAAAGAATAAGTCCAATTATATCATGTTAACAGAAAATAAAATTGTATGTAAAGCTCAAAAAAAAAGAGTTCATTCGTATTGAAATTGTGGTTCGTAATAACAACAAATCTTTCACACGCGCTGTGCTTTTCTGTTTAGATGCGACATGAATATTCTCGTTCGTTCCGGCAGTTAAGGGACCGTTTCAGAAAATCATGTATTCGTTTTGGTTTAAATGTTGAGCTACAACAGCGTATTCGAAACGTGTTCCACAGATTTGGATAGACAGGTGACGAACTATGATACAACCGTTTTCTAAGTCAAGTGTCCGTCAAGTGTACACGGCCCACTGGTATACCGTGGTCATTAATTGGTGCCCCTCGAAAGTAAATAAGTGAAGGATAAGAAAAATACGTAGGTTTTTTGTTTTGTTTTCGGTTTGTGCTGTAGGTAATTTCAAAAATTTACATTTTCCCCTAGGAAAACCTATCTGATGCAAAGAATTCTAGTAATTTCATAGTAATTACCAGACTTCTGCTCCCTAATTTCAAAATGCAGTCTAAGAAAAGTTCTGGAACTAAACTCGTGCCCGCCCCCTTTAACATTGCGTATTGGAACGGGAGGGCTTGAGATTTAGTAAATTAAGCCCGCGATTTACAATAAGCTGGAAAGAGTCCCGTATTATGGTCTAAGCGTACCCCGGGCTCCTAAACGACAGCTTTGGGCGCAACTGGGAATTGCATGCTAAGATGAGGAGGAGGAGGTGGACCGTGAACACAAGAAGTTTGTGGAACCCTTTTTTTTCGCAGGGAAAATCATCATGGCCGTCACCTTGCTACATGTAGGGAACAAGGTGGTGCTGTGGGACTCAAACCCTAACTAAAACCCCTGGGGTGTCCATCTCCGCGCAATCGCGGTCGGAAACCCCACAGCCGGGACTAGACCGTACCGCTAATCGCGCCCGCCGCTTCACCCCTATCTGGCGCAATACAGCCCTTCAACGCTGTACGACCTATCAGGACACCCGGTAATGTCACTCAAGTTGGTGGAACCCTGGTCTAAGTAATAATAATCGTACCTCCTTCTTAGCCTGGTCGTGATGGTGCGTGAGCACGTCGAGCCGCTCGGTGGCGGCGCGCAGCTCCTGCTCGCGCGCGTCCAGCCGCGCCGTCAGCCGCGCGCGCTCCACCTCCCAGCCGCCGCCGCACAGCCGCTCCTGCAGGGACGAGATCTCGCTCTGTCCACGTATAAAACATTAAAAATGTTAGCTAAGATTTAAAATTCATGTCCTGGTCTTGTGGGCAGACCACCAGCCCGTTTTGGTCCGATGACGTAGTAAAAGAGAAGTGACGAAATAAAGAAGAGACCTATATTCAGCAGCCCACTGCTGCCACTTTCGACATTTAAAATTTATTTTCTTCATAAAGTTTAGGGGTGATTGGTAGGGGGTAAAAACCGTGATAATGTAAGTTAAGAATTAAGAAAATTAGTTAAAAAACTACTAATATTATTGGAGACTGAAAGAAAATTGTAAATTGTATCCCAACCTTTCCCATCGCAAAATTTTCCCCTCTTTTTATTGTATTTGAGTAAATTTTTTTGCAAAAGCAATTTCGAGCAAAACGCGGAGCTCAAAACAAGTAAACTAAACAAATAAAATTAATCTAAGAAGGCACGGACCAAAGAGTCTGTGGTTGAATTTTTCATATAAAAGAACCGTGATAATGTTATGACAATGAGTAGATTAGATTTCTATAGATGTTCCGTAGAAAATGTATAAAATTACAAAATTAAGCCTTTATTTTTAGCTTCCTTCACATTAAGGTGTCTTTGAAAGTAATCACACAATTTTTATAGTCGCTCCTAGTTTTTACCTGTTGCGGACATTCGCGGAGAAACAATGCCTGGCCGTCGTGGGCTCTTGCTCTATCAGCTGTGTCAAGTCGACTGACGCGAGTCGAAAAATTGGAATCAAAACCCGGACTACAAATAAACCCCGCTCAGACGCTGCGCTATATTCGCGCAGACCTTCAAACTATTAATTATCCAGGGAAAACCGAACGAATGGAAACCCTTCTGGAAAGCAATGCCTAAAAACCGCGTATTGAATTTAATGCATCAAAATTAATATTACCTGCAAGGCAGTTTTTTCTTTGAGCCACGATGCAGACTGTGATTCATACGTATCTTGATGGCTTTTTATTTCTGCTAATGCCGAATTTAATTCCTTTTGAACGTGTGTCAATTCCCTGTAAACAAATAACTTTATCGTATGGTATATTCCGTTTACGGAATGTTGTCAAAAGTGATTTTGTATGTTTTTGAGAATATATTGGTGGGACGGGAAGTAAAGTAAACACACAATTACCCTTGTGCTTGTTCCTTTTCGACTGTAAGTCGGGCCTTAGTTACAACGTGTTCTTCTTCTAATATTTCATATTTGCCTGTCAACTCTTCATATTCTGCTTTTTCTACAGCTAACGAATGTTCCAACCCTACAATTTTTATTATGATTAGAAATAAATAAACAGCCATATAGTATTTACATGTAGAGAACCTCTAAGAGTTCATACTAACTCTTAACAGTTTCTTCATATTCCTGTTTAAGATCAGCAATTCTCTTGGCGCCTGCTCCAGAACTTTGTTCAAGTACTTTTAGTTTACCCTTCAGTGTAGCCAATTCAGCTTCTTTGTTTTTTATATCTTTATCATGGGCAATGCGCATGCGTTCCAATTTCTTTCTCTCTGCCTAAAAAGATACCGATAATGAAAAAAATAGTATCTATTATATTTTATTTTAAAGCTCTTACTCTATTGTGGTAACCAACCTGCATATCAGTCTCCAGTTCTGAGGCTTTACTCTCCCAGTAGCTTGATTCTTTCTTTTCAGCTTGTAATTTATTATCCAAATCTTTCTTATCATTTTGTAATTTATTAAAATCTGATTTCAACTTGGACGTATCTGTCTGCAGTGAGGATAGTTCCTTTTCAGTTCTGCTTAACTCTTGTTTGGCAGTAGCTAGCTCCACCTCCTTCTCTTGCAGGTCTTTCAATGTCTTATCCAGCTTGTCCTGCATTTGTGCCATCTCAACTGATGATATTGCCTCATCGTATTTCTGGTTCGATGTTTCTCTTAATGCGTCCTCCTATATTAAAAATAATTTCAGTTGTTAAAGTGGTTAAAGTGCACACGATCGTGTGTCATGTCTAAATAAATTAGGAAATACTCGTAAGTTGATGTAAATAGGAACACTTTAAAATTGGCAGATGGGTGTAACGAGCGTGCTTGTTTATTAACAATAAATATTGGGTGCATATATTATAGTTATGTCATTTCATTACTACTAACAAGGTGTATAGGTTCTGGGTGATATGATAATAAAGGAATACTATTCATGCAGTGGCATAAAATTCCACTCCATAATATAAAATGTTACCAGTTGTTTAATATGAATGTCTTTAGCCGCTATTGTGGATTCCAAGTTAGTTAATTTAATTTCATAATCAGTCTTTAGTTCTCTCATTTCCGTTTCTAAAGTTATAAGCTTGCTTTCGGATTTTATGAGTTTGGTATGTATTTCGTCTTTTTCACTTGTAAATTCAATAGACAAACGTCTGTGAGAATTAACCAGAGCTTCTGCTTGTTCCTTTTCTTCTGAGAGCTAATTTTAATGAAGATGAATATTAAAAGTAGAATGATAATTAAAATAAGCATTAAAACTTATAATATTGATGTTTGCAGCCATCGTTTACCTCTTTCTCCAATTTAGTGACGCGATCTTTTCGTGTACTGAGCTGTTTTTCAATTCGCTTACATTTTTCTTCAGATTCCTTGAATTTCTTTTCCAACTCTCCTATTTTTTTAGCTTTATCTCCAACCTAGAATTTTAAAATTGAGGGTTATAATTTTATTGTAACTTAAGAACACAAGAACACACAAATTCCAAATTAAATTATTACCTCTTTGAGCAATTTGTTTTTGTCTTGTTCTAATTTATTTACGTTTTCTACTTGTTTCTTTAATTTTTCAATTTCTTTATCTCTTGCATCCATATCTTTCTTGAGGTCTTCTATCTTCTTCATACAATCAGCCATTGCTGTTTGTTGAGAGGTAGAATTTTCTGAAAATATATCAAACATCTATATGTTTGACTATCACTATTGATGCTAAGGAAAAATAATACAACATATCGATTTCTTTATACTTACTGAGATCATTGTTTAGCTTGTTTATTTTGTCTTCAAGATCTTTCTTTTCATCTACAACTGTTTTCCAATCGTTTAACACTTTCTCTTTGTCCGTTTCCATTTTTTTTAATTTATCTGTAGTTTTCGTTTTATCTGTTTCTAATTTAGTATTGAGATCCTTGAGCTTAGCAATTTCTGTTTGTAATCTATTCTTTTCATTTGTGAATTCAGATTCATTTTTAGATAATTTTGATCGAATTTCTTCAATGTCTTTTTCTAGTTGAGCTTTTGAGTTAATTTCATTGGAAGAAAGGCCAGCATTTTTCATCACCACATACATTTCACCTATTGAACCATTATGTACATATTAATAAACAGTACTTATGTGTAGATATTAAAGTATATTAAGTTGAACATATATTTTTTGTAATTTATTGTGGTTGAAAATCCAAATTCCGAATGTTAGTTATTCAAATATAGGAATAAAAGTCTCCATTTTGAATGAAAACAGTGAATTATTTTAAATTACAATAAGTACCGATTTCGTTTTCCAGATCTTCTACCATTCTCTTCATTTGTAGTTTAGTTGTTAGGTCCGTCAGTTTCTTAGGTGTTCGAGGCTTGAATGATTTTATTGCTTCTTCCTTCAATCCTTTAAGTGTTGCTTGTAATTTCGCGTTTTCCTTTTCAAGCTGTGAAAAATTTAAACGTTATCATAATAATACTATAGGCAATGCATATAAAAAATAAAGCTGAGTGATTAACCTTGGTGAAATTAAGTTTAAGTTTGTCCAATTCATCCTGCTTTGCCTTAAGAGCTTCAGTATCCTTCTTTGTAACTTCAGCACCAAATCTAACTTTCTTTTCCGTTTTTTCTTCTTTGTCTTTATTATTTTCAAATTCTTTAAGTTTATCTAGAGCTTCCTTGAGTTCACTTTCCAATCGAGTGACCTTGGTTGCATTTTGTTCTACAGCTTTATCAGACCTTAACGTTTTAGTATTCTTCAACAACTGCAACAAAAACATAGTTCAGTAAATGTTCCATTGACTCAATTTTTGAAATTTTTACCTACAACCACAATGGACAAATATTGATACCTGTAATTTTTTGTTTTCAGCTTGAAGTTTCTCGTTATCAACTTCGAGACTTTGAGTTTTAGCTCTAAGTACACTAGCTTCTTGTTCTATCACTTGAAGTTGTCGTTTCAAATCAACGTTTTGCTGCTCACTTGTACCGTCTAAAGATCTAAAAAAAATAAATTATTACATATGCATGTACTAAAAGTTTAGTCGTGTTTAATTCATAATTATCATTATTAAATATAGCAAGATAACATACTTGCTCTTAATAAGGGATCCCTTAGGTTTCTTTTGCGCTAAGCTAAGTTCCGCATGGAGCCTCTCACAGTCTCGTTCTTTCTCAATCAGTTTCTTTCTTAGTACGTCTATTTCATCTTCAAGTACCTAAATAAAATAAAACAACATTATATCAACTTAATTCATAATTAATTTAACATACAAACCACAGATTTAAATTTATTACCCTTACCTTTACTTTTTCTTCCGCCAAATTGTTGCTCTTTGGCGAGTTACGCCTTACAGTTGATGTGGAATTTGATACTGTTTTAGTGTTGGCTATTTTGTCATTCAGTTCCTTAACCTGCTTTCTTAATGTTTCCCTATCCTGTTCCAAGTCTTCTACCTTTCGCCGCAAGACAGCAGCTTCCTTAAAACATAAAATTGGTGAAATTCGATAAATTTATTATTTTTAGTGTTTTTATTTATTACATAAGTCTTCAGCCTACCTGTTCATTAAGTTCGAGGAGGAGACGTAACTCAGCTGGATCTTCCTCATCTGAGATTCCTTCGTCTTTCTCATTAGGTGCTTCAATAGAAAGCCTGTTTGATGGAGGAGTGGGCGATAACTTTCGACCTGCACAATATATATTTCTTTAAAAAAATGAATGTGATGTTTAACACACAACAAAAACAAAGTAACAAAAAGACAAACGAAATGTTCAAGTGGTAAAATTTTATTAAAGGTTGTGGTTAATGGTTGTGTTAGGGAAGTATTAGTAGTTTTAACGCCGTATATCAGCGAATTTACATAACTTTCGGACCAATCAAGAACCATGACGGTATAACTGAACCAATGTCATTTAATTTAAATTTATTTACAATATACAAAGTGAAAGGTCTCATTGATAACTGGAGAAAATGGCTACCATTGATACGCCTCTTGCATCAAATTTTTAAAAGCAGGTTAGTATTTTTGAAAAGGATGCAGAGAAAAACAAATGCCAGCAAAGAGGGCGGGAGGTTAAGGGAGTGGGATGTTATCTAGAATTAATATATACATACGGATATAGGCGTAAAGGTATTAACAAAAACTAAGTGGAATTTTATAACATTTAGTTTGACGTACTTCTGGCTTTGGTAGCCATTTTCTTCAGCTGTAGTAGCAAGGACTCATTGTCGTCCTCGACCCGTGACGCAGTTTTACGTAAATTATTTGCCTGAAAATATTCGTTAGTTATTATTATCTGACACGACTCGGTCTAGCCAAAAATATTAAAGGAGTAATTACATGAGTAATTGTTACGGACAAGTTACAGTGGGGTGAAAACATGTAAAACATCGGGGATAAAATGATTATGTACCTATAGTCGGCAACCTTACTGCCAGGGGGTTGAATAATGAGACGAAGGGGTACATGAGGGGGGACGAGGGGCTCGCTTCGGCTTTATCGGGGGTCAGCGGCGGGCTCTCAGACTTCTCCATACGCGCGTTTGATTTTACTTTATCCTCATAATCTCCATTTGTAACTAACACTTCATTATGTTCAAAATATTCAGTTGAAGTTCCTTGGCTATAGACAATCCGCATTTCAGTCTCGGTACTCGCGTCAGAATATTCTATACTAGATCTTAGGGCTTGCTGACATTTGTCACTGTACAGCTTACTCGGCGTTTGAACAACCACACTTCTTAATTTTGGTTTCTCCGTTTGGGTGAAACCGTTATTGCCCATAAAACTAGTTTGTATATTTTTATTCTTCATAAACGCTATTTCAGTTTGGGAGTACATGTCAAGATTATAGATATCGCTTTGTATAGAAGAGTCTAACATAATTTTTCTAGTGTCAGTCCCAACATCATGTATCATTACAAGTTCTGTTTGACAACCCTGGGAGTACCGCAGTGTGAGATCCTGCGGCGACTGCGCAATACGATTGACTCCGATAGATAGCTGACTTACTTCAAGAGACGACAAGCCCTTCTCTAAAGCTAATTGCATTTCTAGAATACGACGATTCGAGTTTTCTAAAAGTTGTTTATCAATGTTTTCAGCGGGCGTCTGAGGAGGTATGAGGTCAGGATGGAATGGTTGCGGAAGTTTCGGTGGTAGGGGGATCCTGCGGCCTCCGCGCTGCCGATATCGGCCAGCCTGTTCGAAAATAATATCTTGTAAACGTGGCATCTAGAAAGTGCATTAGTTGATGTGGGTAATAAATTGTCTGCTCTAATATTGTGTTAGGTATCATTCATTTAGTGGTTGTATATTTATGTCGCGCGTGAGTCACGGCGGCTGGCAGCGCGCCACCTGGCGGCGTGCGAGAGCTAATGCCCTATTAAATGCAATTGTTCTCTAGTAAACTAAGTAATTGGAGGCATACGCGTAATAGGCGTGAAGCCGTTAACCAGGCCTGATTTATTGCTTTTATTTGGGAATGTGTTGCGTTGTGGTGCTGTTAATAAGCGCCGTTTATCTTTTTAACACTCACGTGCACATAGGATACCGTGTATTTTTAAACCAGTTTATTGAATGCGTATACATCCATCTTTTTTTTAGTAAAGATGTTAAATGCATTATTTTACAAGAGAGCCTCGAAAATTTAAACGGACACGTTATTGTGCGTCCGCGAAGTATAAATAAACAAGGTTAGATGCATAGAGATATTGAACTTTGTCAACGTGCCAACCATGTTTTAGTACGAGCTTTAATTTGGGACCCATTTCCGTTAAATGTCGTTAGAACATTCATTATGGAATAAGGTCGAAACTTCAGTGCAATAATGTTGAATGTCAGGTTAAGACATTTCGCCTTTTATTACAAATCGCGAACTAAGGATAGTCCCGGAATAAAATTCGTGTCAGCCTCTTTTAACATTGCGTGTTGGAACGGGATGACATGAGCTTTAGTACGGTAATAACTTTAGATCACGATTTATAATAAGGTGGAAAATGTCTTATCGACCCTTGAAACGATAACCTCTTTGTAAAAAGCTATCGTTACGGTTTTCTAATTACGAACATATGTTGTGTCACTCGTGTGTCAGTCAAGAAAATAGTCTATTGTTACATCTTCACAATTAGTAATTTAGCAATTAATAAAATGCCTCCGACTAGTCGTGACCAAATAAAAGTTCAAGTTATTGATTTACAAGAACACGGAGTAGGTACTCACGAAATATATATGTGACAAGAAACACAGTTAGCCGTTTAACAATTACTCGGAAAACATCGGCAATGACCGTATACCCTTGCTCAAGTTGTCGATGGTAAATATTATGACTTTGACACATTAAAATATAAGCTCTTTATAGCGAAAGTTTGCTGCACGACATTCAATCATGGGTGGGTCGCAAATTTAAGGCCGTGACTGTACATACTACAGACAGCTGTTGTCCAAATTGGTAAAGTTTAGGAGATAGATCATCATGTCATGTAGAGTCACTAGTTTTTGGGTCTAAAATATTATATCTAAAATATTTTCGAGTCAGAGAAAATCATTCATAAAGCATATATCCTACAGTTACTTCTAACTGGAAAATACCTTGAGCGTCGTTAGTCAAGACTTTTACCCAGTACCTACTTACATACATACGAAATGTATAGTTTATAGATGATAATGTTGAGTCCGCCACCAAAAGTAGTCCCGTGAAAACCGCGCTTGAGTCACCATCAACATTCAAATTTGAGTTTTATGCTCTATTAGACACAAGGGATGTCAAATTTTAGTTTCGCGTTTTACCGCGGGACATCTTTTGTGGCGCGGACTCGAGGAATAAGTTAGTATTAATAGTTACTGAACGAATCAGAATGTCAAGCGATCTTTTTTTATCATAAATATAATTAGTATCATATTTTTCTGCATTAATGGCAGAATAGAGAGGTCCTCGGCTATCATTAGCGCCCATAGTCCGTAAAATATAGCTGGATCAGAGTGATGGATGATATGCGGTGGACACGGCGCAACATACCCTAGCGGTATGTGCGCTGTGGGCACCGCAACGTGATGCATTGGTAGCGAAGGTCGGCCAGGACTTTTCACTCGCTAGACTAGCGAGTGACGAGGCCTGGAAGGCTTTCGCTGCCTTTTGCGAGCATGTGATGGCAGCGAAGGAGGCGGCGGAGCGCGAGCGAGAGGCTGACCCTCTCGCCCCCGCGATCCGCAAGGCACGTAGAGGGAGGAGACGACGCCAATACTTGCGTCTCCTTCCCCTGCGAGGAGCAGGTCCGCTGGTGCATGGGGCTGACACCACCACCGGCATTGCACGGACCTCCTCCTACGCCTGGTGGGGACGGCACAACTCTCCCGGCTGTCCCTACTCCCTCCCCCGTCCCCAGGGGAGGAAGCGCCGTGCCCGCCGGTATAGGCGGGCTTCCGTCCGGGAGAAGTCGTGGTGACAGGTTTCGTTCCTCACCCCACGACGAGTCCCAGGAGTTTTAGTCGGTATGCCTTTGGCCGGCTTCTCGTTAGGAGAAGCCGTCGCCAGAGGAGAGTCTGACATAACCCATCCGTTTACAGACGGATGGGTATGCGTAACGCATTTCTCCTGTGTCACCAAAAAAAAAAAAAAGAGTGATGGATGACAGACCTACTGAGACAGGTTTATCATTTTACCACGATCTATTCCATAGAACTTTATTACTATTGATATGACATCAATAGCTGTTGTTTTAATCAAGATATATTTTACGGACTATGAGTGCGGAAAAGCCGATCCGTCAGTACAGTCAGTGCAGAGCGGCGCGTCGGTAATAACTTACCATTAGGTGTTATCCGTTTGCTCGCTCACCTCCTTTTTCCATAAAAAATACAATGATGGGGGCAAACAAGCGTGCGGCTCGCCTAATGCCTTTGACGCCTGCAACTCCAGAGGACTTGTGTTACCGACTCTGTAAGAACCTCACACTCGACAGATAGAAACCAAAATGTCTGCTTATGTGTGAATGAGTTGGTATGCGTGCGTATGCGTATCTACGGAGAAGAACAAAATCTTCCTATCTTACAATACTTTTTTCTCTTTTTGGTTTTAAGTATGAAAGAGTTGAATGGGTTTGGTTACCTCCTCTTCGGCGTTCTTGAGTTGCTCGCGCAGGTCGGCCTCGCGCTCCAGCGAGTCCTGCAGGTCGCGCAGCAGCTGCGCCGGGTCCTCCTGGCTGCCGCCGCGGGTCAGCGACGACCGGGACACTTTCTGCTGTTCGCAATATACATTTTTTTTATGTGATAGGTGGCAGACGAGCAGACGGATCGCCTGATGGTAAGCGATTGCCGCCGCTCAAAGACACCCGCGACACCAGTGCAGTCACAAGTGCGCTGCCAACCTTTAAACCCTCACTTCCCCCGGATTGGACCTCCGGTTCCGGCACTCACGCAGCGAAACACAGCACAGTGCTGCTTCACGCCCGTTTTCTGTGAGGCCGTGGTATCACTCCGGTCGAGGGAGGTATGATGGTGATTTTACAATAAGAAAACAACAGTGTGATTTCACCTCATTACTTTATATAGGAATTATTAATAATAATTCTTAGTTTTTTTACCTTATCTCAAGTGCAAAAGGTTCAAATTATGTTGTCCAATAAATTGACAGAGCCACAGTGCTGCTTCATGCCGGTTTTCTGTGAGGCCATGGTAGGACTCATGTCAAGGCGGCCCATTCATGCCGAAGCGTGGCTCTCCCAACGTCAAGAAGAGAGCAAAGATGCTTTTTATAATAAAAGGTAAAGTAGAAATTGAGTCATCGCCACAATGATAAGACTAGGCTAAATCACCACTCGTAGTAATTTATGACGTCACCATTAACTTTAGGAACTGATGTCTCTAACAAAATCTCTTTCAAATATCATGCTATGTGTAAGCCGCTCTCAAATTTAAGAAGTGATTATTATAATTTTATCCCCACCCTCACTTTGTTTCGAGTCTTAGTCCAGACTTTACCAATAGATGGCGTTGTGCCTCATAAAGGTTTCCAGACTGTATAATGCAGTAGAGTCCGTGCCACCAAAGAGTCCCTTGAAAAGCGCGCTTCAGTCGCCATCAACATTCAAATTTGAGCTTTATGACTATACACACAAGGAATCTAAAATTTTAGTTCCAAGCTTTGCCGCGGGACTACTTTCGTGGCGCGCACTCTAGCATTCTGATTAGTGTAGTTCAAAGCTGCCTCACCCCATCGGCGGGTGGCTGCGGCTTCTTCAGGCTGGAGGTGGTGGTGGAGCCGGCCTTGGCGTCAGCGAGCTCGCGCTGCAGGCGCAACGCCACCTCGGTGGCGCGCGACACCTCCTGCTCCAGGTCCTTGATGCGCTTCTCTCTTTGGAGCCCGTCCTTTCCGCCCACTATCTGTGTGTTATGATATAGGTATTAAGATTTAACCTATAATCCGACCCGTTTGGAACAGTGGTAGTGAACGCTGCCTTTGGTCCAAGGGATGCAGGTTCGATCCCCGCACGGTACAAACATTTGTGTGCATGAACAAGTTTATTTGTAATGGTCTGTGTGTTTTCTATGTATTGTAAGTATGTATTTATAAACTAAAAGTATTAGGATATATATATTTGTAATCCCACCGTTGAATCTAATATCCTTAACACAGGTGCTTGAGCTAAGAGCTACCTACCTAAGAGTCAGATCAATATATGTGATGTGAATTATTTATTATAATCCGTAAATGTAGCTCGATTGATATGACAGCTATTGGTTAGTACTGAATCAGGTCAACGTACGAGATGTTGTGAGAATTATTATTATTGGTGTCACAGCAAAATGATCTTTAGATCTATAGTAATAAAAATCTATAGAATTCAACTTTAATAAATGATAAACCTTTTTTTTTACACCCGAACATATCTTGCCAATGTCAAGTAACTCATTGAGAATAAGTGGGTAGTCAACAGTTGAAGTTTTATCGACCTACGGATTTTGCCGATACCATTCTAAACACAATCGCGGGTTTTAAGACTCTATTAGGTCCAAGCAAGTTGTCGGTAACAACTTACTCGACACACAATAGCAGGATTAAAAACGATACAATTCAAAGACACCAAATTTGTTCATTAAAAACCACTAAACTCTAATTTAAAACCTTTGCATCAGCCCACGCGGAGTGTTTGACTTCGACCGCCAGAATCGATAAATCTTATGCTCATTGATATAAAGGTCAAGTGACAATTGTCTTTCCAATCAAGCTATATTATAAGAAATATGAGAAGTTGTTGGTATCTTGTTTCGGTTCAGTCTCGCTCAGTTCTGGTCTCTGAACCAGCGGAGTAAGACCATTCATGATCATCTCAGCATGTCATTGTGGGTTACATTCAAAGCCGTCGCTTCGGACCATAATAGTCAAGTCTGGTAATTAATTACAATGAAGCTTCTGCTGTCTGACCTTCGCAACCCTTAGACAGGGGTGTTGAGGATATTGTTTATGTTTTTATACTTTTTTACTGATTTTGATTTATCATTGTTTTGTTTTATTGTCTGTGAACCTGTGGAATTACACTCTAGTTTTTTGATAACTTCGTTTTCTGATAACAGGATTTTTATTGGAATCCCTTCACCAGCGTTTTATATACAGTCCGATCGCCACAAGGGGAATCAGACCATCACCACTGTGTCTCATTAATTTGGAGGAATCTAGCACAAGAGACCACGACAGCAATTCAGGCTAGACATGACCTTCAGTAATGACTGTTTTGTAAAATATGGAAAATCCAATAGATGGTGGTATTTAAACGCTAGTTCCAACTACAAGTGGATTGGTTATTTTCTGTTATGATATATCAAATTCCATATCATTATTTAATTAATTCATAGTTACCTCCAATAGTTTCTTTTCTTGCTCAGCTTTCTCTTGTTCGAGCTGCTCAGCTTTTCTTTCAGTCTTTTTCAACTTAAATGATAGAACTCTACAGTTCTTTATTGTCTGCTCCAACTCTCTCCGAAGTGACGAATACTCGTCCGCTTGGTCCTCTCTGAAAGAATAAGGCAAACAATTTAAAACCTTAAATACGGCTCTGTCAATTTATTGGACAACATACTTGAACCTTATGCACTTGAGATAAATAAGTCAAAAACGACGAATTATTGTATTCATAAACACCGTTATTTTTTTATAATTTACGTCCCGAAAACCTATCAATAGGTATCGTAAATGAAGCCCATTAAGCATGTTAGATCAACAAAATAAGCGCAAAACAATCAGCTGTTCCATACATGTAGAAAACTTTTGGGGACACGCACTAGAATAATGTTTATTGTCCAGCTGCAATGTTTTATTGGATAATTTATATTACATGGCATTTTTATCGCTTTAATAGGTAAACTACGAATTCCGAGCAAAAGCACAATATATTTTTTTCAGTACAATTTTTTTCTACTCTATGTAGGTAGGAGACAAATAATTTTAGTACTAATTTTTGTATTATGTTTATTCATATGAATTTTTATTTTTTTAATTGTAGCCGTAAGTGAATTCTGGTTGTTTCTACTTTATTCCAAGCATGTAATTGCTTTATTCTAATAAATTATTAAATATTCTAGGATTTTTAGTGCATTAAATTCTTGTCATCATTGTCATCAGCCCAGTCCCCACTGCTGGGGCACGGGCCTCCCTCAATCACATGAGGGGTAATTGCCATACTCACCACGCTTGGCAGACGGGTTGGCGAGGGTTTTCATATAAATGCAGAGTTTTCCTTCTCTGGGTGCTGATGATCATGCCAGCAGCCTTACCTTAGTCGCCTTTTACGACACCTCGGTAAGAGTGAGGGGCTCTTTTGAAACTTTTAAAAATTACATGTTTTACCCACATTATCGCCGGGTGGAAATTAAATTTTGTATAGAACAGCAGATTGTTTTTCGCTTATTTTGTTGATCTAACATACTAAATGGACTTTATTCAGGATACCTATTATATAGTTTTCGGGGTGTAAACGAAAAAAAAAAGAACGGTGTATAAAGTGATGAGGTGAAATCACACCGTGTTGTTTTCCTATTGTAAAATCAGCAACATACCAGCGCTGCTGCTGAGTCGGGATCTGACCACACACACCCACACCATCTCTTCTCGTATCACCTCTCTTCTTTGTATCTGTATCGTGTTATGCCTACTGTGTTTGTTTTCTCTGTGTTGTGATGGTCAATAAATGTACCTATATTACTTCTTTTCTTTCATCATCATCAAGCAAGGACAAATACTACCCGCTAAGGTTAGTTTCAACTCAAGAAAATATGGTTTATTAATATTATCAAATAATTAGACCTCTAGCATCTCCTCTCTGAGCTATTCGCGCATGGTAGTCCAGTTATAGCGTACCTAAAGTTGTCCTGCATTTCCTCTATCTCCTCCTCGAGGTCCCGCAACTCCTTCTTCATGTCCTCATTCTCGTCCATCAGCTCCTCGCAGAGCGTCTCCGCCGCCAGTAGCTTCGCTCTAAGCTGTTCTAGCTGCCGCGTCTGAGTTTCCACCGAGGGTCGTGCCTGAAACAGGGGACTCTATAAACATTCTTCTTGTTGACTGGAATATTTTTATAGTTCATGCACCCGGCTTATTATAAATCGCTTAAGTTACTACCTTACTAAAGCTCAAGCTTTATCTTTCCAATACGCAATCTTAAAAGGGGCAGACAAGAGTTCAGTTCCGGAACAATACAAAGTCCGTCAACTTGAATTAAAGCAATAATAATAATAATAATAAGGTAGGTAGTCCATGTAGTTGGCTTCGGCCCCACGCACGCCTTCCAAAAGTCCGGGACATAATTGCCCGTGGTTATGGAACAACTGACAAACATAATAATAATAATAATAACTGGAACTGTACTTGGCCTAGGCCCGTACATTTCTGAAAAGCCAGCAATAGCTGTGATGCTCAGCATATAAAGAACATAATAATAATTCTTACAACATCTAATACGTTGTTCTGATTCCGTACTAAGTAGCTTAAGCACTTGTGTTACAGATATCAGACAACAGAGGAACACAAATATATACTTAAATACATATATTACACCCAGACACCGAACAAACACAAGTGTTCATCGCACGAATGTTTGTCCAGTAATAATGTATCAAGACGGGAATTAACACGATATTTATTATGTGAAACAACATTGTGTACTCACATATTTGGCTCGACGTTCCGGCTACGTTACAGCAGCCGTGGGTCACGAGCGGACTCAAGTCAAGGTGGTGAGTCCGGTGACCACGGTTGCTGTAACGTAGCCGAAACCTCGAGCCAAATATATGAGTACACAATGTTGTTTCACATAATAAATATCGTGTTAATTCCCGTCTTGATACATTATAGTTATAATACAACGCGAAAATCTAAAAAACTATTGAATTAAAGCAGTCACTCGATGTTGAATCACACCTTGTTGTTTCATTGTTTTGAATTAACCGTCCAGTACGCACCGCCCACTGCCGCATGTTTTGTATTAGAGGTTGTTTGTGCGCAACGGCTAACGGCTTTTAATGGTTGCTACTTCAAAAGCGACCGAGGGCCCTACATTGTCTTCGTGGTGAATCTTTCATATTATTTAGATTCAAATTAGCAAACCAACCCGTATATAATACCTACCATTTGTTGTCTAAGTGGAAATGGGTAATCCGGATAATCTATATTTTGCAATATAAGATACATATTTTTACCATTCAGAGGCGTAATTTGAAATGCTAATTGTGTTTTTAGTACAGTGGCGGACACATCAAGCTATACAAAACTGTCAAATTTCTTCATTCGATTATAAACCTTATATTGTTACACATTGAGTTCGAAATCGATTAAGGTAATTTGACAGTTTTGTATAATTTGACCTGTCCGCCACTGTACATACGTTGGTTTCATTCAATTTAAAATACCAAAAGAGGTTGTAAGGTTGCTATGAAAAAAAAAATAAAAGTAAAAAAACTAAAACCCAACTACGACAAAAAACGTCGCTGAAAAAGTATAAAACAAGCCTTCGTTGTCAATTTATGCAATATTCACTATGTAGAGATAAAATTTCATGTTTGGAAATCCGCAGTCACACGTTGTCTTAACGTGTGACTACGCCTTTCCAAACATGAAATTTTATCTCTACATAGTGAATATTGCATAAATTGACAACGAAGGCTTGTTTTATACTTTTTCAGCGACGTTTTTTGTCGTAGTTGGGTTTTAGTTTTTTTACTTTTATTTTATTTGTACTATTTTGGTGTCCAAGTGCTAGTAATATATATATATATATATTCAAAATGTACAAGTCAAGCGCTTTCAAATGATACCAAACACGGCATATTTATCATAACTTTATTTTTTTACTCTGTATGTTTTGTCCGCTAGAGGGCGCCACATTAGATTTTGTGAAACTTCATATAGCCTATAACCAGCGGACGATCAAGACGCTTATAATGATATGTCATTTGTCGAATTCTGATAAGTAGTTAAGAAGTTACGTGGAAACAGATGAACATACATACATACATACATACATACATACATACATACATACATACATACATAGCCTGTCAAAATCATAACCCTCCTTTTGCTTTGCCGTAGTCGGGTAATAAAATAACAGGAGTGTATCTCTAAAATATTACCTCAAGTTCGCATTCCACCTCCTTGACCCTCAACGAGAGATGTTTCTTCTCGTCCCTCAGGTCTTCATTCTGCGCCGTGAGTTCATTGACCTTCTGCTGCAGCTTGAGGACCTCGGAAGACCTCCCCGTGGTGTACTTGTTGGCCGTGTCGATGTTGGCGAGTCGCCGGAGCAAGATGTCACTCTTCTCTTTTTCCACCTTCTCACACCGCTTCCTTAAGCCGTCTACTTCTTGCTTTAGGCTTTCTATTTGATCCTGAAATGGGTTACTTTTAAAACTTGTGATTTTATTAAATGACAAATGAAGATCCTTACAGTCCGATCACGGTTATTTGGCACGTGGCAAAAGTCGGAACTAACGCTGTGTCTGTTACAAGTACCACTGCTTTTGACATTTTCCCATAGAAAAATGTTGTATAGTATAGCGCCCCCATTTTTCAATTATTTTTCATTACTGATTGATTAAAATGACTAAATCACCTTTAGATTTGTATGCCTGAATAGCGAAACATGTAGATCTAAGTTAAATATTTTTCCAACTTCTGTACCTAATTTATTCATGTTTTTTACAAATTTGACCGACGACCCATTTGGAGCAGTGGTAGTGACCGCTGCCTTTGGTCCAAGGGTTGTGGGTTCGATCCCCGCACAGTACAAACATTTGAGTGCATGAAGATGTTTGATTGTATTGGTCTGAGTGTTTTCTACGTAACTACACGCTAAGATGAGGGAGGCTCACCTGTTGGTAAGTGATGAATGAATAAGTGGTGATTTAACTATAAATTAGCTTTACATATTATAGATTTACACTATACAGGTATCACTCAGGCTGAGCCAGCCCATTTATGTCAAAGTGTGGCTGGTAAAAGTCCATAAGTACCTGGTAGTCTTTGACGTTAGCATCCACAAGGGTTCCCTCCGTGGTGGTGGTCCCCGCGGTGCTGGCGGCGTCGTCGTCGGACTCCTCCTTGTCGCGAGACGGACCTCCTCTTAGCGGAGGTTTCGTGTTTGTCGATGTGTTTCGCGAACTTTTCACCTGTGAACCAAGCAAGGGATGTCTACAATTACATGGAAGAAGACAAACAACTTGTCAATCCTAATTTTAAGAAAATTGGCATTTTTCTGGAGGCTTGTTAAACGATTAACTCAGAGAAGAAGAACATTTTTGACATCTATTAACATTAAAATTATCACTAAAGCACATATACATTCATATTTATAGGCCTTTAAAGTTAGTATGTTTGTATAAAATTAGGTCCTCAGTCGATTTGGTTGCTCGCGAGTGAATTATGTTATCTAACATTTTAACTATACACAACTTCCCTAATCAGAACTGCCAGTGTAAGGAAAAACTAAGAAGTGCGGTCTACTGCACTTAGGTAGGTAGGTACTAAGTCCGTAAAATAAAAATGCCCCAAGGAAAAGTATTAACTGCTGACAAAATATGAGACACTAAAAAGCGTGAAAAAACAATTTCTACGAAAAAAAAACCGCCTTCAAAAACCACGAACCAAAAAGTATAAAATGATATTTTTAAAACTTCATACACTTCAAAAAAACATTTTATAACAGTTCACTCAGGAAAACGTGTTACCGAAGTCGGCGCCTAATCCTTGTTGAATACTTGAATGTTGTATTACAAGATAGTATTGGGCGCCAACTTCGGTAACACCTTTTCATGAGTGTACTTACTATTATAAAATGTTTTATTGAAAAGTTTGAAGTGTTATCAATATTATTTTACACTTTTTAGTTGGTGGTTTATGAATTAAGTCAATTAGGGCCGATTCGACCTATCTTTATCCGTGGATAAATCTATGGTACAACGCCAGATTTGTATAGAATGACAGCACTATACCATAGATTTAGTATCGGAATATGATTGGTCGAATCGGCACTTAACTATTTAAAAAATATAGCGGTTCTTACCTGCATCATGAAGTTGACGTCATCTTTGGATGATAACCGGTCCTCTTTAGGTCGTGGTGGTTTTTCTTCCTCCCTGCTCCTTTTTTCTTCCTCCCTACTCTTCGATATACTTCGCCTTTCCCGTTCCTTTTCTATGCTGGATTCTTTTTCGAAGCTGTTTTGACTCTTCATAAGTTGCATCTAAAAGTAAAAAGAAAAGTTTGTAAATTAGTTTACGTCTTATATTTTTTTTAAATAAATAATTTCATGTAATACGTCGTCCCATGGGAACTTTTGTACCTACTTTACCTGTTCTTCATCAGCGTTAATGTTTTTGATTGAAGAGGCTAAGTATACTTATGCTATTGTACGTTCTTCTAGACATTATGCCTGTGTGTATTTGTAATGAATAAACTCAAAAAATACTAAATGTATTTTGATGAAACTTCACCGAAACTGCGGGGCGCGGCTAGTACCTAATAAATCAAATGATTATTCATATGTATGTAGGTATTACGTCACGATTACGACTCTTATGCCACAATCACACATTGTATATTAAAAAAAATACTTACAAGTTGATATTTTATAGCAATCTTTTGCGATTTATTCTTAAGTAAATAACACACTTAAAAATTTCATCTCGCGTTCAGGCGGGACTCGAACCCACACCTTCCACAATCCGGGTGAATGTACTACCAATTATACCACTGAACGCGTTACTAAGTCGACGAAATTTGTAAGTGTTTGATTCGACATGAGCTGTCGATAGTCTCATCAATATTGTAGGTATATTTGCAATATCCAGTGGAAATATTATTACAAATATTTGACCACCAGTTAAGATGAGACTGCTAAATCTATAGTTGATATTTTATAGCAATCTTTTGCGATTTATTCTTAAGTAAATAACACACTTAAAAATTTCATCTCGCGTTCAGGCGGGACTCATATATCAGGGTGGATATTGTAAATATACCTACAATATTGATGAGACTATAGACAGCTCATGTCGAATCAAACACTTACAAATTTCGTCGACTTAGTAACGCGTTCAGTGGTATAATTGGTAGTACATTCACCCGGATTGTGGAAGGTGTGGGTTCGAGTCCCGCCTGAACGCGAGATGAAATTTTTAAGTGTGTTATTTACTTACAAGTTCGCTAAATACCTACGTTTTTTTAGTCAGATTACAGATTAGAGCTATTTTCTTGTTGATAACTCTATCCTTATTATATTACGTGAGCTTAAGTTATACCGTACTAAAGCTCATGACATCCCAATGTTTAAAATATTTCAAAGGAGCTGGAACGAGTTTAATAACTTTACTTTTCTTAGATTGCGTTTATGAATAAGGGGGTATAACGCTTCAGATATAGGCAACGTGGGAGTGGGGTGACTGACTAAACGATATATTTACCTACAGTATGATAGCGTGCGCTGTTCTGTTATGGTGACGGGTAGGGCACACTAGCGACGCCAATTGATTTTTATTTTTAGCTACTAAACCGGATCTATTTTAGACCTATTTTAGAATAGTATAGAATAGAAAAATGTTTATTCGGCACCAAAATACAGATAGCAAAATGTAGATCCTATATATTACTTATTAATTTAATCCTACTCTAGGTACAGTATAATATTCAAATTCTAAGAGGCGCCAAAAAGGTCTCCGCTCAGCTATTTGTCGAGATACAGAGCCTCGACGCTGATATTCTGCGGATACCTAACAAAATACATATTTGACACACAAGTCACTTACAACAGAAACAGAGATCGCTTCAGAATGCACCATAAATCATGTTCAGATCAAACTCTTACAAATGTAATGTTTGTATATGTTTGTTTTAAACAATTTCGGGGTTACAACCTCTCGGCAAACACTTATACTATTTATTAAATAGTATAAGCGTTTGCCGAGAGGTTGTAACCCCGAAATTGTTTAAAATAGAACCGGTTTAGTAGCTAAAAATTAAAATCGATTGGCGTCGCTAGTGTGCCCTACCCGTCACCTTAAATAAAAAACATTGATAGAAGGTGCTGTACGTATTGCAAATGTTCTATAGAGAAGTATCAAAAAAATTGTCAATTCCTAAGAACACAGCAAGTTGAAATTGACTCTCGTGCTATATTGAAACTGTATTAAAGGCATACATTGAATGCATGATTTACCGCGTTCAGCTGCAAACGGCGAATAGCAACAGGTCATTTCCTCAATTAATTATAACGTCCCGCACACTGGCAGCGCTAAGTTGCCGGCGACCTTTTAAGTTTATTTCGGGCCACTCGGCGCAGGCGCACCGGTTGAAAGCTATCCGCGGACAGTTCTATAGGCGTGACCCACTTATTGTAATCATGTTTTTCTAAACGTTCAAGGTGAAAATATTCTAAATTCTCATCTTGTTGTGTTAACCCTTCTTTTATTTATAGTTTTGGTCTCGCCACGTGAAAATGAAGGGGATTAATGCGCAGTTTGCATTGTGTAGTCTGTTGTTAGTCTTTCTTCGAGAATATTTATAAAATGTATGGAATAACAATAACATGTTGCGGTTGTTTGGTAATTCAATATCTCTATTATCGTACAAGAAATAAATGCATTATGAGTCATATGAGGCATCCATTCGTCAGCTTATCTTTCTACTCTCTAACGGTTCTATACATTTTTCAAAATTCTAGACGTACAAACAATCTAACGGTCCATAAATATATTTTTTTTATGTGATATATATCAGACGAGCAGATCGATCACCTGATGGTAAGCGATTGCCGCCGCCCATGGACACCCCGCAGCACCAGTAGTGGAGTCACAAGTGCGCTGCCAACCTAAAGGTTGGTTGGTTTAAAAACCACCCTTTGCCCCGTATTGGGCCTCCGGTACCCTCACTCACGCAGCGAAACATAGCACAGTGCTGCTTCATGCCGGTTTTCGGTGAGGCCTTGGTACCACTCCGGCCGAGCCGGTCCATTCATGCCGAAACATGGTTCTCCCACGGTAGAGTTAATAGTGAGACAGCTAAAGCAATTACGTCTTCCTATTGACTATTTCCGTATAATTAATTTCAGATCTTTACCGTATAAACATTTAAACGTTAGCTTTCAGCCATATGTGACGCTACAAACGGATCGCCATTACGCCACATTACACGGTATTCAGATGGTTACTCATATACGGTTCTTGTCTTACATAACTGATGTGTTACGCGAGTAGTATCTTTTGATCATTGTTAAACAATTGTCCATTTAATCGAATCAATGATATAGCAACGGAGCGCCTTCGTAAAAGGTGTCATGTTTACGTGCCAAACGCTTGCCACAGTATACACACGAATGTATACATGTTGATAGTCTGAACTTGAAGGAATACTATAGGTATCTGTTTGGATAATACATTTTTAAACATCATGTGATCTCTTCAGATCCACAGCCAGTTGGTGACTCTTTTTAGAGTCAACTCTAATCAGCAGTAAAATTTTACAAGGCTTTAGTTCAGGCACTTTTTCAAAATGGCGCCCAAGATGACGGAGTCAACAGAAAAAAAGAACCGATATTATCTTTCTTCTTCTTCTTATTTTATTTGTGGCAATCAACTTCTCGACTGAGAAATACTCCTGCCATTATCATGTTTTAGATTTTAGGCATTATTAAGCGGGACAACCGAAGATAATTCGCAGTCAACAGTCGAAGTCAGTCAAAGTCACAGTCACTCAATAAAACGCCGGTGTTTTGCGTTTTATCGACCTAGGGATTCAGCGGATATCACTCCAAAAGCAATCGCGGGTTTTAAGACTCTATTAGGTCCAAGCAAGTTGTCACGAGACAACGCACTCGACACACAATAGCAATGTTAAAAACGATACAATCCAACGATTCTTATTATTAGGATCACTTTGCGGCACTTCACTGCACAAATAAACACCAAACTTGCACACTAAAAACCACTAGACACTAATTTGAAACCTTTGAATTGCATCAGCCCACGCGGCTTCTTTTAGCCCTACCCGCCGAATCCAACCGATATTATCTTTGAAAGATATCTGCATGAAGAAGATGATGCTGATTTAGAAATACTAACAAAGAACTAAAGATTACCCCCCTTATTACAAAATTGCTAACTAAGGATAGTCCCGGAACAAAATTCATGCCGGCCCCTTTTCCATTGCTTGTTGGAGTGGCAACAGCTTTAATACGGTGTAACTTTAGATCGCGATTTATAATACCGTTGGTTCAGTTCAGTTTCGGTAGTCGTGTGATTTGATCAAAGCTATTCCGTTCTGTAGGTAGTTTGGCATTTGGTGACGTTTGTTTACCTTGCGCACGCGCTCCGCGAGCGAGTCGTTCTTGGAGATGGTGAGGGTCGCGGCGGGCGGCGGCGACGGCGACGGCCGCCGCAGCGTCACCGTGTCTGCAACACCACAACACAACCTTATAATAATCCACGCAGTATGTGAAGGTGAATAGGACGGTTATATTTTGACATTAAAAGTGAGACGCTCCTTTTAAATCTAACCGATATTTTCGAGATCTTCTTATTTGTTTGATTTTTAAACTTAATCAACATTTTATCTATGAATTTGAACTACTTATCTGGATACAGAATACAATATGTATTTAAATATACTTAGTTGTAGGTACACACGTAAAAATCTTTGATAATGAAATAATATGCATCTTATTTGACGACCCGTTTGGAACAGTGGTAGTGAACACTGCCTTTGGTCCAAGGGTTGCGGGTTCGATCCCCGCACAGTACAAACATTTATGTGCATCATGACCAATACAAACAGACGTATTGGTCTGGGTGTTTTCCATGTATTATAAGTATGTATTTACAAAAGAAAAGTATTATATGTATTTATTTGTAATCCCACTGTTGATTCCGATATCCGTAAGACAGGTGCTTGACCTACCTCGTGACATGGTGAAATATTTATTTTTTATTATTTATGTATTCATCTGAAAAATAGCAACTCTCACTTGACGTGTGGGAACCACCTTCGTCACCAAGAGAAATTAACAAATAATGTCCCTAATGCAAACTATGCATGCACACATATTTTGCACGAAACAATAATCGCGAGTCGATGGTAAGATGGCTGACATACCGTTTGTTGATTGTTTGTGTCAATTCCTATGAGCAGATACTGAATGAAAATACTATAGGTACAACTTCATTGCTAACGTAATTTTGACATTTTCTATGATAACATATTAGGGCGCCTATTATTGCTACAAAAATAATGAGTCAACCGGTATATTAGCACCAGATACCCGGTATATTACTAGTGCCATGCATGATGAGACAAAGTGAAGGAGCTCAGCTGTTGTTGCCACGAGAGTGTGATCCCGGTCAACGGAGGTTTTCAGCTGAGAGAGTTAGAGTGTGCGTAAGTATGTGCGCGTGTGTTGATATGTCGATGATTGATATCGAACCGCACAAATTTAATTTGCTGTATTAAAATCGAATGTTCTTATAATTGAATTCACCTGTGATATTATTTGATGGAGTAGTTTTTTCTGTCTGCCCTGTGTCCAAAGACAGAGACTGTATAGGGCCCGTTAGCCGCCGCTTGGGCAGCTTGAGGCTGACCGTCACGGCGGTCGTAGATTCTGTGTCGTTGGCCCCCAAGTCCGGCGTCGACGTCCACGATGCGCTGTTTCTGCTGAACCCTTAGGGCATAACGATGGTTTTAAAATAAATAATACTAAATGCATCAGACCATTCACACCGATCACTTAGTATAAATTTAGGGCATTATTTGTACTATAAGTACTAGATGACGATAGCCGGGGACGTATAACAGCACACCCAGACGAGAGTAGAATAAAAAAAATAAAATTTCAATAATTTCCAAAATTGACCCGATCGGTACCTAATGGAACCCAAACTTTTCCGCGCTTAAGTGCCTACCTTAGCTACTGCGCCATCGATTCATGCAACAACTCAAATGTTTGTAAATCAAACAGACCTTATTGTCCCGGATTCCGAAAATCTACTAGTTTTGCTCATATCGTCGTCATCGTTACAAATTAACTTAATGTTCGTAACTTAAAATACAGGACAGAAGGATGAAGAAACCGTTTACCCGTGGAGAAGGCGTCTTTCTTAGAAGGTTCGATGGAGCTAAGGTTGGTACTGGAAGCCCAACCGCGCCCTGTCCTCTCCACTTCTGCGCCATTTTCATCACGACTTCTGCAAATAACAATAGTAATTTTGTGCACAAGGTATATACTACAACAAGAATAGACAGATACGAATAAAAAACTGTAGAACCATACAATTATTAATTATTTATAATTAGTTAACAACCGGCCAACTACAAACCCAAGAGACGAGACGATGACAGTGGAACGCAACCGTTACTTCATGTCATCAATCATTATCGATTTATATACAGGATATTCCAGGCCTAAGGTTGTGACTACTCCCGGTTGCTTGAACACCCAAAATCTACCATTAAAAGTTTGTAACGGTGCCGTTTCCCTTCAGTCTCCATGGATGGTTGGAACTCCATGATGACCAGGAACTCCGTTCTTATTCATACATAACCTACTGGCCACTCATAATCTAAATTTAAATTGTCGGTCAGAGAATCCAATCGATCTTCATTCTTTGCCTAGGATTCAGTCCTAAAAACACAGCCGAGATCGGAGTTCCTTCCATTTTTAAGTATACCTACTATTTAGATAAAACACAATTGCAATCAACAATCTCTTTTGTTGAATCGTTGCAGGTTATAGCGTAGGTACTGTCAGTAATACTTATAAATATAACCGCCACTGCACTGCCCATACCTAATTCATCAAAATCACGGGTTAAAACTTTCCTTCAGATTTACATTTCGCTTGTTTATAGTCAGTTCACATAAATCTACCCGTGTGATTGATAAATGGGAATTCCATGTCGTAGAAGTATATCCAACAAAAATAGATTTACAATAGTAAATTCCTCAGCGAACTCCATAGTCCATATCCACAGAAATAGTTCCGTGCGTAGGTAAAATGCATTGCTTTAAACCGCTATCAATTCGAATTTTATTATTCAAATTCTTGGGCAAAATCAAATTTTAATGATTTTAATGTTCAAATCTTTATGCATTTTGCCCCCTCCTCCGCTTTACATCCTAGAAGTAGCAAATTTTGTACAATGTAATATTAATCTCTTCAAAAAATCAAATTGTACATTTTCTAGAAATACCCGAGATTCCTTAAAGTTAGTTTATAATAAAAGTCCAAATCTCAGCCACTATCTACGGCAATGTGATGCTATGTGTGTAAAAATATTTAATTATTTACCCAAACATTTAAAACTACTACCAATCCATGTATTTAAAAGAAAATTATCTGAATGACATAATTTTTATTCTCTGGAAGATTTTTATAAAAGCAATAGTTTTAAGCTAGATTTGTGAGTACAAGAATTATTAAGTTTTATATAATGTTAAGCTATTTGTGTTGTTCCTAATCTTTAGTTTATTTAAATGTTTTTATTTTTTGTAGTTATAAGTACCTAATTTTAATATTTGTATGCCAAGTTTGGCAAAATATGCGAACAAATCTAAACAATGTTAACAACAAATGTAACCATATTTTACGCAAATAAAATATTCTATTCAATTCTATAAGCTCAATGTAATGGATGAGCTGGATAGGGACGAACTTAACAAAAAAAAGAGAGAGAAACTTAACAAATTGTGAACTAGCTATAACAGAATTGGCTTAAAAGTGTTAACGGCTTCAGTAACATCTTTTCTCGAGTGCACTGTTAGAAAATGTTATTTGAAGTGTATAAAGCGTTAAAAATATTATTTTACACTTTTTAGTTCGTGGTAGTAAAAAACGCCTTCAAATATGAAGGCGGTTTTTTTCGCAGATTTTTTTTTATTTATCTTATCCGGAAGTTAAACATGCCAGATTTCAACCAGCCCAGGGGGAGGGGGGTCTTGTAACAAGGATATTAGTGCGGACGTTGTTTAACTTATAATATGAATTTTAAAACCTTCCGAGACAAAGATCTGCGAGTGTAGGGACTGTTGGGACACTACTTGGGACAAGCAATTTCACACAACTGTTATCCAAATGCATCCTTCTGTGATATTATAAAAAAAATCAACTTATACAAGTTTAAAGAAAATACCACCCTTATTATTATGTTTGCCAACAGGGGAAATGTAAATAAAAAAATATTAATTAAATGCTTTGACAGCTTGACTGCATTAAATGTAAATAAAATTGTGATGTTTACACTTCCTTATGGAAGAAATTTAACACAGTCAGAAAATGACTATAGATATAAATTAAATCTTAGTATGAATTTAATGACATGTAATAATAATAAATTCCATATTATTGACATAAATTCAAGTTTGACATGTAATTTAATTTGGACAAAAGATAAATGTTATCTTCCAAAATTGTATAAACGACAGATAGCATTGTCGCTATCATATTATATTAAATGTTCAGCCAAGAATTTGGCTACTCAATCTGCTTCTATTGAGCATAATATTGACATGTATTATCGGACTTCGGAAATAGTTCCGAATAATAATTTAAATTATCCCTTAAGACAATAGAGGATTACTCTAGCGAATTAGATTTAGTGACAAAAAGAAAGACCAACTTTTTAAACATTATTCACCAAAATATTCAGGGTCTTTCTAACAAAGAACTAGAATTGGAATTGATTCTTAAAGAAATGAATATGTACATGTTCTATGTATAACAGAACACTGGTTACAACAGTGTGAATTATTGATTAGTATAGATAACTATAAAGTCATTAGTTCGTTCACAAGGGAGTCCGCTATTAGAGGTGGGTCACTTATTTTATTAAATAACTCATTAAAGGCAAAATGCCGTAAAGATGTTACGTCACTCTCTATTGAACGAACTATTGAATTATCTTGTGCAGAACTGTAGCGGTTTATTATTATTTGTGTGTATAGACCACCCTCAGGTAATTACAATTTATTTGAAACCACAATGGAAGATGTTCTGAAAAGAGTGTGTAATTGTAACAAGAAAGTAGTTGTATGTGGGGACTTTAACATTAATATTTTAGAAAGTTCACAAAACTCCATTCGGTTTTTAAACCTATTTAAATCTTTTAATTTAAATAATCTTTTTATTGAACCTACTAGAGTAACTCCTACATCAGCTACTTGCATTGATAATATTTTTTGTGATTCTAAACCAATCACAAAATCTATAATAAACTTTATAAATTCCGACCACAGTGGGCAGGAAGTAGTCTTTGAACATCATGATGTCCCCTCTTCATTGACATTTGTATACAGACCTATTACTGTAAATCGAATGGAAAATTTTAAAGAAAAAATTCAAGAAAAATTTTCCTTTTTACCACTTGATGATAATAATGCTATTGACCAACTGTATGAACAAGTATTCAGTGCGATAAAATCTGTATCTGATACTATATTTACAAAGAAAACTTTTAAAGTAGACAATACTAAGACGAAATTTAGTGACTGGGCTACAAAGGGAATTTATAGAAGTAGATCTAGATTATTTGAATTATACGCCATTAAAGCAACTTCTAGTAACACTAGAATGCTTGAATATGTAAAAAAATACTCTAAAATATTTAAGAAAGTTTGTGCACTTGCTTAAGCAAATTATTTAAAAGAAAAAATAAGTAAATCTGGCAATAAAATTAAAGCTACTTGGGGTATAATTAATAAAGAGACTTGCAAAACAAAATCATATGATACCAAGATCTCTCTTAAAATAAATAATAAAAATCTTTACGCTGATGCTGAAATAGCGGACGCATTTGAATCTTTTTTCTCCAATATAGCAATCACTACTACTCAGTCATTAAATTCTTGTCCACATCTTGCTGAGTCCCTGCTGAAAGAATGTGTGGAGAAGTGTCAAGCTACTTTTTGCTTTAGTCATGTTACTGACCATATAATTATAAAAACATTTAAGGACCTTAAGTTAAAAAAAACTGAGGACCTATGGGGTATTTCAACAGAAATTTTAAAATCTATTATATCTACTATTGCCCCACATTTAGCTATTATATTTAACAAATGTGTAGATACGGGTCACTTTCCAAATTTAATGAAATTTAGTAAAATTGTACCACTGCATAAGTCAGGGGACAAAAATGACCCATCAAATTTTAGACCAATATCTATATTACCAGCAGTGAGTAAGATCTTTGAAAAAATAATATTCACTCAATTAGCAGCTCACTTCAAAATAAATAACTTATTTCATAATAACCAGTACGGATTCACTAAAGGGAAATCCACTACTGATGCAGGAGTGGCACTAATGAAACATGTCTTCAATGCATGGGAAAATAAGCAAGATGCTGTTGGTGTTTTCTGCGATTTATCAAAAGCCTTTGATTGTGTTAACCATGAAACTTTAATAATGAAGCTACGGCATTATGGTGTCTCAGACAATGCACTTTCAATACTGCAATCATACCTTTCTTGTAGAATCCAAAAAGTGAGTGTTAATGGAATAAATTCTACTGGCGCCCCTCTACTCATGGGAGAGCCGCAGGGCTCCATATTGGGACCCCTACTTTTTTTAATTTATATTAATGACCTTCCTCACTTTACAAAAGACCTATGTGAGACTGTATTGTTTGCCGATGACACTTCTCTGATTTTTAGAGTTGATAGGCTTAAGCAAGTATTCGACGACGTAAACGATGCACTCTCACAAGTGGTATATTGGTTCACAACTAATAATTTACTACTTAATGCCAAAAAGACTAAATGTGTTAAATTCACAATGCCAAATGTGAGGCAGGTTAATACAAATATAACCATAAATAATGAGCATCTTGCGCTCGTAAATTCAACAGTATTTCTAGGAATCACATTAGATTCTAAGCTGCAATGGGGTCCCCATATTGATGTCCTGGCAGGTAGACTTAGTTCTGCTGCATATGCAGTTAGAAAGATAAGACAACTAACTGATGTTGAAACGGCGAGGCTGGTTTATTTCAGCTACTTTCATAGCATCATGTCATATGGTCTATTACTCTGGGGATCAGCTGCTGATATACAGACTATTTTCGTATTACAGAAGAGAGCCATCCGCGCCATTTATGGCCTTAGATCACGCGACTCCCTTAGAGATTTGTTTAAAGAAATCGACATACTTACCGTGGCTTCTCAATACATCCTTGATTGCCTTATGTACGTACATAAGAATCTCCATCTGTTCTCGAAGAAGTCCGACTGTCACAGCCTTAACACCAGAAATAAGCACAGACTGGCCGTTCCAAATATCAGGCTCCATAAGGTTGGTAGTTCATTTATAGGATTGAGCATAAAAATGTTTAATAAGTTACCTCAGATTATTATTGACTTGCCCACACATAAGTTTAAATTGTATATAAAAAACTGTTTAATGAAGAAAGGCTATTATAAAATAGACGATTTTTTGAATGACAATAATTTAGGGACATATTAGTAACACAAAAATTGTACTATATTTTAAGTTAATGGTGACATTTTGTAAAACATCTTTTTTTTTAAAAAAGTAACTGCTGAGTTTCTTGCTGGTGTCTTCTTGGCAGAAAACTACATTCCGAACCAGTGGTAAACATGTTGACATTCATAAGTGTTCTGTATGGACCTAAATTGAATAAACAATTTTCATTTCATTTCATTTCATGTTATCATCATAGCCACTTGGCCAGCAGCTGAAAATGTGAACAAATTACTCCCTAGGGGATGGGGTATGCAGAGGACCATGAGCTAGAGGGCCCTGATCTTAGATCATATGTGTAAATATGATCTATGGCCCTGATAGTGGCGCCTCGGACAATAGTGCAATTTAAGCTGGATTGTCGGGGATCAGACACAATAAATTCAACTGAGGTTATGTGTATCACTGGCACATGAAAGCACGTTCCGTCAATCCATCAGTACGTACTGCATCGCGAAGTACAAACAATTCGCTAAGTCGCTCGGGAATTTGGAATTGTGCCACGATTCTCTTTTACAGATTTCTTAATTTTTTATAGGCAGTATGCAACCATGAACATGGCTGGCTACTAAAAACAACAACCACGAAATATTGTTTGGCATCGCCATTTAAGAACAGAAAGCCACACAACAGTTTACCACAATCTGTCAAATTACCTCAATTGATAATGAACCAAACGTATTTGACATTAAGGTGAGAGTCGATTGAAGAAATTTAACAGTTTTGTTTACTTTGATATGTGGCTGTACGTACGAGTAATGTTGATAACTATTATGTTACTTAAGAAAATATTTTCTCTTCATTTTTAGCACGGCAAGTACCTATAATAGTTGAGTCCTATTTTTTTCCACTTCCTGTGGGGTGGGGTTTAAAACTTATCTTACAATAGGTACCTACAGAGTTTATCTGTGAACATTTACATCCCTTTAATCATCTGCTCTATCAACCATTCTGAACAACATTTATTGTTCTATGACTTTTGGAAATTCGCATAAAAAAAAATCAATTTCAACTTCCCATACAAAGTCGGTCAGGTGACGTGGTCATTTTGTATGGGGAGTCGAAAAATTTTTCGACTAATTTCGGAAAGTCGTAGAACAAATGTTGTTCAGAATGGTTGGTGGAACACGTGGTTAAAGGGATGTAATGTCCACAGATACACCCTGTATATTGTAAGATTCTTAGGTTTCAAAAATACAATAGCTTTGCAAAAACTATTTTAAGATTATGGAATTCCTTTGTAAAATAGGATTCTTCAAAATGCTTACAGTTAAGTGTCCCCTAACTCTTCATCATAGAGCGCACAAAAGCAAGGAGCAAGGATGTCCTTTAATGGAGACCAAGAGATGGAAAGAGGAATGTTGACGGAAAAACTGCCAGATGGTCCGATGACATCTAGGTTGAAGCTGGAGTAGCGTGGTCCAGGAAGACCGACGACAGAAGAACGTGGAGAGGAATTGGAGAGGCATTTGCTCTGTAGTGGACAGATACATGCTGCTGAAAAAGAACTCTGCTCAGGTAAAATGTTGATTTTGGAGGTCTAAAAAATCATAATAGAAATAAAAGGAAAACTATCACGGCTAAGAAGGCTTTACAGGGTTATAAGTACGAGTAACTAATGACAGGGCATGCAGGCGTTTTTGTCTCAATAGTGCGAATTCGCTGGTGGTGTGGCAACAAGGGTCCCGGACACGCCTTTTTCTACCATTCAACACCACAATAAACATAAGTCCACAGAAATTGTCATCCATCATGGAAGACAACCTATGTCTGACAACGCCCTGTTGGTCTAGTGGTTTAAGTACCGGGCCGTGATCTCGGGGTCCTGGGTTCGATTCCGCGAGTTCGAGCGAAAAGTATGTTTCGCATTTTTCGAACATAGCTCGGGTTTGTGATCACGAATCCGCATTTATCTAGCGTGGTGATTAAACCTAATTCCATCATAGTAGCGATAACTTGATTTCTATTATCCTTTGCCCTGCAGTGGGACAGTATATATAGGCTGATACTTTACTTACTTTTTACCAACCTAACTCTTGGATTGCAATTGTTCCTAAACAGTCAAGTCAAAAGAGAACAAAAAGGATCCATAAATTTGGATGGGGACGACGTGGTGTGACATCGTGACATCTAGTGGCGGCCTTAGGTAGGGGGTGGCGTACGGGGCAATCGTTCGGAACCTCACGCTTGTTCGGGCCTCGCGCGGAGCCCGCCCGCCATCTTAGATGAAATTTGAGCCTCCGGAGAGACTCCCCCATGTATTTTCTCGTTAGTTACGGGACGGCTTTAAATTAAGCCACCTGGTTCCATAAGCAAACTGAAAATATTGAAGTCTGTATCATAATTTAAATAATGAATACTACACATGGAATGTAATCATGAGTAGGTACTCATGATGCTATGATGATATGATACTATCTCCAATTAACACTATTAAAATGTGTGCATGCATAGAAATGATAAGTGTGCAATGTGCATTTTACATAGAAAGAAAGAAAGAAAGAAAAAATATTTATTTGGACACAATTAAAAATTACCCGAGGTCGTTGTATGTAAGTAGAAATAACGACAATAAATAAAAAGTTACATTTTTCAAGGTCGTGTTAGGGACGTGTCCTGGCCATAAATTGTATCAAGATTAAAAGTCTAACCACTGAGCCACCGAGGCAGTCAAATCTAGTATATCCCCTTTAAGTATTCAACCACATCCCCGGTTTTAGAAACAACGCTCTTTTTTATGTGATAGGTGGCAGACGAACAGACGGATATCGCTTGATTGTAAGCGATTGACACCCGCGACACCAGAGTGGAGGCACAAGTGCGCTAACAACCTTTAAACCCCTCTTTCCCTCTGGATTGGGCCTCAGGTACCCTCAATCATGCAGCGAAACACAGCACAGTGCTGCTTCACGCCAGTTTTCTGTGAGGCGGTGCCATCACTCCGGCCGAGCCGGCCCATTCATTCCGAAGCGTGGCTCTCCCACGGTCAACCGTTTTTCTTCACCGGTTGGAGAGATGGTAGCTCAGTCGAAAAGAATGTGCGCCTTTTGAAAGGTAGATTGTAGGTTCGAATCCGAGAGCATCTCATTCTGGATTTTTCAAATATCGTCTGCCCATTTAAGTCCCCACTGCTGGGGCACAGGCCTCCCTCAATCACATGAGGGGTAATTGTCATACTCACCACGCTTGGCAGACGGGTTGGCGAGGGTTTTGATATAAATGCAGAGTTTTCCTTCTCTGGGTGCTGATAATCATGCCAGCAGCTTTACCTTAGTCGCCTTTTACAACACCTCGGTAAGAGTGAGGGTGGCCTATTCTACTCTGCCGGGGACCACACGGCTCAAATATACCTAAGTGCATATTACAAGGAAAATATCGCGAGGAAACCTGCACAGTTTGGATAGACGGCGGACTTCTACAATTATATTGAGATAAGATTCTGAGCGTGTAACTCTCAGTCAGTTGATCTGGTTCCCACTTATTTAAAAGTTACGAGGGCTCCAAAGTTACAGATTTAGCCTGAACCGTTGAAGAAACCCCTACAATGATAATGATCCTCTTATTAGTTCTAAATCAACGTTCCCAGGCAGAGATTTACAAAGATCATGATTGTAAATAAACAAACAATTTAATCTATACCTATATACTGGTATATGCGTGCATACCTTCTTGTAAAATGATTAATCTGTTTACACATAACTGTACACGCATTCATTGACACATTAAAGCCATATGGCTTAGTGGTCAGGACCGCCAACGTTGAGGTATGTAGGTAATCTCTGATTCTCGGATGAATAATGAAGAGGATTGACCAGTTTCATGGAATTGCCGTTCTGGCGATATAGTTTCCGTTAGTTCAGTTATGTGCAAAACAAATTTCGCGTTTAGTGAAGTATCAGCCTGTAGGTATACTCTCCCATTGCAGGGCAATGGCCTGCTTCATAGATATCAAGTCATCGCTATGATGGAATTAGGCTTGATCTGGGGATTATGGCGCTATTGTGGTGGTATTGTGGCGCTTGCCTAATGCGAATCACAAACCCGAGCTATGTTCGAAAAATTTGAAATATACTTACCGTTGCTCGACCCGGGAATCTAACCCACGACCCCGAGATCACGGGCCGGCACTTAAACCACAAGACCCACAGAGCGCTCAGTGGTAGGATAAATCCACCAACAGTACATACTTTCTTAAGTAAATAACACACTTAAAAATTTCATCTCGTGTTCAGGCGGGACTCGAACCCACACCTTCCACAATCCGGGTGAATGTACTACCAATTATACCACTGAACGCGTTACTAAGTCGACGAAATTTGTAAGTGCTTGATTCGACATGAGCTGTCGATAGTCTCATCAATATTGTAGGTATATTTACAATATCCAGTGGAAATATTATTACAAATATTTGACCACCAGTTAAGATGAGACTGCTTAATCAATAGTTGATATTTTTATAGCAATCTTATGCGATTTATTCTTAAGTAAATAACGCACTTAAAAATTTCATCTCGTGTTCAGGCGGGACTCGAACCCACACCTTCCACAATCCGGGTGAATGTACTACCAATTATACCACTGAACGCGTTACTAAGTCGACGAAATTTGTAAGTGCTTGATTCGACATGAGCTGTCGATAGTCTCATCAATATTGTAGGTATATTTACAATATCCAGTGGAAATATTATTACAAATATTTGACCACCAGTTAAGATGAGACTGCTTAATCAATAGTTGATATTTTTATAGCAATCTTATGCGATTTATTCTTAAGTAAATAACACACTTAAAAATTTCATCTCGTGTTCAGGCGGGACTCGAACCCACACCTTCCACAATCCGGGTGAATGTACTACCAATTATACCACTGAACGCGTTACTAAGTCGACGAAATTTGTAAGTGCTTGATTCGACATGAGCTGTCGATAGTCTCATCAATATTGTAGGTATATTTACAATATCCAGTGGAAATATTATTACAAATATTTGACCACCAGTTAAGATGAGACTGCTTAATCAATAGTTGATATTTTTATAGCAATCTTATGCGATTTATTCTTAAGTAAATAACACACTTAAAAATTTCATCTCGTGTTCAGGCGGGACTCGAACCCACACCTTCCACAATCCGGGTGAATGTACTACCAATTATACCACTGAACGCGTTACTAAGTCGACGAAATTTGTAAGTGCTTGATTCGACATGAGCTGTCGATAGTCTCATCAATATTGTAGGTATATTTACAATATCCAGTGGAAATATTATTACAAATATTTGACCACCAGTTAAGATGAGACTGCTTAATCAATAGTTGATATTTTTATAGCAATCTTATGCGATTTATTCTTAAGTAAATAACACACTTAAAAATTTCATCTCGTGTTCAGGCGGGACTCGAACCCACACCTTCCACAATCCGGGTGAATGTACTACCAATTATACCACTGAACGCGTTACTAAGTCGACGAAATTTGTAAGTGCTTGATTCGACATGAGCTGTCGATAGTCTCATCAATATTGTAGGTATATTTACAATATCCAGTGGAAATATTATTACAAATATTTGACCACCAGTTAAGATGAGACTGCTTAATCAATAGTTGATATTTTTATAGCAATCTTATGCGATTTATTCTTAAGTAAATAACACACTTAAAAATTTCATCTCGTGTTCAGGCGGGACTCGAACCCACACCTTCCACAATCCGGGTGAATGTACTAACCAATTATACCGGATTGTGGAAGGTGTGGGTTCTCGGATCTTAACTGGTGGTCAAATATTTGTAATAATATTTCCACTGGATATTGTAAATATACCTACAATATTGATGAGACTATCGACAGCTCATGTCGAATCAAGCACTTACAAATTTCGTCGACTTAGTAACGCGTTCAGTGGTATAATTGGTAGTACATTCACCCGGATTGTGGAAGGTGTGGGTTCGAGTCCCGCCTGAACACGAGATGAAATTTTTAAGTGTGTTATTTACTTAAGAATAAATCGCATAAGATTGCTATAAAAATATCAAGTACATACTTTGATGCGCACATGATGCAGTGGCATTCACTAAGTAACGACATAGTTTATCATAATCTTTAAATGCTTAGATCTTGGAAGATTTACCTAATGCGAAACATTTCGAAGCCATAAGTCCGCTATAATAGTACATCTAATAAGCTAAGCTCTTACCTACCTACTGTTTCAGTCTTGTCAAACTAACGTTGCTTCTAAAGTCGATTGGTGGCCTGTAATTTACAGGTTTTTAAAAAAACCTATCTCCGCAACCAATTTCTCAAAACGAATGGGTCCAATAATAAACTTTATATTGTGGAGAGAAAAAAATAATAAATTTTCTTGGTAATTTTATAAAATTACCTTAATAAACGAATTAAATGGTAAAAAAGTGCGTGAGTTGGTAGAATAAAATTCATTTTGTTCAAAGATATGATTTTGATAGATCATACCTACATCTTTCAAAATCATATCTTCTCCATTATACCTTAAAAACTTGTCCCTACTATGCCATATTATTAGATGCCAAGGATAAAGGCTCGGGAACTGACCGTGACGCCGGCCAGGAAGAGAGGCTAGGCGTGGAGGCGGTGAAATCGTCCTCCTTCTTGCGGCCCGTGCTGCCGCCGTGCTCCTTGTAGTCGCGGAAGCAGCGCTTGCAGCGCGTCGGCCAGCGCACCTGCGGGTGGAACCCCAGCGGGCACAGCGGGTCGCCCTTCGCCAGCGGGTACAGGTGATGCATCCTCACACACCACCCACACCAAAATGCACTTCACAAATGTCAAAGATTACAACCTAAATGCCACTTATTTCCTTTATCACTTATCACATTCCTCGTCTTTAACTCCACCTCCTATGATCCATAATGGTATTGGCAATCATTCCCGCCCGACGCGGAAACTAGGATCGACTGCACAAATGTAATGTTTATGGAATGAGCTTTACGATTCTACTCTATAAATAATAATTTATTTAACTAGAGGCGCGCTCGAGGCGCTCGTACGTCTGCACCCAACAGTGGAAATAAAAATATCTCGCTGCTAGCACTGAACCGGGCGACCTAAATCGGCAGCTCAGAGCTACTGACTATTTCTCAGACTTTCTAGGCGTAAATACGAATACAAGTTAGCGAAAGCGATTACTGCAGTGGATCGGACCGCTCGCGCTGGATGCGTGCGCGTCGGCGCGGGTACGGGAGCGCGGCGCTCCGGGGACTGGCGGCGGCGCGGGCACCGAGCCAACGCGAGCCGCGCGCCTGCTGTGCCACTTATGCTCTATTACACCACACGCCGCCGAACAGAACCGCTCGCCTACTGATCTCCAATAAAAATAAAACTGAGTCTCTAATAAAACACGTCAGGGAGTACCCCGGCTTCCCGGCCCGCGTGGACAGCCGCAATCTGTGTGTTAGGCCGCGCCGCTCCGCATGCAGAGCGCATGCGCAGCAGATCGTTGTGTTGCAATAGGTCACTTGCATTTTTTATTGTAGGTATAGCAGTAGGTATTCAGCCTATAAACTGTCCCACTGCAGGGCAAAGGCCTCCATCATAGAAATCAAGTCATCGCTACTATGAAGGGATTTGTGCTTTTATACCAGTATAACCTATGCGAACATAAGTTATAGATTTTATCCCTTCAAGCAAAATCTGATGAGAACGTAGGTATACCTATTCAGTAGCAGTATCAAAAAAAATCCAGTAGATATTAGGTTGCATTTAAGTGTAATGTCACATAACAGTCGCGCTGCCATTATTGCGACAAAGGCGTCAAAATTAATGGTCACAAAATTAACAGTCACGATTTCATTTGGAAGTTTCGGTAATGTTTATTTACTAACTTTAATTAAGGATAGAAAGTTTGAAACTCATCAAATGAAAATTTTACTATAGGAGTACATCTCTTCTCAGTCTTCTCCATAGGTCCCGTAAGGTTTCGTACGCACGCGTTGATCCCAGTGATACATCCAATCTAAATGATATAACTACCTATACTTAAGTAGGTAGGTACCGCTTTTGTATGTACGCAGCAATTTTTAAAATAGACTTTGGTGTACATATAATGGGTTCCTTATGCGCAAAACGGCTGTGACGCTCGCCCAGGGCGGAATACCGCCCCAAATAATTTGGCACGTCATCACATCTTTATGAATGGGCGTTGACGTCGAGTGCGTAAGTACCTGCGTGTCATTCCTGTAAATATAAAAATGTAACACGCAAACCTACTCCTTCTACGAAGATCACGAGCACGGAACAATAAATAAGGATTAAAAAACTAATTTACAAGAGTAAATACACTTTTATTTGTGGTATATTTTTAAAAGTAAGTAACAAGAGTATTTTAATATAAAACAACCATTCGATGAATATTACCTTAACAGTAAAACTTACTTTATCATTATAATATACACATACTAATTTGTCATTGAGCATAAATAATTAATACACCGAAAGGTGACATGTGAATAAAAGTATTATGTATTTAACAGAGTATAAAATAAAACAATATTTTATGAGTTCCAGCTTTTAAATACCTAACCATGTTTGCTCAATCAATACACAGTTATTATGAGAGTGGATAACGTAATACTTTTTGAGAGATGTAAATCCGCCAGAAATGTGCGATATGAAATAAAATAATAATAGATAGACGAGGGTTAAATGTTGTACTCAGGACTAAAATAATAATGGTAAAAATATCTTAAAATAGAAGAACTATAAAATTCTGTTTTGTTACATTTAAATGCTTATTATATTTATGGAAGCCGCATTTTATAACGCAGCCCTTAACCCCATTACCTTGCACAATTTTTGTTGGTTCCTTGCCAACACAGTTATGAGTACAAGTTTAACTTAATAATAGTGACGTAGATTCTCCGATGTCTAACAGAAATCGCCTTCGTTGAGCGGCTCGTCCTCTTTTTTGTCATAGATGAGTGTTTTATAGATGACCTCCTCGAAATGCAACGCATTTAGGCCTTTAGGCTCCGCTACTTTGATCTTTACATCACCAGGGTAAAGAATCTCGCCCTTGTTCTTGGTGCTGCCCATCACTAACGACTTTTGTAATTTATCGATGCAAGGGATCTCTGAAAGAAGACGAACAGGATGACTAAATTAAAGATGGCAACTAATACAATGAGAATGTCGCCTTCGTAATGCTTATTTAACGTTCTTTCGATTCGTTCTTCGATCGATGAATTAACATAATTGATTCCAATTAAAAACTATGGATTGTTTTATATGGAATTATTTTAAGTCCTTATCTAATTTACCACACAAAATTATAATTAAATTTAGTAAGTACTCCCGTCTCTTACTCACCTACCTACCTATCATTCACAGGAATTGTATATCTAAGTAATGTTATTCAACATGTGTAAGTGACAAGAATTTCTCACCATTTGGGCAATGAAGTTTTCACTTGTGCCATGTTGGTTAGAATTTTCAATTTCTTTTTGTGTACCTACCTATTTATGTAACAATCTATCTATGTAGGTACCTAAAGTACGTACCAGAGGTGACGACCTTCTTGACGGGCGTGCCCATAGCCGTCTCAATGATCCTCACGTCGCGCACCATCTGCTGGAACTCTGGGGGGGTCAGCGAGCACACGTGGTCTGTGCCTTTCTGATTTCTGTCCAGTGTTATATGTTTTTCTAGCACCTGTAAAATATAAGATTTTCTTATTTCATTTGTTTTTTATGTGATAGGTGGCAGACGAGCAGACGGATCACCTGATGGTAAGCGATTGCCGCCGCCCATGGACACTCGCCACACATGGACTCGCATGGACTCGCAAGTACGCTGCCAACCTTTACCCCTTTCCCCTGGATTGGGCCTCCGGTACCCTCACTCGCGCAGCGAAACACAGCACAGTGCTGCTTCACGCCGGTTTTCTGAGAGGCCATGGTATCACTTCGGTCGAGCCGGCCCGTTCATGCCGAAGCGAGGCTCTCATTATCCTGTCAGCCCGGTCGCGTCAAATATATGACCTAGAAATCTGAAACCTAGAGTTTCAGAGCCCAGGATAGGCTAAAAGATATCAATCTTTTAGCCTCATTCATTATTAGCTATGAAAAACGGACTTAAGTTTCTGATCATGATTTCTTATTTAACATTTAACCAGGTTTGGTCCGAATGGCACGTACATTGTATGCGTCACGTCAACTACAGAGTCGGCGCAGTGTCAATATTAAATATTCTGAATGATGATTGGTTTAGGTAGTCTAGTGCATTTATTATTAAGATACAAATATGCTGTTGTACATATACGTAATTAGTCATAAGCAGAACTATATGGTTTGAAACTAATGAAAGTTGTAAGTCTTTATCATTCAGTAATTCCTAGAATTGTTTCTTCCCTAGTATTAATATTTTTTTTCAAAAGTCAAAAAGGAGACAACAAGGGAGTCATTATTTCAATTCATCGCTCACATCTTCAGTAACCTTAAAGAGATTAATAAAAAAAGCAGGATTTATTATTATGTACATTGTATTTATGCCAAATTACAGCGAAAATATTCAACATTCCAGTGAAAGATAATTATTTTCAAAACTGAAGTATTTACGACTTGTATCTAATCGCAAGTCGGAACACCATCCGCAGTAAAACTAACACATAAGAAAAAAAAAAGTATCAATTATATTGCTCCCTGTCGTCACTAAAGACTAATTAGAAAGAATATCAAACAGGTCGCTTCTATCTATTAAATTAATAAATAACTATACAATTTTGTGTTGAACGATAAATTGATGTGTCAATTGGAAGTGGCCATGACTCCTGGTGATAAAGAAAGATATTACAATAACATTGATCATTATTATAAGTTTGTATGTGCTATTGTTGTCATACATTAAGGCAATAATACTAAATTAGATAAGGATATCTTTATCATAATGCTATGCACAATGTAGGTAGGCATTTTTTATGTACACACAGCCACACATCAAAGTATTACAAAACATTTTCAGTCGATTTTCACCTCAATGTCAAACATTGTCGGTTCAAAATGAATTGATGAATTTTGACATAATGTAGTAACCTGACGAGTGGCCGTCTGTCTATTTTCTTTCTAATTTATTAAACTATGGATTCACTTTATTATTGGTACACTAATAATAATTGTGAATAGATCCAATTTCGCTTGTCAAAATGATATTGGGCGTTCAAATCTACCAAAAATATCTGGGCATTTGACAAAAGACAACTGTATGCCAAGCAGGGGCGTAGCTTCCGTCGTATCTGCCGTATAATTTATTTTATTTTACAAATGACACAATTCTATAAAGCAATTACTTTTTTTTCCCGCCTTAAGGCTTGCGTTCAAAAGTTAATAAAAAAATTTTTGCAAAATGGTTAAATTATGTTTTGATAAATAAATATTTCTTTTCACAATATTTTTTTTCTTTTATGAAAAATCTTTACCCCCATATAAGGGCCTCCAAACATTTTTTTTTATACGGGGCCCCGACAAGGTACGCTACGCCACTGATGCCAAGGTGCATTTCATTTGTTGTTAGAGAACAAATGACAAGCAAACTTTTGTCATAATTATGCTCCGATATTTTTGATACGTTTGAAGGCTATGATAAATTTGATGCTGACTGTCCGATGGTGCATATTTTAGAGGCCCTCATACGCTAAAAGTTTATGCATACACAATATAGAAGGAAACAAGAATGATAGTTTAATTAGCTCAAAATAGAAAACGGGTTTTAATGATCTATTAAAGTTAATGACCTTAAAAATGCTCTTGGAAAAATGAATTGGTATTGCATTATCTTAATTACACCTCTTAAGCTGCACCAATAATGATAAATAATTGTTTGGAGAGCGATTACTTTTATCTTTCCTGTCGTTTCTTTGAAGGTTTTCTATAAATGTATTATCTTTATGCAGAAATGTTTAAATTGTTTGACCGGACCGGCTCGACCAGATTGATACCACGGCATCACAGAAAACCGTCGTAAAGCAGCCTGCTCCGTAGTTCACCGAGTGAGTGAGGGTATCGGAGACCCAATGCGGAAAGAAAGGGGGTTGGCAGCGCACTTGAGTTACCGCTGGTGTTGCAATCATTTACCATCAGGTGATACGCCTGTATGTCTGCCATCTATCTATGCCATAAAAAAGTAAATGTACCTATTTTACTTTCTAGTGAGTAAAAAGTTCCAGATTCTATATTATAAGTAGGTCATCATCATCATTTCAGCTAATAAACGGTCACTGCTGGACATAGGCCTCCCCCAATGTTCTCCACACAGATTGGTCCTGTGCCGCCCGCATCCAATGCTTTCCCGCGATCTTCACCAGATCGTCGGTCCACCTTTTAGAGGGCCTGCCACGGCTGCAACTTCCTGTACGTGGCCTCCACTCGAGAACCCGTATAAGTAGGTGATCTAATTTATATTCTAATGTTATCGAAGTTACCTTCGCTCCTAAGGCTATCGAAGCTAAAGCTACAGCCGTCCCCACTTCGTGGCCAGAGTATCCGACGGGGACATCGAACGTTTTCCCGTAATCTTGTAATACAACTAGGTTGCAGTCTTCATAGGGCACAGGATACGCGGAAACGCAGTGCAGCAGACAAAACCGCTTATGGTGCGCCGAAATTATATCGTAAATGGTCTTTACTGCTTTCTTGTCAACCATGCCTGTCGAAATTATAAGTGGTATATTCTTGGAGGCAGCATATTTCAAGAATAATGGATTGTTGGAATCGCCCGATCCTATTTTGATGAATGGTGCTTTGTTGTTGACCAGGAAATCAAACGACACCTGAAAAAGTAATTAGAAGGTATTTAATACTTTCTTGTATTAATTAATTATACAATAAATATTAATACATAATTTATAGGTAGGTTTAGGTTTTCTCATCACAGAGTAAGTGTACCTACCTAATTTATATAAATAATGTGTCGCTTTTACTGTTAAATATGAAGGGAAGTAAATTATATAATATCCTATAACCTATTACGGCTACGGCAGCCAATCTCAACGATCAACCACGTACGCAGGATATATTATAGTGCTCAAGTGTGTGCGCAAACACAAGTGCACTCTCTATTCCCTTACCCTTATATTCCGATGGGTCACCAGCGTGACACGACCGGAGAGGGATTGGGCGCAGGACCAACTGCTTAACGAGCTTTCCGAGGCACGGGGTACAACACCGCCAACTTCCAGACTCCGGGCTGACACTGAGTATTTCTTAACAGTATAACTCAGGTACTTACAAATTTTAGCCCGATCCGGGGATCGAACCCGTGACCTCTTGCGCAGCCGTCGCTTTATGGTGCGATCCACTAACCACAACGCCATCGAGGCAGTAAAGTAAATATTATACGAACACATTAAAATAAAGACTTCTATTGACATGCTAGGTAATGATGATGTTAAAAACCATTAAGTCATAAAAAAAAATTATGTTGTTACCATATCCATAGCAGAGGCTGCGAGCGGTATGCCGACCTCGTTCGCATACTTCAACAGTTCTCTAAATTGGCTTTCATTAAATTCCAAACGGCTTTTATGATCCCCGTATGTTTTGCCCCACGAATTCGGGTTGTCATAGGGCCTCTCCAAGTACTTCTTCGTAAATCTTTCTTTGAGACATGTTTTTTGGAATTTGACACAGTTAGCTCCAGCATCCTGAAAGTACAAGACAATGCGATCACCCACATATTGAATTTTTAGCGAATATCAACTGTTTTACTTTACTAGATAGGTATAAAATTTATTTTAGACGATTGTTATCTTTTCATCACTTTGGTGAGTGCTATGAATCTGTCACAACAGTCAGTATATGTAGCTATCACATTCAATAATGTGTTTCTAGAATTAGTATCCATGAATTTGCATAATAAGCTCTGTGTTATATGCCCGTGAATATACAATTTGAAATGCATAGTGCATGTGGAACTTATACCTATGTACCTAAGTGCCATAGTTACTACATAAATTAAAAATTAAATAATTTATCCAATAGATTCCCTGCAACGCATTGCAACTTTATTGATATTGTAAGTAGGTAAGAACGTAATTAATGTTTTTCACATTACTTTGTTGTTCTGATGAGGTTATTTACGAAGTTCCTTTGTTTGCTTCCTTGTTACGTTTCGGCTAGCAAAGAACAACATAAACGACACTTACCTTCGCTGCTTTTATCAGCTTTTTTGCGATTTCAATGTCACCTTGGTGGTTTTGTCCCACTTCCGCAATTATAAAACAGGGATTGTTGCTTCCAATTTTAATGTCGTCGGTTATCTTAACTTCGCCCATCTTCACAGCTGGTGTATTCCATAAAAACAAACAAACTTAAACTGACTCGGCGCGAACTGAACGCTAAAGGACTGTCACTGTAATGCGAGGGTTTATCGACCTCACGCTCAAGATCAGATTCGGTAAATAAGGTCAATTCAATATAAAGCGAGCTGTTGGGTGCGAGCCCGCCGCACTAGTGCGCCCGCGGCGTCGCGGTACCCACTCCGCATGATAATTGATAAAAACCAGTATGCCGGCCGACTACGCTCTTGACCACGCACACACGCGTCTCGGAGGTAAACAACACAAGTAAACGAATCAATCGATGTATAAAACTTTTATTAGTTATGTACAGGCACAGATGTTTGGTATTTACATAGCTTAATACCTACATATTATCGCAGTATTATTCAGACAAGGATCGTTAGTCATTGTTTTGTTAGTACCGTGCATTACTACACCGTGCAAGGTTCAAATGGCGCACGAGGCCATCTGCACGACATCTTTGTGGTTCTTAAACTTATCACCGAGAGCCCGGTTCACTCTAGATTCGGTTGGTTTGCCCTAGGAAATTGGAAATGTAGCGGCCTGCTTCGACTAGTTTGACTAGATCTACGTCGGTGTTGACGCCCAGCCCGTATAGGAAGTAGACCAGGTCCTCGGTGGCGAGGTTCCCGCTGGCGCCCCGCGCGTACGGACACCCGCCCAGCCCCGACACGGATGAATCCACAGTCTTTATACCAAACTGTAAAAACAAGTCTTGTTAAATATAATCGCGATGACGTCATACTAAGACGGGCGATGGGTGTGATGAGATTTTATGTTTAGTCTGTAGGTACTCTTACGTGTAAGTTTGAAATCCTTATTTTTATCGTGTAAATAAACCCGCTTATCGGGCGATATGTGTATTATTTGTAAAAGATACTTTGCGTTGTTGCTATAAGATTACGTCTCTGTGACATTCAAGCGCGTCTGATAGGGAACTTATTTGGATACAAAATTACAAAAGTTAATTTACCTACTTTTCTTTTATATATTATTTTATACTTTTATTGACACTAAATGGTACCTACTCTATAATAGATTGCAAATAACAAGTACAAGTAGGTCGATTGTGCGACTGACGTTATTTTCTCAGGAGTGGATGGTATAACAGGATACGGGATATTGATGTATTTTAAATTATTTATTTTATGATTTTTTATTACCATCACTTTATAGGCTTCACTCCCATTATTAATCCTCTTTATTTATTAATGTTATGATTTTTTTATAATTTCCTTACATAACTAAAGTCAGGAGGATAGGAGTATTGGAGGCAGGAAAGAGGATCCAGGGCGCCGAAGCACAGCTAGGGACGCACCGGCAATAAACTCATAATAAATCATGATGTATCATTATTTCAGCGTTTATTCTATTTATTTTATTATTAGATGGAATATTGTACCTACTCTCTGCAAGGTGCTTGTTTCACAGAGACACGACACTCTTTTTTTACAAATTCTTGGAGATGACAAACCGAATTCCAGAAATCATTGAGCTGTAGCTATGAATCTCGTTAGCAAGTAAGAAAACCCTTTAACATATGTAGCGGATATGGGCAGTATATACTAAATAGGTAGGAATATTACAATTAGGAAAAATCCTGTGTTATGAAGTAGTATGAAGTCTATATTTACACAAACAACTATAATAAAATCACAGCAGTTACATCCGTCATGGATGGAAAAAATTACATTTTTACAGATTCAGAAAAGGCACACCAAAAATGGTTTGCTTGCTATTAAAATGACTAGATGACTGACTACCTCCGTAGCGCAGTGGCTTGTGGGATGTACATTTAGGCGACGGCTGCGCTTGGAGTCCCGGGTTCGATCCACAAGGTCGGGTCAAAAATTTGTTCCTGAGTTTTTCTGTTAAGAAATTTTCAGTGTAAACCCGAAGCCAGGAAGTTGGCGGTCTTGTGTTTTCTGAGCCTAATCCCTTTTCGTGCGTGTCACTATGTTGTCCTCCCGTAAGGAAATATAGTGTGTGTGTGTATGTGTGTACACACACCCACCCACACACTGGGGCACTATCCGTTTTCTATCTTCTACTCATCGACAGTGCCGGCTATCTATCCTCTTTTCCTTACGCTCCAATTCATGCAAAACTATACACAATGTCAATCGTCAAACGTTCAAATGTCAAGCTTATTGAGTCGGGAACGACAGATCGAATTTTCATTCCCCACTACGATAAAACCATACATAGAGATAAAGTTTATAATACCATGATACATAGATTGAATATTGAAATCAGTTACACTTACCTCTAATCCAGCCAACAAGTTAGACAGCCCCTGACCGTAGGTGTCGTGGAAATGCAACGCGAGCTCCTCTGGCTTGGCCACGGAGAGCACCTCTCGCACCAGCCTGCGCACGGAACCCGCCGTGCCCACGCCTATCGTGTCGCCGAGGGACACCTCGTAGCACCCCATGGCTAGGAGCTCTTCGGTTATCTAGTACGATAGACGGATACAGTTAGTAGGTGGTATCTACCTAGGTAGGTAGGTATCAGTATAAATATTTTCAATTAATTGAAAGGGATATATAGGTAATTTCATTAAATTTAGTTTCATATACACTTCTGGACATATCTATTGGCCCACCTTAGAGTTTAGGTTTCGATGGCCTCTACTGAAATATGACTGCTAGATAGGACAAAAACTATTCATGCAGATTTAAATCTGATACATTTTACCATCTTTTTCGAACGTATTGTTTTAAATTTGAATTCAGAATACCACAAAACATGGAGTAAAATCAAGTTTTCTTAGTATTCGATTGTTAGATATCAACAAACAGATAGATAGATACACTTTATTTCACAAAATTTACATTAGTCCAACAGGCTCCAAATTCTCTTATGTTTCTTTAAATTCTGTGTTCGAAAATCAAAGAAACGATTGTATCATATGATGAATGTCCCAGGTACAAAACTGCATAAAAACTTTTTGCTCGACCTAATATAAAATTTTAGCTAGGACCATCGAAACTGTAAATGCAAGGTGGGCCAATAGATGTGTCCTACAATATAGTGATCTGTGGATGTGTCCAGCCTGGAGTGTAATATTAATTTCATTACAACTTTTAATATATTATTCATGTATACCTATAATAAAAGAGTAAAAAAGCTGTGTATGTACGCTGAATATATTTCTCAAAATAACTAGGGCCGATCAAAAAACAGTAACAGATTAAGCCCAAGTCTGTTTGTTCTCGCTAATGTCAGAAACTAGTGAACGGATTTGAATGAAACTTTTTTTATTGTTTAGTTGAGAAGTCAGGGCACTATAAGTTGTATAAATTATTTTGAAGACTAGACTATCTGATGTAGAACCACATCAGCCCCGCCAAACAATAAGAACTAGATCAATGGAGCCTTAACTAAAGTTTTTCAGTTTGATGAGCATTTTATGATGCCATGGAAAAAAATGTAACATCTGATGTGGAACTTTATCCCTCTTATTCCAAAACGTGGTTTAAAATAAGTAGTGGGATTAATACTGGCAATAACTGAAGAATTAGAGTAAACATTATTACAAAATAAAGTTTTACACAGTTAATAGATACCTAGCGCCATCTATTGGTGTAAAGTGAAAACTCTCTCCCGTAACAAAGTGAGGAGGGCGGCCACTAGTAACATATAAAGAAAGGCGCACATGGCAAAATACTAGAGGTCACTCCATCTTCATTCGCATGGAATTCGGTTTGCCACAAAAAAAATCATGCAGAATCTTACGACTTCTTTTTAAAACAAAGGCTATGAAAAAGCTTTACTACTTACTTTACAAAAATACTTTTTGTGGCAAACTGAATTCCACGAGAGCGAAGTTGCGGGAGACCACTATTTTCATATAGATAGCTAGATAGATAGATATTCTTTATTGCACAAAAACAAAATACAAGTATGATACAACAACAACAGACAGTACAATAAGGCGGTTTTATCGCTTCTAGCATATAATATGTAATAAACGTTTCGTGAAAGCAACGTTTCATATAGGTAGTAGGTAAACGTTGTGTGTGTGTTAAGTGTTAGAGGCCAGCCTGCTCACAGTATGCTTTTTTCATGCAGGTTGGCATGCCTACAACCTGCAAAGGAAGTACAGCCTTTAAGCAAGATCATAACATATCCTAAATTGTATACTGAATGAGATTCAGTATCTGTATATTAAGGCGTATCTGTATCTGTATTTGCCGTGTGGTCCCCGGCAGAGTAGAATAGGCCACCCTCACTCTTACCGAAGTGTCGTAAAAAGCGACAAGGGTAAAGCTGCTGGCATGATCATCAGCACCCAGAGAAGGAAAACTCTGCATTTATATCAAAACCCTCGCCAACCCGTCTGCCAAGCGTGGTGAGTATGGCAATTACCCCTCATGTGATTGAGGGAGGCCCGTGCCCCAGCAGTGGGGACTCAAATGGGCTGATGATGATGATGATGATATTAAGGCGACACTCATCGATACTAGCGCCGCCAATTGATTTATATTGATTGTGGCGAACAGAAGACTTTTTTTTTAAAAGTGAGCAACAATAGTATCGCAATATCGCCCCGTGCAATAAAGAGTATCAAGTATCGTTTTCGGAAATAAGAGGGCATTTACATTTGGTATTTGGTGCCCACATGCGGAGTGTGAGAATGGTATGCCACAGGGTGGCCAACGGGAGCGGGGATGCCTGCATTTGACTTATCAGCCAATACAAATGCCTCCTTACTGATTTTTGAAATTGAAGTTAATAACTTTTGAAGTACATAATCAAGGCAACGAAATCAAAAATCGTTTTTATACTAAACGTTGGTACGAAATTATCGTTATGTCAAGTGTTGTTATCTCAAACATTTATTATTCAAATTAAATGTTTAATATCGTTTTCTTTTATGTGGAAGGGAGGCAAACGAGCAAGCGAGTCACCTGATGTTAAGTGATCACCGCCGCCCATGGACATCAGCCATGCCAGAGAGAGTGGAGATCAAGTAAACGCACCCTGAAGACGTAGTATGGAGTAGAATTATTAATAGAAAATTTAAACACTGAAATCGTACTATACCTTAGCAATACCCTTTGGGCTCACTGGACCATCATATGGACAGCCAACAACACAGGACACATATCCCCTAACTCTCAGTCCATCTTTCACAGCCTGGTCAGCAACACTCTTGAACCGTTTCAAACCTTCTTCCACAGAACAATTCAAATTCTTTTGAGAGAATCCTTCTGATCCTGCAGGGAATATCGCCACTTCTTCGGCATTGCATTTTTTCTGTAAGGAAAAAGAGATTACTGTATTGGGGAAGGTTAACACGCAATGATCGCGCAAGCAAAAAGGGTAATTGAGTTCTATTATCCATATTTTTTGTTGTAGATAATCAGGCCTTCACAACTATAGCTAAGAATACAACCGAAAAAATTATAAAACAAATTATGTAGTGCCTTTATATAAATCACGATTTTTTAAAAATAAATAATTCACAAATAATGTTAAGTAATTGCGATATTTATCTGGGCACTCTTCTATCCATAGGTTCTGGAGTCTTAGAGCTAGATTCCATTCCATTTTTCCTAGATTGGTGCGTTATCTCGCCCCTGCCATCGTCTCTAACCCCAGGGTCATGTAAAAAGTGCCAGACTATGACTATTATAGACTATATTGTTAGCATTAGAAGTCATTGAAATAACCTGAATATTAGACTTTAAGGAATTTTTTGTAAAATAAATTTATCATTCTGCAAGCAAAATAAATATAACAAATTCTAGTGCTTGTTCACGTAAAACGCGCGGGTGCAGTAAAGGGCGCAAGCCCGATACTTAGGGGACGTTCAAGTATTACGTAAGCAGATTTATTACAATTATTTACTTGTCAGTTAAAGTAAGCAAAGCTCTTACCCCTTCTCCCCATGCTTACGTAAACATTTTTAGATTTTTTGTCAAAGCTCGGCAACCCTACTAACCATATGCATTTATTTGTAGGTAATTCCCCGAAAAGGCGAAAGATTTATACGTTTTGAAGGGAAACCAGAGGAAACGCCCTGTTGGTCTAGTGCTTTAAGTACTGGGCCGTGATCACGGGGTCCTGGGTTCGATTCCCGGGTCGACCGAAAAATATGATTCGATTCTTTCGAACATAGCTCGGGTTTGTGATCACCAATCCGCATTTGGCAAGCATAGTGATTAAGCCTAATCCCATCATAGTAGCGATGACTTGATTTCTCTGATGGAGGCTTTTGCCCTGCAGTGGGACAGTTTATAGGATGGTACTTTACTAATTCCCCGAAAATACGTTTCGTTTTCAAGCAAACAGAATATGAGCGTTGCCATTTGTGTAAAAAAGAAAATAATTATCGATGACGTAATCATGTTCCAGACTCCTCCACTCCTCATGTCATCCAAAATAAGAAAATCAAAGACCCCTCGCCCCCCATAGTGCTTACATAATACTTGAACGGCCCCTTAGAACGCATATGTGTTATGTGAACGCTTGGATAAATAATTTCATGTTGGGTATATCACCACATCCATCAACAGGGCCGTCTCGATTCGAGTTATGACAGGCCATCTCAGAAAGCCAGCGTGAATCAGCGCTTGCGCTATGGGTACTGTAGGCCCAATCAGGGCGAAAAGGGAAGTAAAAAGGTTAGCAGCGAATTTGTGACTCTACTGATGCTGCAGGTGACTATGGGCGGCTATTACTTACCATCGGCGCACCCGTGAATTTGGTCAATTTACAAGAGAGGTGCATGAAATATACCTATCTATTTGTTAAATTATATTATTTACTTACAGCAGTTTCATACCCCTTAAGATTTGGTACAAGTACAGGATAATTAACTCCAGGAATTCGTTGGATAGTATTCATTACATCCACCCCATCAGCCATCTGCTTAACCCATTTGGGACTTACAAAACTGAAAGGAATAAAAGGCATATTATTATCCTGGTATAATTATTTAAAGAAAGAATGAAAGGAAGATTTATTATCATGAGTAGGAACATTTACTATTGGCTGTTTATGAAAATCTTGGCTTTATTTATGTCATTGACAAGCACATTTTTCCGACGTTTACTCTATCGTTTGCTTGTCTACTGTATCGAGTCTGTGTGGTCACTTGTTGCAGTTGAATGATTAAAAAATGCGCAATATTATGTCGAACTAAATGATCAGAGTAGTTACTTATAGGATTTCCTTTTTTTTTGCTACCATGTACCTTATTTTACAGTAAAGTAAAAAACTGTGAAGAACCGTTACCGACCAACTTGTCTGTCAGTAACAACTTATCTGCAACAATTTCAGTTACTCCGTGGCCATGGCACTTGTAACAGTGCCAAAATATCGGAAATTCAAAAATGTATGTGATAGAAATCCTGTAAATAACTATTTTAATCTTAGTGACTGTTTAAACTAAAATAAATTATGTCTAGTGGACTGGTTAAATTAATTTTAAAAAAACCTGGCAGACTCAATGTCCTTTAGACCAGCTTCAGCTAATTTTCGTATCAACTCGACTTTAACATCTGTAGGCACAAACTTAGCTTCATTCTGCAGTCCATCTCTTGGGCCTACTTCATAAATTCGAATCTGAGATGTTGTTGAGCTCTGAGAAAAATTCAAATTTTATAAGTGGATAACTTTCCTAAAATTACATAATAAATTATTGTAATAGGTATTTTAGGATTTGTGTTAACTAGTGGACTTTCAGCACTTTAATATTCCTATACTATTTATATCATCTCAAGCTCAAGAATGTAACTCAAAAATGTAAGATAACCGAGTTGAATATGACTGAGATCCATCTCGCTCATTTTTAACTCCTATCACAGAGCATTGAGAGTACTAGTTACTTCCATAAATGAATACTCAATGGCTTATTGCTTTGCATCAGGTACAGGAAGGTGGTACTTATATGTATAATTTATTAGAACACATTATGGACACTGTTAGGGCACTAGCTCCTATTATACTAATCTTAGGAGAGAGGAAGCGGGATTTAGCATTAATGTTGTTCTGTTTTATAATATGTCATTTAATTATTTTTTTTATGTAAATATATAGCAACTTAAGTATTTATTTTTGTCTGTATTATATTTTTATTTATTATTGCACGTTACTCATATAAAAGAAAAAAAATGTAATATCACATGTTAACATAACTATCAGTCGCCTATGTACCTACCTATGCTGTAAGGGAAAATCACGTAAATTGTTTTATTTATTAATTTTTACTTACCAAATGACGACGAGGTGCAAGTTTGCGCGAAAACTTGAAAGTCACGTTGAGAAAGTTCATTCTTATAATTTGTGTAGCAAAAAGTATAATAAGAATATATTCATAGAGCAATAGTGTAACGGTACGAATAGTACGTACATAATCAACTTTTCTTTTATCAATTTGTTTACTTAAGTATTGATAACAGTCTTTCGTTAATTTTTTTTGACAATGACAAAATATTGCAGTTAGGGATGGCGATCTGAAATCGATTAACCGAAGAATCGTTTTTGGAGTCAAAATGATCGTTTTATAACTTAGAGCATTGGTTTAATGCTCTAAGTTTTATAAATATGTAGTATTGAATCGATTCAGTGAATCGATTTTTCATCTTTGAAAATTGACTTTCAATTTTTTTCTATTAACTTCTATGAAACTATTTCCAATTAATTGAATGTACCAGGAGCCATTTATTTTCATACGACATATATCACTAAAACATAGTTGTCGACTACAGGCTGGCTAGGAAGCCTTTTGTATGAGAAATATATTCTGTTCTTCTTTGCCTTTGGCTTCGTCTGTTTGCTGTCAGGTCTTAGCGGTGGTTGTAATTTGCTCATTTTATTAATATATTTTATTCACCTATTTAAATCACTCTTTCATTCATACAGTCCATTCCTATAGCTCACATTTTGGTCCTTCACCCGTAAATTGAACCATTTATTTAGATTTCACGTAGCTTTGTTCGCATTCATTTTCATTTAGTTTGTTTCTTTGTCTTGTCAAAAATTTTCTTGTCGGAAATTTTCACATTTTTTTATTGTAATGTTTACGCGTTCCAAAACCACCGCTAGGCTTCTTGCCGAGGAATCTGAGAAGCCTTTGCCATCGGAGGAGCCCAAGGGCTCCGTGTCGAAGCCCCCGATGGCAGAGGAAGTGTTGCTGGCCGGCCCTCTTCTCCCGGAGGAGATGCATTTCTCCGATTCTTTATCCCGGGGGGAGGGCGACGACCGCTCTATTTCTTCCAGATCCAGCTCCAAGAGCGTTCTAATTAAATCTGCTGAGGTGCGGCTGAAACGAAAGCTCGCCGAGGTTTCAAAAAAGGAGCAGCAAGCAGCCAGCGAAGCGGCCCGCGTGCGAGAAGAAGCGGCCCGCGTGCGAGCAGAAACGGCCCGTAAGATCGCTGCGAGGGAGGAAGAGGCAGCTCGCGCGGAGTTCGCGCTTGCCGTGGCTGAGGCCGAGGAGCGAGGATCGCGAAGGTCGCGATCTCGCCGCTCGAGCCGCAGTTTGACCGCCGAGTGGGTGGATCAACAAAATATGGTTGGTCCACAAAATGAGGTAACCAATCCTATTATAAGTCTTTCAGCGGATGTAGGGCCCGTTACTGCGCCACTAACTGAAAAACCACCTCACTCTGATAAGCCACCTCATGTTAATAAGCCGGTCAGAGGGGAGTCTCAGCCGCGAACTGTGACACTAGAGGTGTCACAGTTATTATCGTTGGTATCTCTGAGACACGGAGCCTCTGTCCCGCTACCCCTATTTAGCGGCAACATCACTGAGTGGTTGCTTTTTAAAAAGGCGTACAGCGACAGTAAGCCATCGTATACCGCCCCAGAAAATTTGGCGAGGCTTAGAGTTGCTCTCCAGGGGGAGGCTCGTGATATTGTAGGGTCTTTGCTGCTTGTTTGCGACGACCCCGACGACATAGTACGGGCCCTCGAACTCTATTATGATCAACCTGAACGAATCGTACTAAATGAAGTACGTGCGATACGCAGTATGCCACGTTTAGGTAAATGCAGCAAAGACACCGTTTTACTAACGACAAAATTAAGAAGTTGCATAAGAACAATGCAGCTTCTAAATAAAAATGATTATTTGTTCTCGCCTGAATTGTTTAATACAATTTATTATAAATTAACACCGTTGTTACAGGACAAGTGGTTGGATTTCGCTCATTTGCATGATTCCAGCCGTCCTAAGCTCGTCCTTATGGTTGAGTTCCTGGAGGGTGAGGCGAGCAAGAGAATACGTTATGCACCGTACGATGATCCTCTCGCTGCCACGGCGCCGCCTGTGGAGAAGCCTGCGAACTCAGCATTTCGTCCGGTTACTCGCAATCCTTTTCTTCCTGTAGCTGCGCGAACGACACTTCATACAAATAAAGCAGCATGCAATGCGGCGAGGTGCGCTGCTTCTCAGGTCGGTTCATGTTTATATTGTGTAGAGTCGGGCCATAGTGTGCGAAAGTGTCCAAAATTTGCAGCTCTGGGTAACGAGGAGCGCTTGTCGTGGGTTCGTAGTGCTAGGGTGTGTGAGAGGTGTCTAAAGAACAGTCGTCACAATTGGCGATTGTGCACGTCTAAATGCGATAAGTGCGGAGCCCTCCATAACGGACTTTTGCACAACTCATTCTCGGCCGCCGTATCAATTCCAAATTCTAGTGTTATCGAGCCAATTTCGTCCAAGTCCGTGACAGTGACATGTGACAGTGATAAGCAAAATCAAATTGAAAAAATAAATACATCGGCTTCAAATGAGTTTGAACTTGTAAAAAATAATTCGATTTCTTCAGATTCCAAAGAGCAAAGAGGCCGAGTTTTGTTGAAAATCGTACCTGTGATAGTTTCGGGGCCAAACTGCGATCGTGAAACCTTCGCTCTTTTGGATGATGGATCGACAGTTTCGATGATCGATTTCGAGTTAGCTGACGAGTTGGGTCTGTCAGGTGATGAAGACCGTATTCACATCGAAAGCGTGACAGGTTCCCGGGGGGGTGTTCGGTCAAAATTAGTTAGTTTCGGTATTCGGGGCAAAAATTGTTCTGATATTTTCAAAATTACAAACGCTCGAGCAATTCCAAACTTATTACTGTCGCCTCAATCGGTTTCTTCTCAGGACCTCCGAGGTTTTGAACATTTAAATGATATCGCAGAGCAGCTCGCTTATGTCAATGGGTCTCCCAAGATTTTGATTGGCATAAGTGATTGGCAGATGTTGATGTCACTGGAGAACCGTATTGGTAGGCCGGCGGAACCGGCAGCGGTGCGAACTGTTCTCGGATGGGTAATTTTCGGAGCAATGAATAGATTTTCGGCTCCATTTATAACCATCAATCATTGCATGGTTTTGTCTAAGGATCAGGAACTTGATGTTTTAATAAAGGATAATTATCGTTTAGAAAATATAGGTGTAAAACTTCAAGAGCCATTTAGCGCGTCCGAGAGGCATGCGTTAAATATTCTTGGGGTTGGTTTACCATGGCGGGAGGATACTCCATCCGTACCAGACATTTATAACATTGCCATGACTCGCCTCAAGAATCTAGGTAATCGATTTTTCAAGGATCAAACATACTTGGACCTTTATAAATTACATATTGAAGCTTACGTGGAGAGAGATTACGCGGAAAAGTGTATTGATTCTCATCAGCATCCAAGAATCAGGCGCGACCCGCTAGTATTAACTTTTGTTGGAAATCGACTGGGCGAGATTTCCGAACTTACCTCGCAGAGTGATTGGCGTTGGGTTCCGACAGCTCCGAATGTAGCAGATGACGCCACTCGCTCTTCGGTCAAAAACTACGACATTTTAGACAGGTGGCTTCATGGGCCTCCTTTTTTGAAACTAAATGAATCCGAATGGCCTATGGAGGATTCCAATGAAGTTGAATTGGTAGAGGTACTGGAACTGAAGAGCCAGTGGCGTAGCGTGCGTTGTCGGGGCCCCGTATAAAAAAAATGTTTGGAGGCCCTTATATGGGGGTAAAGATTTTTATTTATTTTCCTCACCCCTTGGGGGCCCTCGTGGCCCAGGGGCCCCGTATAATTGATACGGCAGATACGGCGGTAGCTACGCCCCTGTGAAGAGCAATGAAATTGTAGTCTCGCGCGAGAGCGCTTCAGTCCCGGACGTTAACCGGTTCAGTTCGTGGATTCGTCTCCTTCGAACCACAGCCAGGTTATATCAGTTTATAAGACTCCTCAAAGAATGTTGTCAATTTCAGACGCGGCAGCAGCGGCCACATCCGCTACTCGCCCGTGACATCAGGAAGGCTGAAGAACATCTACTGAGGGCGAGCCAGTCTAGTTGCTTTACTGAGGAGCTGCTGGCGGTTAAGGATGGAAAATCACTTCCAAAAAACTCGCGTCTGAGAAATTTGAAGGCAACGATTAGTGAGCGAGGTTTCCTGGTGCTTGACAGCCGTATCAAGGCATGTCAGGAGGTTCCCGAGGGTATGAGGGTCCCTATTATTCTAGATGGGCGCTGTCACACTGTCAGGCTGTTGATTCGCCTTTATCATGAGTGGGCCGGACATGGTCATAATGAAACCGTCGTCAATGAGTTGAGACAGCGTTTTTATATATTGCGATTGAGACCGACTGTCCGAAGTGTTGCTTCTTCTTGCTTGAAGTGCCGCATCAAAAAAGCTGCGCCAGTATCTCCCCCAACCGGTGATTTACCAGATTTTCGGCTGCAACATCATCAGCGCCCTTTTACCTTCTGCGGCCTAGATTACTTCGGTCCCTTTGATGTTACCGTGGGCAGAAGGCGGGAAAAGCGGTACGTCGGCTTGTTCACATGTTTGGTAACGAGAGCCGTTCATTTGGAGGTGGTGCACAGCCTGTCGGCGGATTCTGCTGTTATGGCCCTGCGTCGGTTTATGGCCCGAAGAGGATGTCCCCAGCGGATATATTCCGATAACGGAACTGCCTTTGTTGGGGCTAGCAGGGAGATGAATCGACTTTGGAAGCCTGTCGCAGATTTCGCTGTCACCAAGAAAATAGAATGGCACTTTCTTCCCCCAGCAGCACCATTCATGGCGGGAGTTTGGGAGCGTCTAGTCGGCACCGTGAAGCGAACCCTGGCAGCTATTTTATCAGAGCGAAGCCCTAAAGAAGAGACACTCGTTACGTTGTTGGCGGAAGTGGAGAGCATCGTCAATTCAAGGCCGTTAACACATGTGCCAGTTGCTGCCGAGGAGGAGCTGGCTCTCACACCCAACCATTTTCTTTTGGGATCCTCTTCTTCTCTGCCCCTTACCAGTGAACCTTTGACAGACAATGTGCTGATGACGAGGTCCGCCTGGAAGAAAGCAATGAGGCTAGCAAATCATTTTTGGACCAGGTGGGTCCGAGAGTATCTGCCAACTTTGGCACCTCGGCGGCGCCCTAATTGCCCTCGGGAGAATTTGAAGGTGGGTGACATCGTTATTATTGGTGATAGTGGCTCTCCAAGAGGAGTTTGGCCGAAGGGCAGAATCACGGCGGTATATCCAGGCAGAGATGACACGGTGCGGGTGGCGGATGTCGCCACTGCGGCTGGAACGTTCAGGCGACCAGTTCGCAAACTAGTGAAGATTTGCGGTAGTGCTTAGTTGGTAAAAATATATATATTAGCTTTAGTTTTTTTATGGCATGGATATTTTTACGTTTTATATATTTCAAGGCTGTTTAGTTTGTTTTGAGCCTGGTCAGCCTGTAGTCTGCTTCTCCAGTAAGGCTGAGCCTCACGGGCGGGAGTATGTCGACTACAGGCTGGCTAGGAAGCCTTTTGTATGAGAAACATATTCTGTTCTTCTTTGCCTTTGGCTTCGTCTGTTTGCTGTCAGGTCTTAGCGGTGGTTGTAATTTGCTCATTTTATTAATATATTTTATTCACCTATTTAAATCACTCTTTCATTCATACAGTCCATTCCTATAGCTCACAATAGTTTTTTTGTATGGTTTTCGGGTGATATCCGCCATGTTTTGAAAATATCACGAACTCGAGATTTGGGCTTCAGGAGCCCAATTCTCGTGCTTGTGATATTTTGAGAACATGGCGGATATCATCCGAAAACCATACAAAAAAACTGTTTTAGTGATATATGTCGTATGAAAATAAATGTCACGAGCCCGAGAATTGGGCTCCAGGACCCCAATTCTTGTGCTCGTCACATTTATTTACATACGACATATATCACTAAAACATAGTTTTTTTGTATGGTTTTCAGGTGATATCCGCCATGTTTTCAAAGTGTCACGAGCGAGCACGAGGAGCCCAATTCTGGGGCTCGTGATATTTTTAAAACATGGCGGATATAACCGATGTTTTAGTGATATATGTCGTATGAAAATAAATATCACGAGCACGAGAATTGGGTTCCAAAAGGGCTCGTGACATTTCTTTTCATACGACATATATCACTAAAACATATTTTTTTGTATGATTTTTAAGTGATATCCACCATGTTTTTGAAATGTCACAAACCCGAGAATAATATTACTCAGCACCACGACTTTATAATAAGATCTCTTATCTATAACCTTCTTGCTAAGCACAGACCAAAAAAAAAAACTAAGCTTAGGCATAGACATGCACCCAACTTACTTGAAAAACTGCGCGAAGCCCTTAGGACTGGGGCAATGACTAAGAGACTGGGCCCATGGGTGACTTGCTGGCTGGGCGACGATTTTTCTCTACAGCACCCGTATAAAATCTACGTCAGAACTAATTGGATCTCTTTCACACTCTGCGACGTTTTTTCCGAAAATGGCACATTCCGCTGATGTTCCGTGCTTTTCGGTAGGAAGGACGACGAGAGGACGTGTAGTCTAGTAAGTAACTATAAGTGGCAGCACTTTGTATTGACTAAAGCATGCTCCACACTTAGCCGCGAACACTAGATATAAATATAGCGTAATATATTTAATGAAAGATGTGAAATTTTGACCGTGCGAGAGCCACGCTTCGGCATGAATGGGTCGGCTCGACCGGAGTGATACCACGGCCTCATAGAAAACCGGCGTGAAGCAGCATTGTGCTGTTTGCTGTACCGGAGGCCCAATCCGGGGAAAGGGGAGTTTAAAGGTTGGCAGCGCTCTTGTGACTCCACTGGTGTCACGCGCGTGTTCATGGGCGGTGGCAATCGCTTACCGTTCGCTTATCGCTTATCGCTCTGGTGATCCGTCTGTTCGTCTGCCACCTATCACATAAACAAAAAAAAAACAAAGAAAAGGTATATTCTGCTTTACTCTGTGTTTTAACCACATACTAAACTCAGATTTTTGATTCGGCGAACTAAACTGACAGCTGCAAACGTTAAGTTCCCATAGATTTTGACACTGCATTTGCCGACAAAAGTAGCAAAAATGTATGGGAATGACACATTGACACCTGTCAGATTAGTTCGTCGAATTAAAAATCAGAGTTGAATAAAAACATGGTTTTTACACCAATGAGGTTGAAACATTCAAATTAGTTAAGGATAAATTGTCTATGGTTACAAATTTTTGAGCTAAATGCAGCGTGTGGAGCTCCACATAAGCAGAAAAAAAAGCAATTGAATAACAAAAATGACATTGACATTAATGACGTGTGTTTTAATTTTTTTTCTTGGCTGTGTCGTTATCGTTTACGCCCGGCTTTCTTTATAAGTAGATATTTAAAATTAAGTTAATTATATAAGAGAACAAGTCGAAAATCTCTAAAGATACTTTCTTCGTGATTTTAAAAAGTTTTTCGTGATTTTAAACATGGGTAACTATGATAATTCATTGTTATTAGACGATGTGTTTCAAAGTCAAACTTACTTATTCCTGTTTCTACTTTTCAGCGGTGAACAGTGCCACATCTTTCATTTTATCGTCAATTTTAGCACTACTTATATTCTCTGGAATGCAAATGTACAAGCCATTGCTAGTGAAATCACCGCTGACAATAATATTTGGAGGTTACCTGGGTTCGCTTATGTTCATGTTCTTCGTTACTGTATCCTTGATTTAAAAGTTAATTTGACCACATAACTACATATGTATACATGTCCTTAATAAATGATGCTGTACATATTCATTATTGATAAGATAAGCCTGAAAGAATATTTAAGGCGACAAGTAGCCTAACTAGCGACACCGATCGTTTTGAATTGTTAGCTACTAAACCGGATCTATTTCAAATAATTTAGGAGCGGGAGTCTCTTAGCAAACATTTACACTATTTATTTAATAATTGTACACTACTTTTTGATCTTTTTTTGGTCTCGAAATTTTGATTAACACTATTAGTGGCTGTTTTTGTCGGTAATTTAAATTTCGCGTACAAAAGCAGACCCAAAAGTTAAGTATAAGTATGAAATAAAAAGTATAAGTGTTTTTCGAGATGATGCAGCTTAGAAATTGTTAAAAAGGTATCTGGTTTAGTTGCTAACAATTTAAACCAATTTGCGCTGCTACCCGTCATTTTAAGATGTGAATTGTTTTAATTATAGTTATTAGGATTGGAATGGAAGAAGAAGACATTGCGCCGCCTCTAGACAGATAACCTGGTGGAAACAGTGCAGGAGGATGATGATGATTTGAATTGGGGTTACCACAGCATTTGAGGAGCCCCAGAAGAAAACTCGTAAAATATACTTTTAAAAAATGCAATGATTGTAACTTAAAAATACATGTATCTCTGATTTTAGTCTAACTTCAGAAAAATAATTGTATGATTTTAACGAGATTTTATGCGACCTGAATGATGTAGGTATGTTATGTAAGAGTCATCATCATCGTCAGCCGATTTAAGTCCCCACTGCTGGGGCACGGGCCTCCCTAAATCACATGAGAGGTAATTGCCATACTCACCACGCTTGGCAGATGGGTTGGCGAGGGTTTTGATATAAATGGAGAGTTTTCCTTCTCTGGGTGCTGATGATGATGTTATTTAGGAGTACTAGGAGCTAACAGAAAAAAAATATTAGGGCATAAAGTGGATTTATTGGCTTTTGTTCCGGAGCTCCTCATTTATTCTAATATAAAACATGAAACAAATTTTATTGATTGACCTATACTAAATTTTATTGATTGAACCTACTTATGATAAAATTGTGGCAGAGTTAATAATGGAGAAAATTTTGTTACTTACTATCATATCCTTAACCAGAATCTTACAGGCTGTTGGTAATTTAGAGGCTACACTATTTGGCAAAAATTTCCAACTGAAGTTACCTGAAATTGTGTTGTCAATGGCGGTGTCGCTAGTGGCTGCAGGGATGGTTCATAGAATCTGTTTCACTACATGGTATGTATCTACTTATCAACTACATAGCGAACTGTTATACCAAATTATGTGTAGATCCTCTTCAAATTTATCATGGCAGAAAAATAAAAGACAGTAAGCCATGAGCAGTAGTGTCTGAGACATGTGTTAGATACACATGTCTACAATTATTACTTCCAGAAACACTAGAACTGTACTGCAAACATTATTATCTCCCTTTTTACAAAATCAGGAACTAAGGATAGTTCTGGAACAAAATTCATACCAGCCCCTTTTAACATAGTGTTATGAGATGACATGAGATTCAGTATGGAAATAACTTTAGATAGCTACCTATTTATAATAAGGTGGATTGTGTTTCATTGTCCTTGACCCTTTATTCTGTTCTTTGGTTATCTAGGGTTTGGGTTTTAAAGATTGCTTTCTTTGACTTTTTAATTTTTTCAATATTATTTTCATAATTAAATATTCTTTTCGCAATCCTCATCGCCACACTATTCATGACAGAGGTGCATGCTCAGACTCCAACCATGACCCCCTGTAAGGAAGGCACATTTTTGTCCTCTGAGCAAAAGATTGAAATCTATGTATAAAAAAATGTTTATAAATACATGTTTTTATACATAGATTTCAATCTTTTGCTCTGGATTTTTCAAATGAATGTTCATATTTCAACCAATGGCAGTGGGGGAAAACAATGTGGGGAAACCTGTACGTCTCAGATGGTTTTTCAAAATTGTGGATACCTTCAATATTTGAGATAATGATTCTGAATGCATAACTGGTTCCCCTGTCTAAGGGTTGCGAAGGTCATACGGCAGTCACTTCAATGTAATTTACAGACTTCCCGAATCCTGGATCATGGTCTAAACATACCCCGGGTACAGTAGTACATACACTAAGATGATTAGGATGTAGATTTCAATCTTTTGTGCATAAAGTATAAGATTTGGTCCATTGATGAAATTATGCGGTTTTGATAGTAGAATATTATGATATAATATCATGTTTTATATAAAATAATAATTCACAATTTTTTTTCTCTTTTCAGCTTGATATTTTCTATAATAACAGTGTACTACATGAATAAACTGTCACAAAAGACATACTCTACTGCTGCTCCAGTTGCTGCACCTGTGAAAACTCGCCGTCACAAATAGTCTCCTTGTATATTTGGATAATTATTATATAATTTTTGGTATCTGCATTTTGTAATAATGTCTCAATACATTTTTCCAAAAAATATTTTTTATTTCTTCTAGTGGTACTTTACTTTCTGTGTATATATTAAGAAATGAAATACAAAAGGAGTTAGAAGTCGAGTGAGGCTGCTTTTATAATTATATGTAATAAATTGATATGGCAGGGGAATGCCACCGGTTTGGGCGCCATGCGCCGATTGCCCCAAATGGACATACCGCCGTCTGGGGCAGACGGGTTATGTGGGGCTCACTTATGGGCAGAAACTTCTCCTAACGAGTAGTCTTTACCCCTTGCGGTTCTCCCTCATCGTCTATAGTGAGGAGGAGTCGTGAGGATTCAGCCGTAACCTACTTCCACGACTCTCACCGCGCTCCTCTCCTAGCCCGCCCGGAATCAGTTTATTCCCCGCCCTCCTAAATATATTCCGCTCCCCTTTGGAACATGCTAGCAAGAGGTCTTAAGTACCTCTCACTCACACTCCACCACGTCCTTTGTTATAACGCTCGCAGAACACGGTGAAGACTTTCCAGGCCTCTCGGTAGTACGGTTCTTCCTATGAGGAGTCCTGGCTGGCACACTTCGCCATGAGCGCATGACGCTGGTCGAAGGTAAATACATGGAAGGCGTCTCCGTTCGTCAAATCCGGTTCAGGTATACGTAGCCCAAATAAGCCATCACCATCCAGATGTAGACGAATCCGTAATACTAATGACGCTCAAATCACAAGTCGAGGACCGGGGCGAGTGGGCAAAGGCCCTTCGACCATTCACAGCTAGGCCGAGGTCTTCATGCCATCGCCTTGGGACGATCTATCGAAAAGTCGTCGTCTTTTGAGTTGGCCACCATTCAATCGTAGACGGAGATTTACACCACCGCTTCAGATTCCCAAGGTGGCGACTTAGCGACTGAGCAGGTCGCATAGAAACCTACCGGACGGTAGGCTCGAGCGACCAGCTACACATACTGTGATAATACTGTATGGACATCTATAAGAAACTAAAAAAAAATCAATAGATTGTCACTTTTATGTTTACATTTGGTTGAATATTAACCAGGAAATTTGATGTTGTAGAAATTTTAGTGATGAGGTGGACTGTCTGTACAATAAGACTGTAAGTCATACAAATGAAAAAAGTTGGACAAAATAGGTCAAAATGTTTTAAATTGTCTAAGGTCAAAATGAAAAAAATATTTTTAGAAATATCTTTATTGAAATAAAGTTTAATAAACAAATTACAAGATCAACACTGTATTTGTATATTCTCATTAATCACAAAAATATTGATTTAATGATCCTTTAAAAACAAAACTTTCTCTTATCTGTTACAATTAAACTAAGTATGTATATAAAGAGGAAGCAGTTTAGGTACTTTATAATTTATAGTACTTATAAATATATTATTTTAACTGAATTAAAATAAATACTTCATGTATTGATATCAACATCATCATCGCATACATGCTATCAATACCTATTTGTTATTGTTATTAAACTATTGATTGGAAAGTTCTCACGAAATATTTAAATCATAACATTATTAAAATAACTGATTAAAGTGTATTAAAACCTACTTTGTTCTGTTACCTAATGTTTGAACATTCTTGCCTTTGCACAAATAAACTTTTTTTAAATTAACAAAAATATATAATATAATACTTGGCATATTTATACTGTTTTATGACACATACATTTCTCAAAATGTAAATTCAGATCCAACCAGTTTAACCAAAATCTAAATGTCTACAATTTAACATTTTTTAACGTTTCAAAAAACAAAACCTCTAAGATAAATCTAATGGAATTTCAACCTACTTTAATTGTGTAACAATTATTGCACAATGGCATAACAAGGTATGCACTTGTATGCATACATTACGATATAATTTGCACACTTTTAATTTTATTTTAAATATATATAACAAGCAGTAAATATTATTATATAGTTTTTACTATGACACCTACACCCCTGGATTAAATATTCAGTTCGTTACATTTTTTGTATGTATCTAATCCATAATTTAGTTTTGATTTATGCTACTAAGCAACTTTTTAGTAACAGATACAAGGAATGTTATTTAGATATCATTTACCTACTAGCTTTTTCACCAACAGAGCAATTCTCGTGCAATCGACATTGAAGTTGAATTTAATGATTTCATACATTCGTCCACACAAACTATCCCGACTTCAATGTCAAGAGCTCGAGAATAGGGCCACAGGTCGCGCGCGAGTTGAATGCAGCGCTCTCCCTTGTGAACATTGCTTTCGCTAATATAGTATGTATTGTTCATACATTTTGTATTCGTAACTATATACAATGAAATGCATGTTTATGATGACAAAACTGTTGGAAAATAACACTTGAAAATAGATCCTAATAATTTGTATAATATAAATGACCCCATCATTGGGATTAGTTTCAAAAAATTTAGAATAGCATTGGTGTTTTTGTAAATCTATATTATCTACTTCTTATCACTAAAATATTTTCTTTTCTCACTCTATTTTGGATGGACCAAGATATTTTTCATACTAAAGCTTATTGAGAATACTACTTACAAGTGACAGTTTAGAAAGTCATAGCGCATTATTTACGACTTTACGTCTGCACCTTATAGCAAGTCTTATTGAAGTTAGACCATTAGGAGCAGTGTAGTTAACTTTGTGTTACAAAATAATAAATAGCTTTATGAATAAGGAAAAATTGTACACAAACTGTTATTCCTAAATATCTTAACTAATAATGTAATAATTTACCCAGGAAATTATTTATTGCCTAAATTACTCTTACTGGATGTTAGTTAATATTTCATTTGTATTAGTAAAAGTTTGGCACACATGTTGTAAAATGTTATGCAAATAACAAAAAAAGCAATAACTCACATTCATGTTGCTGTTTAAAATAAGTAGATTATTATTTACCAAATGGCAGTCAGTGATTTCGTTTGCAATTTTCCTTAGAGAAACAAAGGTATTACAAAGTTATGATTGAGATACATACTTTAACTTACATAGATTTAATATACAGCAATTGTCCTCTCTCAATAATTCCAATGTATCACAGACTACATAATATTTAAGGCACAAAGTTTAAGGATGACAAGATTACATTTTTCTGACAGATATGATATGAAATGATTAGAAAGATTTTTTTATATAAGTAAAATTAACATAAAGCATATTACGATTCTAACTTTAGGTACTTTAAATATTTTTTACAGTGAAATTTCTATTCTAATTTCTAGATAAATATAATGGAATCCACACAGAAAATTGTTAGTAAAAATCATGCAGGTAATTTAAGGATAATATCTATTCTAATTATTATAGAAATCTATTTGTTTCTAATGTGCATGCTGTTATTTCTTGAATAAGGATTCTGCAATATCCTTGGAGTGGTTTCCATAACTCTCAGTAGCAACTCATCCAAGTAGTTTTCTAAGTCTTTATTTTTCTTTTTTTCTAATTCGGCATCTCTTTGTAAGTTATAAATCATAACAATGAGATCTTCCCTTGACTTTCCATCAAATTGCTCAACAATAGTTTTGGGTATGTTATTGTAAGCAGGGTTTATGGAATCTTCTTCAACAATGTTCTCTTCACCAACAATTATGCGTTCTTCCAACAGTTTTTTAGGTTTGTTATTACTACCAAATTTCTTAAAGAACTTAGGACTTGGCTTTTCTCTTAAGGAACTAGGGCTATCAAGTTTATTGTTCCTTTCCAAGCTTGAAGACTTTTCCCTGTCAATAGTTGTTTGACTGTTAGACTTTGGTTTTGAGTATAATTTTTGAGACCATTCATCATTTTTGTTGACTACTTGTGAAGGCAGTTGTGGTGGAGAAAATAGATTTAGGCTCAGTCGTAACTGGTTTGTGTGGTGCTGGCTTGTCTAAATTGGCCAAGTTGCTACTGGTTGATCTTCGTAAAATCTCTCCTCCGCCGAGATTTTCCAAGGAAGCATTCATAGGGGGTGGGGTATACTTGTGTCCCCTGGGTAAGGTGTTAACATTGAGTGAACTTCCAGAACTTTTATGTGATAAATCATCAAAAGCAAATTCATCTTCATCCTCACTGATAACCCCTGGATCAGCTTCTCCAGCAAGTTTCTTAGGAGTTGAATGCTCAGGCGTGGACAATGCTGAGTTTTTCAAATTTCCAATACTGCCACTTAATGAAGATGAGTCACTTTTTTTGTCCTTTTTATTCAGATTAATTTTAGATCCAAGGTTTTTGGCAAACTTTTTGAGTCCTTTACGTTTCTCAATGCTTCCAATACTCATAAGACTACCACCAACGTTTTGAGCGATGCTAGACAAAGAAGATCTATGTTTATCTTTTTTACTAAGGTCTGTCAGACTGCCTTCTTTGACTGTGAATCCGATTTTCACTTCCAGCTCACCTCTTTTCTTGTCATTTTCTTTGCCTGGTTTCCCTTGTAATGTATACCAACGGTTTCTGGGGCGCTCGTAAACATCGAGGTCTTTTAACGGAATCGATACTTGACCTAGTAAATGGTCCTTTACAAAATCTTCATCGTGAACTTTTAACACTATCTCCGCTGTATTCCCTTGTGAAGGTATACGTAGCTCGCATTCTTCCAACCATTCCACATTCTCAGTAGCTTTGTGTTTGACGGAAGTTTGGAATTTTTCCTTACCGAGGGCGATGGTCACAAAACAGTTATTGGTACCGTTTTTACCTTTTATTAGGAGCCCACGAGCTCGTTGAATCGTTACTTGAACGTGAGTTGGATCCCACATTTTGTAAATGATTTTAATTATTGTTATTATTTAAACAACTTTAGTGTAGAATCAAAATACCATCGAAATGAAAAATAAACGATGAGCTGTCGCGAGTCGACCGTCATCCGTCACTCACAGAAGTCATCGAATCGACGAAGACCGCCGCAGATTAAAATTACTCTACCATAGACAAATAATTACATACAGGATTCAGCTATTGGAGACCCGAAGAGCACAAAATTTTTATATTTTGTGACAAAACTGTTGTTGTTTGTAATGTACCCAATAAATGTTAACAAAATCCATATATAAATGTAATGAACTAATCTAATTGTAAGTTAAGGAGCTAGTTTATAGAAGTGACTTATTATTTTTAAGATTTACATCTTTAAGAAAACTTTTAGTATAATTAAGAAATAGACACATATAATTAACTATAATAGTTAGATTAGTTACAAGGACGTAAAATTACGTCCGCTCGTTTCGCCGGGAGGTTCGAGGGAGATGTCTCTTACTTACGATGTGTGTGCGCAAAGCCAAACACAAGAGCACTCTCTATTCCCTTGCTCTCGGTCGATCGGGCGCAGGACCAACGGCTTAACGTGCTTTCCGAGGCACGGGGGTTCAAGAACGCCAACTTTCAGACTCCAGGCTTACACTGAGAATTTCTTAACAGAAAACTCAGGTACAAATTTTGGCCCGTCCCGTGGATCAAACCTAGGACTCGTCGCTTTAAAGTGCAATGCACTGCGCCAATGAGGCAGTTTTTGCGATATACCTATATCGTATGATGACAAAATAGCACGTCACGAGAATTTTGCTCACGGGATCTTTCGTGCTATCGATATATCGAAGGCTATATTTAGCAATGGAGTAGTTCTAGAATACTGGAAGAGGATTTATCTCTTTCGATGTTTGTATCATCATCATCATCATCATCATCAGCCCATTTAAGTCCCCACTGCTGGGGCACGGGCCTCCCTCAATCACATGAGGGGTAATTGCCATACTCACCACGCTTGGCAGACGGGTTGGCGAGGGTTTTGATATAAATGCAGAGTTTTCCTTCTCTGGGTGCTGATGATCATGCCAGCAGCTTTACCTTAGTCGCCTTTTACGACACCTCGGTAAGAGTGAGGGTGGCCTATTCTACTCTGCCGGGGACCACACGGCCAACGGGATGTTTGTATCCTGTAAATCAAATAGTAGCTGCTGGTTACTCTACTTATCCGGAACAACCGGAACGGGACAATAGGCGTCCAAACAAAACTTCCATGTTTTTATGAAACTTGCTTTTAGACAAAGAAATGATGACAAAGGCTCAACGTAAAAAAACATTAACGAGAGGACTAACCAAAGAGTAGTATTATATGGACTAACATTAAAGGCTAAGTATTTAATCCGATAGTCGCCCTATGGTTTTTTTAATACGCCAAAAGTCGGAAATAAATAATGTGAATAAGGTTTTGTTGACCCTAGCTCCCACAGTTTTTTCTGCAAAGGAATCAATGAAATGATGAAAGGAAAAATGACTAAAGTGCATACTTACCATAATATCTAATAGTACAGTAGGTATACATAGGTACAATTAGAGCATTCCTTCTAGAGCTATTATAAAGTATTTTTTATGCTAGAGGTACGTACGAACGAGCAAGGAAGTCACCTGATGGAAAGTAATCAACGCCGCCGCCCATGAACATAAGCGAAATCAGAGAGATCGCTAATGTGTTGTCGGCCTTCTTCTTTCTCTTCTTGTTATACTGTGAAATAATAATTTGGGGTGTATACTTAAGTAGTTATAAGGTACCAGTAGGTAGGTTTTATTGATTAAGTAAATATTGTTTACCTTTTTTTCATATAATAAGTACTCGTAATAAATTTAAAGTGCCAAAAAGACAAAAATCGTAAGATAAAAATTAGAAATTTCTGGCTCTCATGAGGTACTGCAGTACCTAATGAATGCCTAAAATACCTCTTCGGCTGTTTTGTTTGGCTGGAGGGGCGCTTTCATTCGTCGTCAAAAAGGTCGTATAGGCACAAAATAGAAGGGATCCTTTATTTATTTTGTGGTAGGTAGGTATCTAACCTACGGAGCGTGCAGATTTTCAAATGAAAATAACACATTCTGAAAGGTATTAGGTAATAATAAGGCTTTAAATATTAGCTTTTCATTTAGATTATGATGACTTCGGCAATTTGTTTTTATTTTAAATAATCTGTCTGGTGACTATGGACCGTAAAAAGTCTGAAAAGGAGTCAGGGCTCATGAACGAGAGCGAGTAGATAAACTACGGAACGAACGACCGAAGTGATACCACGGCTTCACAGAAAACCGGCGTGAAGCAGCACTGTGCTGTGTTTTGCTGCGTGAGTGAGGGTACCGGAGGCCCAATCCGGGGGAAAGGGGGGTTTAAAGAATGGCAGCGCACTCGTGACTCCACTGGTGTCGCGGGTGTCCATGGGCGGCGGCTATCGCCATCCGGTGATTCGTCTACTCCTCTGCCACTTATTACATAAAAAAAAGAAGTAACAACCACGTACCTTAACATCTAGGTAGGTAGATATAAACATGCAGGTATAGTGTTTGTTTGTCTACTTCCATCGTAAAGTAGAAGAGGTAGGTATGCGAGAAAATGCTCTATCTATATATTATCTAGGTCTGTACTTATAATAGTGCTGTTTTGTAGGTATGGCGATTTTCTTTGAAGTTGTATTCTCCATACTAACTTTTTTTAATTTGTAAAGTAAGCAACTATTAATCCTATTACTCCACAATAAACTGTGCTTAAATGGACAACGTTTATGAACGTGTCAGGGAAAATATTTTTTAAATAGAAAAGTAACTAGTATAGTCTTAAAAACGTTAAGTTGTGTCAAGTAAAAAAGGGTCATTTCCAAGTTTTTTTTTTGCATTACAAATACAATAGATAATAATCTGATCTCTATTTAATATTAACCAATATTAACCTTAAAATATAATCTTAAACCAAAACAAAATTACCTATAGTATGGTGACTTTTTGCTGTGAGTTGACATCTTATTGTGTCTAGAAAAAAAAACGGCAATTTCATAGGTAAAGACCAGTAAAGACCTATTATTATACATATTAGGTATTTATTATTATATTTGATACGAGAAGTATTCCCGTTGTGTCGAGTGAATTGCTGCATAAATGGAGTAATTTTTTAACCCGATCTACGAGGAAATTGGGATGGAATTTCAATTCCCTGCATACATCCGTGTACGGTTATTAATTTTCTCCTACTTGGAATTACTTCGAGGAATGAAAATGGGTAGGTTTGAACGCTAAGATAATTTTGATGCTGTCTGTACACGTCGAGTAACTTCCTCAGTCTCCGTACAGACAGCCACACATCAAGTTACCACATTTATTTATTACCAGTATTTATCTGTCCGTCAATTGATATTGAAACAAAAGGGTGAGAATCGATTGAAAAAAAATTACAGATTTGTTATACTCTGATGTTACCGTACATTGTACTAATGTACCGTATGTTACCGTAGGGTGTATCTGTGAACATTTACGTCCCATTAACCACGTGTTCTACTACCCATTATGAACAAAATTTGATCTTCCACTTTTGCAAATTCGCATGAAAATATTTCAACTTTTCATACAAAGTCGGTCACGTGACTTGGTTATTTTGTATGAGGCGACGAAAAATTTTTCGATGAATTTAGAAAAGTTGTTGAACAAAATGTTGTTCAGAATGGTTGGTAGAACACGTGGTTAAAGAGATGTAAATGTTCACAGATACACCCTGTAGTTAGTATATAACGCGAAAATCTAGAAAACTATAAGTTTACCTACTAGCTAGACTATCATATAATATCGGCTAAATATATAAAATCATAATCATAAGCCCGTACGCCATAACTCAGATGGTCAATGGGGCGTAAAAGTGTCAGCCAATAAGGTAGGATGTTGTACCTATTGATAAATCGTATGAACTCCGTATCTCTCACAGATGTATCTCTAGGTAGGTTCATCACCATAATTTCAGCCAATAGACGTCCACTGCAGGACATAGGCCTCCCCCAATGTTCTCCACACAGATCGGTCCTGTGCCGCCCGCATCAAATGGATTCCCGCGATCTTCACCAGATCGTTGGTCCACCTTGTGACCAACGATCTGGTGAAGATCGCGGCTGCGACTTCCTGTACGTGGCCTCCATTTGAGGACATTTCCGCCCCAACGGCGCTATGCGCCCTGCCCATTGCCACTTGAGGCATGCAATCCTTTGGGCTATGCCTGTGACCTTAGTTCTCCTGCGGATTACATCATTTCTGATACGATCACGCAGGGAGACTCCGAGCATAGCCCTCTCCATTGCTCTCTAGGTGACTTTGAGCCTCCCTAATCGGTACATTGTAAGCGGCCACGTTTCGGTTCCGTATGTCATCACTGGCAACACACACGCATTGAAGACTTTCGTCTTGAGACACTGCGGTAGATAGGCCGAAAATATGCTGCGTAGCTTCCCGATCGCTGCCCAGCCGAGTTGGATTCGTCGATCGACCTCTTTCTTTAAGTTGGACTTACCAAGCTGGACTTTTTGTCCGAGGTAGATGTACTCGTCTACAACTTCCAGTGTAGAGCTTCCAACCTTTACAAGTGATGGGAATTCGACATGATTTTCGTCTTGTCCATGTTCATTTTTAAACCCACTTGTCGGGAGACTACTGAGGTCGTCAAGCATTGTGCCTAAGTCTTTCAAGGTCTCAGCCATGACTACGATATCATGTGAGAATCGAAGGTGCGTCATGTACTCGCCATTTATATTGATGCCAAGTCCATCCCAGTCCAGAAGTTTAAACACGTCCTCCAACAGAGTGGTGAACAGTTTCGGCGATATAACATCACCCTGTCTCACACCTCGCTGGAGAGGTATGGGTTTTGATTCCTGGTCCTGAAGACGGACTGACATTGTGCCGTTTCCGTACAATGACTGCAACACTTGTATGTATCGGTAGTCTATTCGGCACCTTTGGAGAGACTGTAGCACTGCCCAGGTCTCGACAGAGTCGAAGGCTAGGCTAGGTAGGTTGGCAGATGGTAAATAAGTACATAAACCATAAATCATTTATTCGCAATACAGAACTTAAGCCTATTTAGCCTTTCTTTTAAGGCCACATGCCTTAATGTATTAATCGTAGGATTAATATTAGAAAATACCCTAATATAATTTTTATCGATTAGGCATTTTTTTTTATGTTACCTACATTTATCAGTTAAGAGATCTTCTATAGAATATAATGTCTTTTCTAACAACCTGAAAGTTATCTCTTAGGGACCTCGCCCACGGAGACTTTTTGTAGCGATGCAAACACGCGTTTACTAAACGCACGACAGCATCGCTACTAACACAGTAGATATATACGCTTAAGCAGTATTGACACTCCGCCATTTTGTGTGATTTTGTTGAGAAAGTCCAGGGTTGCCCCTTTAATTTTCGTAAAATTTAATTATATATTTTTGTTTGACGCTCTTACGTTTAGCCTCAGCTTTAGGCAGACCATTTTAGTTGGCTAGCTACTTTTGATTTGAGCATTGGGGTTGTCACTATTTGAATATTCTTAAGATTTAAATCATAGTGGCTGTATAAATAAACGTCCAAGTAGTTCCTGCGAATGTACTCCGGTGGGACCTTAGATTCCGTGTAAAAATCCCTACTCTGAAATAAGACTGATACAGTACCAAAATCGCTACAACCGTTTCCTTACCTACTCTACCCTATTGATAGAACTAAAGATTTTTTATACTAGGTATCTCCAAAGTCGATATGTAGGTACAGATACGATCTGTAATATTTCTCAAAATTGTTTGGCTAATTTGTGCATGGACTGTAGTATAAGTATCTGAAATAGAACTCACCTTAAGCTAGACATTTCTCCAAATAGGTTTCCCAAGAGAGGCCTAAGTATATGCCCCAAGTTTGTAACATTACCGTCACAAACGTTAAATATTTAACAGCCTTCATAAAATAATAGGTACCCGATTTATTATGTTAGTTAACGACTTTCTAGTCGGCTGATACTAATTTATGAACAATTTACTGGCTGTGCTTGGTTGATTTTTACTAAGTAAACTGACCAACGCATCAATATGTAGGTATCACGGGTCGTAAAGTTTACTGTGTTTTTTGTATAACAATTAATTTTGCGGCAGAAATCGTTAGTTTTTTGTACTTACTACTCTTTTTGGTTGGTTTTCGCAATAAAAGGGCATACATACTGCGGACTCGGAACGTAACATGCAACATCGTTTACATGGTTGTTAACAAGAATTAATTAATTAGAAAAATACAATAAATTGCCTCTTAAGTATAATCAATAAAATATAGTATAAATACTTAAAAAATAAGGTAAGTATACCTAACATATTATGTCCACAAGTGACTGTGGTTGATAGCGATCGGATTCGGTTTTCGCAATAAAAGGGCATACATACTGCGGACTCGGAACGTAACATGCAACATCGTTTACATGGCTGTTAACAAGAATTAATTAATTAGAAAAATACAATAAATTGCCTCTTCAGTATATTCAATATAATATATTATAAATACTTAAAAAATAAGGTAAGTATACCTAACATTTTAGGTCCACAAGTGACTGTGGTTGATAGCGATCGGATTCCCACTCTGGACAAATAATTTTTTTAAAGAACACTAAACTTGTGTTTGTTCAGTGTCTGGGCGGAATATATGTAATATGTTGTTATTTAAATTATATTAAATTATATGTTTTTTTATTTGTATTTTCTCTGTTGTCCGATTGTAGGTCACCGAGTCAATGTAGACCTTGAGAAATTTTCACAAAAGTCATCAAATAATGCATAGGTATGTGTACCTATTAATCTTACCTTAGACAAATCTAAACGAGGAAAATATTTATAGTCTATAATAGGTATCCATATGTAGACACAAAGGTACGAGTAGGTATTTATACGTACCGACTGAATAGGAAAACCAACCCTTTGGGTCCCAAAGGGTCTAATTTGGAGTGAATGAAATGTGTCGATCAGTTTACTATTGGGAGGCGACCGAATTTTACTTTGTTGTTTCGGGAATACTTTTTGTTTTTTTTTATTGAGTAAGAATCTGGTAAATGACTGCTTTGTATAACTTGATGTGTGGTTTTCCGTACAGGTAAGTAATTTTACGACATACCGACTAGCTGTTACCCGGTGCTTCGTCCGCGTGAATATATGTTTTATTTAAGCACCTGTCATTTCCCGAGCCTGACTTTGAGGAGTTTGAGGACTTTCATACCTTTCATCACTAAATGTCAGAATATAAAGAAAAAGACGAGGAAGTAATCAAATATCAGTTCTATGTTTTTTTTATATCAAAGTCAAATAGTCATCATTGACCACTTTTTTTGCTATAAGGCACTATTAATATATCTGTCTATTATAGATTAGACCGTCTGCTTACCTACATAGATTACCTACATTTTAGTCTACAGGAGACATTAGCTGTTGCTCCAGACCTTCATTTTTCATGCCAACGGAAAGATCTTATCATATTGAACAACTTTCTTTAGGCGTTATTATGATATATATAATAGATTAGACGGGCTGCTGGGGTCACATTAGATACTTCAGACCCTAATTTAAAAACTAGTTTACTTAGTCCAAAGTTGAAACTCTCTGTGTGCCAAATTTCGTTTAAATCGGTTTTATCTTGTAGATATCTTTCCTAGTATCATCAATCATATAACTATCTATCGTTAATATTCTGTCTGTGACACACAGATTGTCTGTGACGCATGATTCACGCAAATCCTGCTTTTATAGTAAAGCAGGATTTGCGTGAATCATGCGTTGCGTTGCTTGTTTCGCTACGTGAGTAAGTCTACCGGTGGCCCAATCCGGGGGACTAAGATAGGATAAGAAACAATTTATTGACCACTACACATTATACATAGAACAAAACAGAGAAAACAAGGTACAGAGACAAAAAGTTGCGGCCAACAAGGCTCAGCCCCAGCATTATAATTATTTGAAAGACATGGGGTGATCCTTGTATCTCATTGCCACTGCGACCAGTAGTTGATCAATTGTGGCAACCCCAGAACCTATTACAGCACCTCATGTAGCTCCAGCTCCGAAAAACCCGGAGAATGGAGCTGATGGGGGAGCTTTTGATCTCGTCTGCCGAGATCATTTGTGCTCCCAGGTGCCGTCTTCTGCAGTGGTGCAGCGCTATGCACTCGCCGAGGACGTGGATAATCGTTTCCTCGTCCTCGCGATAGAACCTGCAGATTTTGGTATCTGAAAGGCCCATGTTGTGCAGGTGACTGTTTAATTTGCAGTGCCCCGTGAGGGTCCGAGTGAGTCCCCTAACGTGTCCTGTACTCAGTTTTATTATTTCTACAGCTCGTTTCTGGTCGAACGCCTGTATCAACACCTTGTACTGTTCTAGTCGAGGTAGTCTTTTCAGGGGGAAAGGGGGGTTTAAAGGTTGGCAGTGCATTTGGGACTTCACAGGTGTCCATGGGCGGAGGCAATCGCTTACCATCAAGCGATCCGTCTGCTCGTCTGCCAGCTATCACAAAAAAAACCTAAGTAAGTAACAATGATTCAGCGGCGGTCAAAAATATGCGTCAATCAATATATTGGTGGATATGGCGATTGTTGCTGTTGATTAGATAATCAGAAGTAAAATGTGATTAAATATATTTATTATTTTTACTGTATCTGCATTTCATTAGTTACGCTGCTGGATCGTTAAATATTCATTATTGTTAAATAGTTTTTTTACTATAACTATCTTTATTACTCTACTTTTTGCAGCCTTTTCGTCGAGTTTTCTCTTTAATAAGTTATAGACACTTATATTGGGAATAATCCGCTTCTCGGCTCTCGGTTATCTAGACCATATTTACCTACTACTTAATTTAACCAAGGTATATAAAAGTAAATAGTATAGTTAAAAGTAAATCACATTAGTAACACAAGAATAACAAATCAAAACTAAAAAATAATGAGGTGTAGCAGCTCATGTGATAAACACCTATCACCTTATTTTAAATCGCGATCTAAAGTTATTACCGTACTAAATGTCATGACATCCCGTTCCAGCAAGAAGCTCGCACGAATTTTGTTCCGGATTGTTTTTTTTTTATTATGGCTCTACCCGAAGATAATTGGTCAATGTCAAGTAACTTATTGACAATAAGTAGGTAGTCAACGTCACAGTCACTCAATAAAACGCCGGTGTTTTTTCGTTTTATCGACCTACGGATTCAGCGGATACTATTAGGTCCAAGCAAGTTGTCACGAGACACCGCACTCGACACATAATAGCAGTGTTAAAAACGATACAATCCAACGATTCTTATTATTAGAATCACTTTGCGGCACTTCACTGCACAAATAAACACCAAATTTGTACTCTTAAAACCACTCGACATTAATTTAAAACCTTTGAATTGCATTAGCTCAAGCGGTTTGTTTTAGCCCTACCCACCGAATCTTGTTCCGGGTAAGTTCATGATTTCTAATAAATTGGCTACAGTTTCTGTGCTCTAAAAGTCAAGTTCAACTCTGATCTTGTCAGTGATAACCAGGTGATAACTTTACATAGAATAACGTTTCACACAGAATCTCAACAGTGACAATATCTTTTAAATGCTGCTTTTGTTCGTCAGACAGTATTGTGTGACTGTGAGATTTTCTTGTAATAAACAATAGAAACATTGTATTATTCGCGTTTTTGTTTGTTGTAGGTATAATGGGTCAGGGTTCCTCTACACAAGTGTTATTTCTTTGGTTTTTTCTAGTTACCTATAGCTAAGAATAAGAAATCATTTATTGACCACAACACATGATTACATACAAATCTAAATAAGGATAAAACATTATCAAGTTGCGGCCAACATGGTTCAGCCTCAGCATGTGCTACAACAACCGCTAGGCAGCCGCTGCAGCGCTGATTTTCAGGCTGTACCTTTATAGCTGGATAACTTCCAGCTAAAAGTACAGATTAGGTGTATTTTATTAAAAAATACTTACTTATTTCAGGATGCTAAAAGCACAGTAAATGTAGGTATTGTAAGTAGCTGCATATAACTCGTAATTTTTTTTAAAATAATGTGGATCTTATTGCGATCAATCACAGTAGTAGGTATCTACATTCTACGATCTTATCTACAAGGTCATAATGAAATTGTAACAAAAACATTCATTGGGTGTGTTTTTTTTCCGTATATGATCATTATGATTCTAGTGCAAAGTGTTTGAGTGATGTGACCAGGGAATCCAGAGATATACTCGTAGGTACCTACTTATTCGTAATTGAGGTGATTGAGGACTAATCCAATTAGCGCAGTTGCTAGATCAAGTATATTAGCTGTTATTTACCTAGTAATCTTAATTAGAAGGATATGCGTGTTAATTGATTGATGAACAAACTAATCAGATCCAAAGTCCTATTAATTATAAAAAGTAGGTACTCTGACCCAAAGTAAGTAAGTTGATTGTACACTGGTATTGTGTATCAGAAGCAACGAAGGAACCACAAATATTTATGTTGTAGCCATCTGGTTAAATTTGCCATCCAATCGGACGCTAATAACTTTCAATACCCCAACTAATAACTATCGGCCTAGGCATCCTATTGGATGCCGGTGGCGTCTTCCAATTAGTTGGGTAATTAAACCAGATGGCTGCGATAGCTTATAGATAACTTCTCGAGGGCACTATAGGTACTAATGAAAATAAACATTTTTCCAAAGGAACATGAGGTCTAATCTAAAAAAAAAATACCTTCCCATACAAAAGTGATCAGCTGATTTATGAAATTTTATGGGAAGGCGAATATTCTTTTATGTTCCTTGGGTTTTTAAACGGTTTTATTTAGCTCACCCCGTTTGTTTTATTATATTAAACGGTTTTATTTTTATTATTTATTCTTGGGTCAAATTTAGTAATTCAAATTTCACCCTCTTCCTGTCAACCGATTAATCTGAAATTTTGTATACACTTTGGATTTTGGTGACAATACAATTATGTTTATTCATTATCATTATAAATTCAAGATGGCCGCCGCTACAAAATGGCGGATAATTTATGTTTTATAAATCGCATCAATATGGGTATCAAATGAAAGGGCTCAACAAGCAGAATACAATATACTATAAAAAATTGAAATCCAAGATGGCGGCCGCTACAAAATGGCGGATAACGTAGGTTTTATCAACCCCATCATTATGGGTATCAAATGAAAGTGATCAACCAGTAGAATACAATGTACTATATAAAATTAAAATCCAAGATGGCGGCCTCTACAAAATGGCAGATAACTTAGGTTTTATCAATCCCATCAACATGGGTATCAAATGAAAGGTCTCAACAAGTAGAATACAATTTACTATGAAAAATTTTAATCTAAGATGGCCGCCGCTACCAAATGGCTGATAACATTTTTTTATCAATTCCACCAATATGGGTATCAACAACAGTTAAGGACCTCAGTGGGGGAGTTTTGGGATATGTTAATACTTTATGTTTTATTTGCAAGCTTGTCCCTAACCGCGTCATCGCCCCGGCGGATCGCCATTTTGAGGTTGTACTCGGTTATTTTTTCGATGGTAGCCTTCGATGCCATGGATATTAGGCGCGCTGTGGCGTCGTTAGTGGCGTTATCTGTATAATATACACAAGTTCTTGTGTGTCTGGAGATGGCTACCACCGCTTGTGGGACACTTTGCAGGAGATGGGACTGTTTGGCAGTTGTTCTGACTATCGCAACGTTCTCGAACGTCTGTCCCTGGGCTTCGTGGATTGTCAGAGTGCGCGATCCTTCGTCTAATCCGTACCCCTGGCTGATTAAGAGAGATTTAGAGAACAATAATAATTAATACTATAGAGATTACATATTGACTTATGTCACATTTAAAAATTCTTCAATAGAGTAAGGACTTTTTTCCTTCCCTTCAGTTTTTAAACGGTTTTATTTAGCTCGACCCGTACGGTATTTATTTATTTGGGTCAAAATTATAAATTGAAATTTGAGTACCTTCCTGTAGTCAGATTTATCTTAAATTTGGTACACACCTTTAGTTCCGATGACAATACAATATAGTAATATCAATAACGTTGTAAATCTAAGATGGCCGCCGGTGCAAAATGGCGGATTTCATATTTTTCCACAACCCCCTCAATATGGGCATCAAATGAAAGGGCTACACTACTACTACTAGTAGAATACTGTGATTACGACAAAATTTAAAATCCAAGATGGACGTGGTTACAAAATGGCATATTAGGTGAGGGCATGAGTAGTCGTGTCCAGAACAGTTATGTCCAAGATTGTGTGACGTTAAAAGGACAGATCAAGTCTCTGGAAGGGCTATGTTTGAGGAATTAGATTGTAATAAATTATCAGGTAAAAAACCATGTAATAATGATGCACTCAACGTAGGCATTTCCGTTAAATACTAAAAACTATAAAATAAAAAATCGGTAAAAAAACTTTTAAGTTAAACGGTTTTATCTTATGTGCACTGAAAACTAGAAAATAATAATAACAATTAGGTATTTTGATCTTCTAGTTCAGAAATATTTTAATATCAAGCAGAATAGCTTTTAGGCATATTAGACTAAAATAAAAACGTGGGGCCCCTCTGAAATCCTACCTATGGTAAAGCATATCTTTATACTTTGGTAGATCATGAGCTGGGCGTTCGCTGGTGAAGCCGCCACGGCTGGTTGTTGATTGTCAAAAACTCCAGTTACGATTATAGTAAGTCGATGCAATCCACACTTAGTATAGAAGAAAGTATTACAGCAATAGTTAATGGGCCCCACGTTTTTATTTTAGTCTAATATGCCTAAAAGCTATTCTGCTTGATATTAAAATATTTCTGAACTAGAAGATCAAAATACCTAATTGTTATTATTATTTTCTAGTTTTCAGTGCACATAAGATAAAACCGTTTAACTTAAAAGATTTTTTACCGATTTTTTTTTTGTTTTCATTAGCATAATGTTCTTGAGAAGTTTTTCGCGTATTCTAAAAATCACGGTGTAAAGCTACTTACAAACTTAAATAGTTCTTACAATATCTAGAATCTGAACAAATATAGATAAGTTATTAGCAATATATTTTATTTTCAACAGTAGGTTATCTGAGACAACAGTGAACTGAAGAAGGTGGTGAGTCCTTTACATTTAAAACATAAATTAATGGCGAGTTGCTCCTGTTAAAGCAGTACAATCCCAGGATTGTAACCTGGGGTTGCCATACGTCCCGAATGTATGCAGGACTGTTCCGTATTTACTAATTGTTCCGAATTTGCCACATATTTATTTATTTAAAGCTTTATTGGACAAAAAGTTTATACAATAGGCGAACTTAACGCCAATAGGTATTTTCTCCCAGTCAACCTTTGGGTCATACAGAAACGATATTGATGCAGTGAAAGGAGATTACGTGAACGTGGAAAACAAAACAAAAAACTCTACAATACAAAAAAATGAAAAAAATATCTAACAAATCTAAAGCGACTGATGCAATACATAATATATGCATAGCAATACATATATATTATAAATATGAAATAAATAGAAAGAATAAATATTTATAGCAATAAGCAATTTTGTCATAATAATTAAACAGGATAGTGAGAAGGGGAAAAATGTTTTCTTTTTTTAAATGTGTGTTTGGTTAGAGAATTTTTATACATAAAGGCAAAAGGTTCCAAAGCCGTATAGCTTGCACGGTGAATGAGTTGGTGACGAACGAGGTGCGGTGTCGCGGGATGTAGAGGCGAAGGTTGTCTGAAGAACGGAGAGAGCGGTCATGAGATAGATACTGAAGGCGGAACTGATCGTTGAGATAAGATGGAGAAAGCGGGTTGTGGAGAATATTTTGACAATACGAGTATACCTACGGAAATAGATTACCTACGTTATCCACCACGACACCTGGAATGTCCCATATAGATCAAGCGCGGAATTCAAAATACCTGGAAGAGCTTTGGTCCATGAAAGTGTTACTTGAAGGAAGATTTTTCTCTGCCACTTAAACACAAACTCAGCAAACGTATGCATTTTGCCCACTCTTCCATACATCGCTATCGTTACTTACTGTGTTATTTTATATCGACTGCCTCGTTGGCGCAATGGGTAGTGCGTCGCACTTTAAAACGACAGCTGCGCTTGGGGTCCCGGGTTCAATCCCGGGTCGGACCAAAATTTGTACCTGAGTTTTTCTGTTAAGAAATTCCCAATATCAGCCCGGAGTCTGAAAGTTGGCGGTCCTGTACCCCCGTGCCTCGGAAAGCATGTTAAGCCGTTGGTCCTGCGCCCGATCCCTTTCCGGTCGTGTCACACTGGTGTCCAATCGGAATATGAGGGCAAGGGTTTAGAGAGTGGACTTTTATTTGCACACACACTTGAGCACTATAATATATCCTGCGTAAGTAGCTGATCGTAGATTGAGATTACCCGCCTTAGATGAAATCGGTTGATGGATATTATTATTTTATGTCTTTTCAAACCGCACGCAAGCGATTGTCATTCCATCATCCTCATCACCACGATGGATGTCGGTCTAATACTGTGCGTTTCTCGCAGAACATTCTACGTACGTACCTTACGTACCTTAGTTCTGAGGAACGGTTTGGTTGTAGGAGTATTACGACTTAGGGACCTTGAAGAGAAGAGTGTACCCTTTTCTAAAAAGGCTTGCAACACATTAGCAAACTCTCTGATTTCGCGGATGTTCATGGGCGGCTTTGATTACTTTCCATCAGGTGACTCGCTGGCACGTTTGTCGCCTCTAGCATTAAAAAAATCAAAGTAGTTAATATGCCCGATCTCCCACATGTCATGGGAAGTTTATATGCTGCCAGTAAAGCACCTATTCATAGTGGGTTGATGAGATCTCAACATTTTTTTTATCGGTCGATTAGTAGGTATAACGGCTAACGCAATCGCGATGTGCGTACAGAAATAAAGCGATCGCGGGTTCAAACCCGGCCCGATACCGATCTCAGACATTTTCCCGTAACTTGTTGTTACTATATGGTCTGTTCACAAGATGACACAACCTGCAAGACTAGTAAATGTTGGAATGATTCCAACTTCTGAGAATATAGTTCAGGAAGGACTTCAAGGGTAGTGAAGTTGGGTCCCTTCTGTCGGTATGGAAATGTTATTTAGGCGTGATTAATACTACCTAACTTAAAAAGTTACTTATGCCTGAATCTGATGTTGATTACATTTATATTACGACTTTTGAATGTATTTAGATATATAAAAGAAAATGTTCGTTTGTTGGTACAAACCTTTACTCCGCATGTTATGTGGAGGTATTGACGGCCTCCACGACAGTGATTGATATTGATGTGCTATCGGAAAATGCATTTTTCATAGAAACGTATTCAAATATAAAAAAATGATTGAATCCACGCAGAAGATAAAACAATGAAAGTTTACGAGACGAATATGTATTCGGAATATGTATGGCTGCGGTATGAGGCTTCCCTGTCCGGGGGTTGTCGTGGTGCCAGGCTCCGAGCTGTGGTGCCATGTCACTCGCCCACCCATGGACAGATGAGGGAGAGTCCCAGGAGTTTTAGTCGGTATGTCTTTGGCCGGCTTCTCGTTAGGTGAAGCCGTCGCCAGAAGAGAGTCCGACATAACGCTCAGGCGGACGAGTATGCGTAACGTATTTCTCCTGTCCTGCCTGGGTCATCAAAAAAATCAAAAAGATTAGGTTACGATTCATTACGTGCCTAATATCAAAACTCGTAGAGTTACTACTAATTTGTGCTGTCTTTGTTTCAAATTCATCGTAAAATATTTTTTAATGATGAAATATTGTCAAGTACCGAGATACCTAAGTCATTTCAAGTTTAGCTTCGCGTAATTATTCTAATAAAACTAATAGGTAAGAAAGGGACTTCTGGCGGATTTAATTATGGTTCGGCATAAATTAAACCCCGACTTCGGCAGTGAAACACGAGCCTATGTTTATAATCCTTTCATACACAAAGCCATCATTAAAATCGTAAGCGGCGACTATACTTATTGATAAAGGATTTAAATCAATGACTTTAAGTTATCTTGAAATATTGTGATATTGTAACTATTTATGAACACCTACTATCTATTTGCCATTTTATCAAACTGATCAATCACTTATTTTATGGCGCATAATAAAAATATTAGATAACTAGGTATTTTATTTCGTTACTTTTATCACCTGATTGACCGAAGTAAACATGAGTTGGTGGTTCGAAGGGCTCATTGAATGAATTGAATGACGGCTAAACCCAATTGTGAAAATGGTATGAGACCAGCGGCTGCGCAGTGTTTCGCCGAGTGAATGAATGAGGGTACCGAGGCCCAATCCGGCGGAAAGGGAGTTTTAAAGTTGGCAGTGCACTTATGGTTCAACTGATTGCAGGTTATCATGGGTGGCGGTAACCACTTACCATCAGGTGATCCGTTAGCTCGTCTGTCACCTAATAACAAGAAAAATAATCTTACAACCTTCCACGTCACTGGCCTTTCGGGTTTCAAATGTGCCTTAACAGTCATTAACGGTCATCATGCCAGTGGACCATTCCCGATTGCATCTTACTATATCCGTCGCTTCGGAGCCTGGACCACCATCCTGGACTTTAGGAGGCACTTAATTAAAAAAAAGTGTTTACTGTCAGACCTATGTACCTACTTCATTCTTATACACGGGGAGACAGCCCGAATCATTACTTATCTTTTCATTATCCGAATCATTATATTATGGCGGACAAACAGCAGACGGCTATACTCCCATGGACATCTGCAACACCTGAGGCATCACAGATGTGTTGCCGGCTCTTAAAAGAGGCATAACCTCTTTTTTGAAAATCACTAGATTCGGAAACACCATCGTTGGAGCTGATTACACGGTTTTACTACGCGTGGTAGGAAGTGGCGTGAGTACCTAACGCAGGTGATGTAAATGGAATTTGGAGTTCTGGCGTGATGTACGATGTTGAAATTTGCAGCTGGAATTTACAATCTCAACAATAGTGGGTACCTACGAGGGGTGGTTGATATAAGATCTACTTTGTTAAAGAAAGTTTTGAAAATGGAACTGGCCGCAATATATTTATGTGCCTTGTTAATTCTTTTAATAAAAAACATAACATTAATTTATTTTAATGCATTCATAAATATTTGGCGCGGTGTTTTGTTCATCATGTCGGAAGAAAATAACAAAATGATCAAATTTGAGCATCGCGCTGTGATTAAGTTTCTCAGTCGGAAAGGGAATACGCCTACCCAGATTAGGGAACGCATGTTAAAGGTGTTCCTAGGTTCATGTCCTTCGGAATACATTATAAAGTTTTGGTCAAAACAGTTTAAACATGGCCGTGAGAGCTTGGAAGACGATCCTCGTAGCGGAAGGCCAATTTCTGCGGTGACTAGAGAAAACGTTGAAAAAGTGAAACAACTAATATTGGCTGATCGACGAATCATGCAGTGGGAGGCAGCTAGAGATGTCGGCATTAGTAAAGAAAGAGTTCATGAAATAATTCATGGTTATTTGGGGATGTCCAAGGTCAGCGCGCGTTGGGTGCCTAGAATGTTGACGCCGTTTGATAAGCAAAGGCGTGTGGAGTGTAGTCAAGCATTTTTAGACTTAGTGAAGGACAGGGAAAAGGAAACTATTTCGCAAATAGTGACATGTGATGAAACTTGGATTCACCAGTGGGATACCGAACGTAAACAAGAGTCAATGCAATGGAAATTTAAAGGTGAAAGCCACCAAGGGAATTTAAGGTCCGGCCGTCAGCAGGCAAACTAATGACAACAATATTTTTGGATGTCGAGGGGATTTTAATGATAGATTATTTACCAAAAAAACAACAATGAATGCTGAATACTATGCAAGATTACTCGACCAGCTTCGTGAAGAAATAAAAGAAAAAAGAAGAGGCAAACTCAGTAAAGGAGTTTTGATTTTGCATGACAATGCGCTCGTGCACACGGCCTTCACGGCGCGGTCATCTCTGAATCAAAATGGCTTCGCAGAGATCAAGCACCCTCCCCATAGTCCAGATTTAGCCCCTTGTGACTATTTCCTATTCAAAAATTTAAAGAAAAATTTTAGAGGTCGCAGATTTTCAACAGATGAAGAGATGAAGGAGGCGGTAAACGACCATTTTGACACCCAAGGCAAAACATATTTTTTTAATGGCCTAATGTCACTAATTGACAAATGTCACAAATGCATTTCAGTTGCAGGGGAATACATAGAAAAATAAAAAATAAATCATCCATTTATAACTTTTCTTTCATGCTTAGGTAAATTCGTTTTCAACCACCCCTCATACCTACCTATCTGAATTTGAAAAACTATCCGAAACAAAAACAGCAGGTTTCCTAAGAATGTTTTCCCTAACCACCGAGCTAGTGGTAGAAATGAACATAAGTATAATTTAAAAAGCCCATGTATGCGTGCAAACGTACGATCTTCCATTCTGACGGCGCTCGTTCTTATCGGTATCGCGAATAATTTTGCGCTATCATACTACTCATCAACAATCGTCGGCAATTAATGCGCAAAAAGTACATAAGTACCTTTTAAATGCACATATATTTACCCGACTACGGCAAAGCAAAAGGAGGGTTATGATTTTGTCAGGCTATGTATGTATGTATGTATGTCTGTATGTATGTTCATCTGTTTCTACGTAACTTCTGAACTAGTTATCATGTTTGAACAAATGAGGTGTCGTTAGAAGCGTATTGGTTGTTTTCTGGTTATAGGCAACATGACGTCACGTTAAATTTATTACAGCGCCCTCTTAGAGTAAGGAACTAAAAAAAAATTTGCTTGACGGTACCGTGTGGGGTATCAAATGAAAGAGCTTTTTTAGCACATTTTAAATATGTAATGATATTTACATAACTAAAAATATGTTAAATAAAAATAAAGTTTAAAAACTAAAAACCGACTGCCAAAAAACACGATCTAAAAAGTACAAAACAAGAAAATTGTCTGCTGCAATGATTATGCCGTATCGCCGTGGTCGTATGCCACATTGATTTTATTTTATTATTATAATAAAGGCGATACGGCATAATCGATGGCCGAGTGGTCACCGGCAGAGTAGAATAGGCCACCCTCACTCTTACCGAGGTGTCGTAAAAGGTGACTAAGGTAAAGCTGCTGGCATGATCATCAGCACCCAGAGAAGGAAAACTCTGCATTTATATATAAATCCTCGCCAACCCGTCTGCCAAGCGTGGTGAGTATGGCAATTACCTCTCATGTGATTGAGGGAGGCCCGTGCCCCAGCAGTGGGGACTTAAATGGGCTGATGATGATGATGACGGCATAATCATTTCAGCAGACAATTTTCTTGTTTTGTACTTTTTAGATCGTGTTTTTTGGTAGTCGGGTTTTAGTTTTTTTTTATTGTTGATTTAAAGTATTATAGCTTCCAATCAAATTTTCGGCTACGGGGGCCCACACCGAACGCTGATAACCGCTTTTAACAACAGACACATAATGCAATCTCTAATCGTTTACCATAATATTCCAATGGGACAAGCGTGACATGACATGGGAAGAAGATTGGGCGCAGGTGTGCTTCCTAAGGCACGAGGGCATGAGACCGCCAATTTTCTCATTCCTTTTCCTGACACGGATAAATTCATAACATAATAACTCAGGTGCAAAATTTAGCCCCGGTTCGGAATCGCGAACCCCAAGCGCAGCCCTTGCCCCAGCCATCCAATAGAGGCAATACTGAGTAGGTAGGTATGTATTCATATCATCATCAGCTTATCGTAGTCTACTGTAGGACCTACCTGAATCACCACTCCAATAGAGCTGACGGGATTTCATTTCATTAATCCATTAAGGTTAGCGCTTGACCACAACCGCACCTGGTGGAAATCGTCGATGCGGTATAGGCTGTTACGCATTTGCCTAGAAGATGCCTGTTCACTCCTTACGCCAGAGTAGGTATAATGATAGGGAACACAGACTTCGGCAAGGAATATAAGTATTATACAAATCAGCAAATTATGGCGAACAATAGATAAAAATTATATCGTAAGCCAAGTAATTTGTTAAAGGCTGAAACAATGAACAAATTGTTAACTTGTTCCCCCAATTTAATCAATTTTTAGTTCTTAACAAAAATAAGTGGATACTTGTGCAGAATTTAATCTAACTGGGAGCTTAATATTTGACGAAGCATGAATAAGGATGCCGAGGTATTTTAATATCTATCGATAAAAGTAGGCACTTATTACATCGATTTATTAGTATAGTATTTTTGTTAATAAATATTTTGCGCAGTTTAAAAGCCATTTTTATTTTTATATATTCTTATTTATTAGTTCGCATTTGGCTGTTTGTTTTTTCAATTCAGAGGTTATCTATATCATCATCATCACTAGCCTATCTCAGTCTACTGCTTACCTTGTCTCAGGCTTGACGCTTCTGGATGCGATAGAGATTGGTCTTTACCTACCAGCGGGCGGCCTTACGAGTACGTATGATTTGGGGTGAAGACTTCGAATCGGAAATAATCCCATACTGCAGTCTATTGGCAGTATAGAATGGACAACATTTCAAAATTGCTAAGCTCTGAAACAAAAAATACCAATTCTTTGTTTACTTTTCCGCTGCTCGAATATATATTTATTCATTTTTTATATTGCTTATTTACTGAGAAAAAAATTAAAAACTAAAAAACGTAAGATGACGTCATCGGACGGCAGAATGTGAAATATTTCTTTGCTTACCACATTATAGTTTTAAATTTACGTAATGCCAAACTCATGACATGTAACTGTCAAAAAAAAAGACAACTTATCAACGTTGAATGTATGAATGACGTTGACAATGTTGACACTAGTATTATTTACCTTTGACAGTAGTACCTTTTTTTTATTAAAACAATGAGAAGCAAAGGAATATCGCTGTATTCAGCCGTCCGATGACGTCATTTGGCGCTTACGTCTATTTAGAATAAAAAGAATTTCAATAATTATTTTATGCATGAAAATGGACAAATTTTGAAAAAAGAAAAAATATGGGTCTGTTCATTTTATGTCTACTTTCATATAAAAAAACAATATGGACATGTTAAAAATTTGAAATGTTGTCCATTCCCTCGCCGGGACTATATGGAACGTGCACAAAGACGGTGGTGCCAACTGGTGCCGTTCATTTGACTTAGTAGTCAATACAAAGTGCTGTCAGTCCATATAGACGGTGGTGCCAACTAGTGCCACCTATAGGTAGTTATCTGCACGTCCCCTATAGTGAAATATAAATATGCACCTAACTTAATGAGTGAGTATTGAGCGTAACGAAAGGAGTTTAAATCTTATCATACCTATCCAAAATAAATAACATAATATCGATGATTTTGCTTCGACATTACTGGTTTTTCGATGTATTGTTGCAACCCTATGCTTAAACGCTTAATTAAAACAAGTCAAAAGTTTATTAGGCCGAGGTCGAATGAGAGGATTTGAGGAAGTAAATGGTAATATGTAACTGGGTAGCTTTATCAACTGAAGTGTGAGATTATTTGAAAGGGTTGAATAAAGTTGATGTAATTTTTTTTGGTGGTGAAATGATGTCAGGGAAGGAGGCGGCGGAGCGCGTGCGGGAGATGGAGCCTTGCGGCGACGCGCTCCGAATAGCGAGGAGGGGTCGGAGACGCCAACAATATGCGCGTCTCCTTACTCTCCTTGGAGGTGCACGGTACGGGGGGTACCAGCGCCGACATCGCACCGGTCACCTACAGTGCTCGTTAGGGACGGCTGCTCACCCTTGGCTGTCACTAACTGTCGAAATTGCCACAGGAAGTATTCTGAGGAACTGTTTGATCTTCTCCCTGCAGCTGGATTCTTAAATCGTACCACACGCTCGCGATTGTAATTCCATCCCCATTTTCTCGATGTATGGCGATCAAAAAAATCGATTGCACTGAAAAATTTTGCAGTCGGTACCTTAGATTAAACCAAAAAGAGGAAGATACGGCATCAGGTAGCCGCGCGTGATCTTAAAAGACTGAGTACAGTGTACTTGGTTTGCTTTAGGTGGCTTTAGTCTGCGTCCATACTGCTGACCTGACAGACCGCGCTGCTTGTTGATATTAAAATATATTTTTTCAAAGAGTTATCGCTAAAAATGCCTGGCTGTACCTTTATTCAGAGCACAAGTCATTCAAGGATTAAGAACAAATCACAAGGAATCACATTTCATGCATAAGTAGGTACACCAAAATTATATTTTTAAAGAAAAATATTATTGATTTTGTCCGTCAAATCCGAAATTTTTGAGTAACAGAGACAGACATATATACCGACCTGATATATATAAAGGCACGTGCATATTAGGACGGGCCAGAGCGTGCCGTAGGCTAGCCGACCGTATCGGCCAGGACGGGCCGCATTGACGGATTTTAAAAGCACTGTACTAAAGCAAAATCCTGCATTTATGTCGCCTCCATCATCCAAATGTATGCTCTTTTTATATAGATACATTGTCAAAATAGTCCTATAATCATGGAAGTGCCAATAATAGTACGTCGTCTGCATGTTTTTACGATAAGTTTGAGTCGGCTGATTTTAGTTCAAACAACTATCTACTTGGATAATGGCAACATCTAATTGGATAATGGCAGCGATAAACATTCAGTTACCTATCTGGAAAAACGTCGCGGTTTTATTCTTCAGCCATTAGATTGGATGCTGGCGTTTCATGAACCCCCTAGGCGTCCGATTCATCATCATCGTCAGCCCATTTAAGTCCCCACTGCTGGGACACGGGCCTCCCTCAATCACATGAGGGGTAATTGCCATACTCACCACGCTTGGCAGACGGGTTGGCGAGAGTTTTGATATAAATGCAGAGTTTTCCTTCTCTGGGTGCTGATGACCATGCCAGCAGCTTTACCTTAGTCGCCTTTTACGACACCTCGGTAAGAGTGAGGGTGGCCTATTCTACTCTGCCGGGGACCACATGGCGTCCGATTGGATGGCTAATATAAGCCGATGGCTGCGACGACACATTTTACGAGGTATGTAAGTAGGCGGATTTTTGCGCTCCGACCCAGCACGTTGCGGCCCGTCCTAATGAGCGTGTACCTTAATACGCGTTCTTAAACGCTGGGTGCGAAAATCCCCGTACAAACTCGACGACGCGACGCGTTCTCTGACTCGCACCATAATGGAGTCCATCGCTCTATCTTTATCGTTTGGTGGCACATTGTTTCATTCAGGTTTTCGTCGTGTGAGATCATCATCATCAGCCCATTTAAGTCCCCACTGCTGGGGCACGGGCCTCCCTCAATCACATGAGGGGTAATTGCCATACTCACCACGCTTGGCAGACGGGTTGGCGAGGGTTTTGATATAAGTGCAGAGTTTTCCTTCTCTGGGTGCTGATGATCATGCTAGCCGCTTTACCTTAGTCGCCTTTTACGACACCTCGGTAAGAGTGAGGGTGGCCTATTCTACTCTGCCGGGGATCACACGGCCCTGTGAGATCGTATGGGAGTAGTTGTGTGCGTGAAAGCCCATATTTTGGTTGACTATTAGATAAGCGCGTATCTTCCTCTTTTTGGTTTAATCTAAGGTCTGTACCCATTCTAGAAATGGGGACTTAGTTAATTGAGAGCAAATAATTTTCTTCAGTGATGAGACTTTTTTTAGTTTCTTGTCTTATTTTAGTGTTTCTTGTTTTTAAACCTTATCTAATAAACCTGTAAAAATTGCCTAATGTAAACAGACGACTAGATAGAATGTATGATTGTGATTGTACTAGATATATTGTTTTGTATTTACATTAGGCAATTTATAATAATACAATGTAGGAATCGTACAGTTCTTCTGGGAATACATTTTGATGTTAATTAAAATGATGATTTGACGCTAATTGTTCTGGCTCCATCAGCAAAAATACGAATAATTTGATAATGTATTAATAAAGTGTACATATTACATATAAAGATTTGTATTTGTAAGTGGACCTACTATTCGTTTTGCATTATTTTTTTACATGACATCTGTAAACCACCTTTTTTGGACCAGAAAGCTTGGCACTAGATTTTTTTAATTAAAAATTGTAATAAAGAAGTTTCTCGTTTTTACTACACGAAATGAGGGAAATACTCTGTGAAGAGAAACGAATTCCCTATTCAAAGGGAAAACATCTACTTGGCAATTTATGGAACAGTAACATGCCGAAAGGATTATTATCTATTGATTATTATTAAAATGGCTCAGCATTACAAAGCACTATTTAGATTATTTACTTATTTTATTTATTAGGAACAGCTACAAACTAAATGTTCACATAAGACAGTAATACTACTCACGACGTTATCCACATATTACTAAATTCGATATCGCAAGCTGCTCCAAAATATAACTGGCCATAACATTGTTTTATCATTTTTGGAACATCCATGTACATTATGGTTTGACAATAAACTATTATTAAGAATTAAGATTATTATTAAGATATATAATATTAAGATATATAATTATTATTAAGAGTATTAAGAATTACAAGGAGAGCAAAGTACAATGAAAAGAGAACATTTGGTAGGTATTTCTGATCTGACGATCCGACCGCGTCTGGATCAGTGGTAGTGAACGCTGCCTTTGGTTTGCGGGTTCGATCCCCGCACAGTACAAACATTTGTGTGCATGTCTGTTTGTATTGGTCTAGGTGTTTATTTTCTATGTATTATACGTATTTATTTACAAACCAAAAGTATTTAATGGCACCGTCAGCCCACTTAAGTCCCCACTGCTGGGGCACGGGCCTCCCTCAATCACATGAAGGGTGATTGCCGTACTCACCACGCTTGGCAGACGGGGTGGCGAGGGTTTTGATATAAATGCAGATTTTTCCTTCTCTGGGTGCTGATGATCATGCCAGCAGCTTTACCTTAGTCGCCTTTTACGACACCTCGGTAAGAGTGAGGGTAGGCCTATTCTAATCAGCCGGGGACCACACGGCGGAGTCAACATATTATGTTATGTTGTAAAGTAAAATATTATAGATAGATAGACATTCGTTATTGCACAAAAACAAAATACAAGAATAATACAACAACAACAGACAGTACAATAAGGCGTTTGGGTTTGGTTTGGTTGGTATTTTGGTTGGTATTATATTTAGGTGGACCAGTTGTTCACCAAAACAAAAATAAGGATTTGAATATTATAGTAGAATGGAACAGCAATATGGAGATGAAAGTGAGCGTAGTTGTGGCTGGCAACAAGGCCTATAGACATTAGGTCCAGAGAAGCGAGTACCTCATCAATCAAAGCCTTCGGCGCGTCCTTCCAAACGTCTCCGACAGCCCTTTAGCTATCTACATTATAATTAATAGGCATACAGATTTTGTATGAGATCGGGTTAGGGAAAATTTGTTGTTTCGTTTTTGTACGGGTATCACAAGCAACGAACGTAAGTACAGCCACATATCAAAGTATACGAAACTGTAAAATTTCTTCAGTTGTATAGAATTATAATATAATTCTATGTTCAGTTGATTCTCACTTTAATATCAAAGACGTTCGGTTCAATATAGATTGAGGAATTTTGACAGATTGTAGTAATCTGTCTGCCTGTGCTAACGTATATAACGTATATAATACTTTGGGTATTTCGAGACAGTGAACAAACACAAGTTCATCACACGAATATATCGCACACTTAGAACAACAAAGGCGTAACTTGAAAACACCAACTTTAAAGGAGAGCGAAAAAACGGGTATATTTTGTTTTACTGGCTAAGTGATAAATGGTATATATATATATGCATTATATTATCATTCAAAGCCTTTTAACATGTTTTTGATTTCTGTTTGACAAACTTCCTAAATTAATAACTTGATAATGACAAAAAGAAACAATATATTTTTTAAAGACGTAATTTTTATATTTTTCATGTGTATTTTCATGGTTTTTTTGTAGCAAAAACATGAACAAAATTCACATATAGTGCCGAAGTATTCTCTGATTGTTTTTATTTCATTGACGACCCGTTTGGAACAGTGGTAGTGAACGCTGCCTCTGGTGCAAGGGTTGCGGGTTCGATCCCCGCTCAGTACAAACATTTGTGTGCATGAACATATCTGTTTGTGTTGGTCTGGGTGTTTACTATGTATTATTTGTAATCCCACTGTCGATTCTGATATCCGTAACACAGGTGCTTGAGCTACCTATCTCGGAGTCAGATCAATGTATGTGATGTTGTGAAATATTTATTATTATTTACTTGAATTGAATCCACGATCATTGGAATGGGAAACAATACATGATATGCTCGATAGATTGCCAGTTCCCCAGCAGTTTTGTGTTCTGGTTACACCTTCAACTATGTGGAATAAAATAAATATTATTAATAGCAAACATTCAGCTTTGTTCGACCGTGGTGCACTAACAACAACTACGTCCATTAACAGTTTGCCAAGTTGCTTGTTTCGGGGAAATTTCATTAGCTTATCGCAGTATCGGTGTCTTGGTGAACTTCCGGATAACGTCAATATTTTACTTGGACTTTGCAACTACTTAACTACAAAGCAAACAGCTTCGTTCAATTTGGCCTTGTACAGATATACTTAGGCCTATTGGATAGATAGGACCTAATACTTACATATGTACGTAAATAGTAAATTCTATCATGATAGAGACTATAAATTCAAGTATGGATCACGTCAGCAAAGTTGGAACGTTAATTACTTACCTTTTTGATGTCATTGGCTTAGATTAAATCATTTAGGGACAGTCATGGTTACATTTACGCCACCATTTTATTATTATATGTACTTAGGGACAGCCTCGGTGGCGCAGTGGTAAGTGGATCGCACTTTAAAGCAACGGCTGCGCAAGAAGTCCCGGGTTCGATCCGGGGTCGGGACGAAAATTTGTACCTAAGTTTTCGGTAATTAATTTTCTTAGTGTTAGCCCGGAATCTGAAAGTTGGCGTTCTTATACCCCTGTGCCTGGGAAAGCACGTTAAGTCGTTGGTTCTGCACCCGATCCCTCTTTGGTCGTGTCTACGCTGGTGTCCCATCGGAATGCGAGGGTAAGGGAATATAGAGTGCACATGTGTTTTCGCACACACTTGAGCACTATAATGTATCCTGAGTACGTGGCTTATCGTTACGATCGGCCGCCGTAGCCGTAATCGGTTGGAGGATATTATTATATTATATTAAGGAACAAAGTGGTTTTTAATTCGTAATTTCGGATACCTATCAGCCAGAACCCTCGGGCTAGTCCTGCTTGCCACTTCACACGCACATAGTAACACGTTTCTGAACCAGACTGCTGCTGCCCAGTGTTGCTAGGAGTTATAATGAGCCGCAATATAAATTGTTAGCTTAAAAACATAAATCCTTTTTACTCGTCGTAAAACAAATGCAAAAACTCGTCGAGGGTAAATGACGGACGTTTATGAATGAGCGAGTGCGTAATGAAGTGTGATCCTATATAGCATAAGACATCGTTTTACGATCGCTTTATTCCCGAAGGGCGGCACAATTCGGATATGACTGAGTGTAGCAGGATGAAATACCGACAGGATAAGTATTTTAATTGCTGGCTGAATCCGGATTATAACGGGAGCCGAAGTAATACCGCCCCTTTGTGGTTCAGATCCGTCTTTGTCAGTCCTCGCCGGCAAACTTAACATTTGTATCCTAGTTTTATTCTTTTCACATCTTTTTTGACGAGCGTACAGTACAGCGTATAATTTTGTTTGTTCGCCCATTCTAAAATGAATATTTCTTTGTCTGCGTTATGCTAGTCACTGTAGTTTTTAAGAAACGAAAAGCAAATGACTAAGCCAAGGGACTTGAATTATGATTAATCACAGAAGTAAACAGAGATGGAATACAATTTTCCACAAACAAAAGGAAGACATTATTTTGAATTTTATTTTATAAAGTCATTGCTATTTTTTTGGAACGTGTAGTTATTTCAGTTTACTTATGTAGTGCCTGAAAAAGTGATTTAATTGATTCTTTTATGCAGACAGTGTTTTTTTTTTAAATAAATATTTTTATCATTTGAATACTGGAAATAAAAAAGGCACATAGAGTACCAAAAACAAAATGTGGAGGAATTGTTGATTAAAATAATAACTCGTGTTCATATTTCATATTTGTTTATGTTTTTAAAGGAAATACTAATATAAGCACCCAGAGAAGGTAAACTCTGCATTTATATCAAAACCCTCGCCAACCCGTCTGCCAAGCGTGGTGAGGATGGCAATTACCCCTCATGTGATTGAGGGAGGCCCGTGCCCCAGCAGTGGGGACTTAAATGGGCTGACGATGACGATGATGATGACTAATATAACGATATAATCTCTTTGTATAGAAAACACAAGGTGTTTTACTTATCAATTAGTACAACAAACTTACATATTAATTGTCAGTGTAAAGAAAATGCAAAGTTTAAGTGCCTAGCAATATATTTTAAATAAAGATCTAAGTTCCACCAAGCTCGATTTGGTATTGTCACTTTGGCCTTTTGAACACACAAAGACTAGTGTCGTGACACTAAACCAGTAAAAATTAAAAAAAAAAAACAAAGGTACTAAATTTTCGAGAAACAAAATCAACATAATTAAAATATCAAGTAAAAATAATCAAAGTAATAAAACATTCATCATGTTGTTAAATTTTAAATAGCTTCATAATACCTTCGATGGTTTCCGTATCTCAACGGAATCATTGCCAAAAGATTTTTGTTCTTTTCTTCTGAAATTTTACTTTGACACTGAAGTTTAAGTAATGTATATCATACTATGTTTTCAACGTAACGATAACAGGTGCAATTTCAGCCATTTTCATAACACTGGCGGCTCGTTGCTAGGGACTTAAACCCTTTTAAAAAATAATGCGCTGTGTCCTGCTCCCCCGTGTTTCTTATAGTTGTAAGTACCGAGCAAAGAACTTTGTTAGGCACATAATGCTTATTTTAGGATATTGGCGATGGCCCATAGAATACATTTCTGGGATAAAATACGCATCGAATATTTTGGCACTAAGACCCTTTTTTATTTCCGGTATTCATTTGTCACCTATTACTACTTAAAATGGATGATATAATTTAGAAAAGAAAAACTGACTTCATGTTAATTGAAACAGTATTATTTTATTATTATTCATGTAGGTATAACAACATACCTGAATTTAAAATACAATTCACCTCTCTGGAGCTGAAATCTCGTCTTGAAAATGAGCTCCACCACAAATATGGCAGCGCATTTTGAATTCCTGTAAATAGTGAGAATTACGTTCAGTTAAATTATCATATCATATCTACTTGTAGGTATCTAAATTTTAAGAAAAAAATGTAAAAAAAATTCACACATTTTTTTTATTGGATTAAAGGAGTAGGTTCTATATGTATAGTCTAGGTAGTTACTAATTTGCTCTATTAACAGATTTTGATAAACTTACTAAATTGAAAAGCTGTCTCAGCTGATTCATTGCGCACTGTAGGACGTTGGGACTCGATGTAAAGATGGACATTTGCGACGCTGCCGACTCCGCCAGCTCTTCCAACTCACGAAGTCTGATGGGACCATCGTATAGGCTGAAGTGGCGGTTAAATAATACCACGCTGGGCTGAGGAGCGAGACTTCCTGGTAGCTTCACCATGGTCAAAATGACCTTCTAACCACAATTTATCTCAGTACGCAAGCAGCTACCTGGGTATCCCTTCTACCTAGTTAGTAGAAGGGATTTCGATAAGTAACTATGCTCATTCGTCAATTTCGAAGAAACGACTTACCTGTACTTATTATCCCCATTGTTTCGTCTTGTCCCTCTAAAATACACGTGCTATTTTCGGAGCCTCCGCTGATGCGAAGAAATTCGCCATTTCTCAAGTAACAGACCTTGTAGTTCAGTGTTATTCTTCATCGTTTATTATTTACGAGATCCAGTCCAAGTAATTAGTTAACGAGTACTTACCGAGACTATTTTATCTAAGTGCTTCATTAGACGTGGAATCAATTAACAAAGTTATTTGGTCGTTAGTTATTATTGCGAATTTATATAAATATCTGTAGTGCAAAGTTTTGGTTTATTTGTGAATTGGTTGTAATGGTGAAGTTGACCGCTCCAAACGAGCAGGAGGCCCGGGCTGCGGGCGAGCGGAGGAGCGTGCGGCCCAGGGAAAATTGGCGCCAATGGGGGTCGCAGTTTGGCCGACGGCGCGAGGAGATGAGGAATCAAGTGCCCACGACCCTGCTGCAGCTCGAGGAGCTGGCGAAACGCGCGGTCAAAGTCATGGAGAAGCACCAGTCTAACCCTAATTCGGAGGCAAATTATATGGTAGCCATGGATCTTTTGCGGTGCCAGTATAATCTAGTAAGTGACATTCATAAGTTATTGTAGGTACTACAACTTTTTGTTTGATTTTTAACCCCGCGGTTTTTAATTAAAAACGACGCGGTGTTATAAGTCTGACTTGTCTGTGTGTGTGTATCTGTGTGTCTGTCTATGGCATCGTAGCTCCCGAACAAATGAACCGATTTTGATTTTGTTTTTTTTTTGTTTGAAAGATGAATAAGGAGGGAGTGTTCTTAGCTATGTTGGATAAAAATCGATCCAAGATGGCCGCCGTCACAAACATTTGTATTTAATTTATGTTTTAACACAACTCCCAAAATATGGGTACCATATAAAAGGGCTTGAGTAGCAGAATATATTAAATGTGCAAAATTTCAAATACAAGATGGCCGCCGTCAGAAAATGACGAATAACCTATTTGTTGTTCCGACTGCCTCAATATCAAATGAAAGAGCTTTAGTTGTGTCGGGGTACCATTAAAATTACCTATTATTATTATAATTATAAGATGATATTAGGTAATTCTAATATTTGGTTGTGGGTAAAATGCTACTGAAAAATAAGATATAAAAGATCCCGACGCCGAGAACCTCCTCCTTTTTTTAAGTCGGTTAATAAATCATGTTTTCGAAAATTCATATTTCAAGTTGCGGTAAAGTCGAACTACATGTAGGTAGGTACTACCTGTGCGGATAAAGAATGGGATCAAAAATGGCGGCGCATCTATTCACTTCTCGGCGGCGCATCTATCCCATTCTTTATCCGCACAGGTAGTAGATATTTGTTGCTGAGAAGGGATGACAATTCGTAATTATTTGCATTCCGATACTTTAAGTACCCAGTCGTATTTCGCGCTATAAAGAAAGTTACGCGGTCTAGACGACTTTATGGCTCCTTTTATATTTTAACCTACGTGTCTATAAGTAAGCACTCCAAATTATTCGTAGAAGTATTTCATTATAAGGGGTATTTCTCGAAGTGCCCACTGCCTCACATAAGACCGGCGTGAAGCAGCGCCTGCGCTGTGTTTCGCCGTGTGAGTGAGGTTACCGGAGGCTCAATGGGGGGAAGGGGAAAAGGTTGGCAGCGCACTTGTGCCTCCACTGCTGTTGCGGGTGTCCATAGGCGGCGGAATTGCTTACCATCAGGTGATCCGTCTGCTCGTCTGCCACCTCTCATATCGATGGCTTAGTTCACAATTGTACTAACTACAGATTTGTAAATTTTGCAGGAGAGCATTTTTTAGTTTTTTAAAGTTTGAAAGTGGACAGGTCGTAAGCAAAGTCAAAGTGATTCTTTAATTTTAACATACCCCAATATTGTCATATTAGTACAAGCAAAATTTACAAATCGGTAGTTAGTACAATTGTGAACTTAGCCATCGATATATAAAAAAAAGTGCACTAAAACTGTACCGTAGCAATCTACTTAACCCAACTCTACTTAAAATCGTCCCTTGCAATGTAATATCAATAAACTTCTATAACTCAACATAGTACTGTAATGTAAAAAACTTAATCAAAACTGACTAGGTATTTGTCCCTACGAATTAGTTTCATTCGTTTAAAAAAATGAATTTAAACATTCTACTGCATTGATTTGTTTATGTATTAAATTTGAGCTCATTAGTGTAAATAGGAAAGCATAAAAAAACTAAACGTAGAACCTAAGATTACGTGAGCTAATTATAGTCTCGCTAATTAGATCCCAAAGTAAGTCGCTTAGGAACGTTGTAAAGGGTTTAAATGAAGTAAGATGCCAAAAATACACACTAACACTTCTGTATACTTCGCTCGTTTAAGGTGACGGGTAGGGCTCACTACAACCTCTTGGCAATCACTTATACTATTTATTAAATAACCATGCACAATTGTTGGGTCCAACGCGTACGCGAATAATTAATTCACGCCAAAAGCGGCCGCTTTTGGGGTGAATCAATTTTTCGCGAACAAAAACGAAGCCAACATTTGTGCATGGTTATTTAATAAATAGTATAAGGGTTTGCCGAGAGGCTGCAACCCTGAAATTGTTTAAAATAGATCCGGTTTAGTAGCTAAAAATTAAAATCGATTGGCGTCGCTAGTGTGCCCTACCCGTCACCTTTTACACTTCGTATTTTACCTATAGCTGGTGCGCGTCATGAAGCTTTTGGTGCGCTTTGAAGAACACCTCCACTTTTAGGGGATCATTATCTCAGTCCGAAACTAGAATACTGTAGGAACAAACAAAAACTCTTTTTAAATGGGTCAAATCCTGACGCTAATGATGCAGACAAGAGCATCTACTTTTAGGGTTTCGTGGAAGCTGGCAGAATTGTTTTGCATAAGCTACGATATTTACATAATGCTTAGGCACGTGTAAGATTTCTCTGGAAAAGAGACTTATTATAATTGACTAGATCTTTTCCTTGATTAACCCTTTCTTCTTCTTTATGTTCAAGCGACTGGTCCTATACGGTACATTTGGTAGAGACCCTACTTAACGCTCCAAAGATTGCGGGTTCGATTTCTGATCCGAGCAAATATTCCTGTAATACGAGTACTTGTATTTTTTGAGTGTCTGGGTGTTACAAAACACAGGATGGTTCATGTAGGGTGTCAAGCGAAAGTCTATCGATAGAGCATCTCTTGGGGCATCGGGAATACCCTCAAATAATAGATATATTTTCTACGGTTTTTTGTAATTCTTCAGTTGTGAACTTTTTCCAAATTTTGGAGAATTTCCTACCTAACAGCTTAAAAAAAACCAGATAAAAAAAACTATAAGATTTTTCAACTTTTCTTTTTGGCAAAATAATCTTTAATAGCTTACCTGTTATGCATAAAATAATCAAATTCGTAATTTCGTCGTGGAAATTACAATTTAAATTTTCAACTCATTTACGAATAAGAAAGTTAACTATGTTATGTTTCTTATCTAACTTAAGCTAATCTCAGACTACGACAATCCTTGTGCTATAAGTTATAAGTACCTGCTAGTTTAGCACAACCGGGGAGCACCCAAATTGAACAACCTGTAATATTTAAGTACCTTCATTGATTGTGATATTTGTGATAATGTAGCAAGGCAGGGCAATGATATTACGTAGTATTTTTACCATATGTTTGTTTCTATGGAAATTAGTATTAGCAAATTAGTCTATGGTATTAGGAAATGTTAGGGAAAGCTTTCTTCATAAGTAAAATACGTATTTTTAGTCGCCTAATTGTATTCTAGGAACGAAAGGTAATGAAATGAGTTCCAGAAAACATTAGAATCGTTGCCATAAAAATGATTAATTACTTAATTTCAGATTCCTAAGCTGTATTAAAATACATATTAATATTAATGTTTTACTTACGCCACTGTTGATTTCTGTAATTTTCTTATTCAAAAGTCGGAAATATTAGTACTGAGGCAATTAAATTATTCTACAAAATACTTAGGAACTTATGTGGAAAACCGATTAAGAATCTCGTTATAACCTAGTTGTAAAAACCTATACAGGGTTGCGTGCGTGAACTGAACGGATAGTTATTTATCCATGGTTACGTCCTTATAAATACCCATTGTCAGCCCTCCACGTCAAAACCACGCGACGGGCACAAAATCTAAAATAGTTATTGCTCAGCCCTAAATTATCCCTCGTCACCAAAAACGCTCAGTAATATTATAATTTGACGTGTTTTTGTTGCAGAACTTCATGGTGGTGTGCGAGAAGTGCGGCGGGGTTCACGAACACGATGAAATGTGGGCGCCCGAACGGTGATTAAATCCGCACTAGCGATAACATTATAGTTTTTGCCGACATTAATGTTTTTTAAGGTTCCGTGATATTAACCGCCGCAGCCGTAAGTTGTGACCGGTCGAGGTATTAAAGCAATAATTTCATAACAGTACGAGTCCTAATTATTAATATTTAGAGTATTTTAATTGTGTATAAGTATGAAATAAATAATATTTTATAAAAATGCGTTTTATTATAATCATCATCATCAGCCTATTTAAGTCCCCACTGCTGGGGCACGGGCCTCCCTCAATCACATGAGGGGTAATTGCCATACTCACCACGCTTGGCAGACGGGTTGGCGAGGGTTTTGATATAAATGCAGAGTTTTCCTTCTCTGGGTGCTGATGATCATGCCAGCAGCTTTACCTTAGTCGCCTTTTACGACACCTCGGTAAGAGTGAGGGTGGCCTATTCTACTCTGCCGGGGACCACAAGGCCGAGTATTTGCGCAGACACAAGTGCACTCTCTATTCCCATACCCTATTATTTCGATGGGACACCAGTGTGATACGACCGAAGAGGGGGAGGGAGGGGGGAGGACCAACGGCTTAACGTGTTATCCGAGGCACGGGAGTACAAGACCGCCCACTTCCAGACTCCGGGCTAAAACACTGAGAATTTCTTAACAGAAAAGCTCCGGTATAAATTTTGCCCGACCCGGGGATCGAAACCCAGGCGCAACCGTCGCTTCAAAGTGAGTCCACTAACCATTGCGCCACCGATTTTTCTTTTATTAGGTATAACACAGATGTTGAAATGTTGATAATTTGATTTAAGATTAGATACAATCTGTATGTATAGTGAGGTGTACGACGAACGAACGAATTTAATCCACCTTATTATAAATCCTGGTCTAAAGTTCATACTAAAGCTCATGTTTATCCGTTCCAACACGCAATGTTTAAAGGGGCTGGAATGAATTTTGTTCCGGGACTATCCTTAGTTCCCGATTTCTAATAAGGGGGAATAAGTTTTATTTGTAAATTTTACAGATAGTAAGTACTTACCTACCATAAGATTTTGACCGCGTATTTGAGAAAATTTCGTGATTTCAGAAACGCAGGAAAAATGTAAAATAAAATACTTAGCTAATCACTTTATGGAAAAGCTTTTCTTCTTTTCCAATATCTGCATAGAATCCTGAAATTCTGGGACAGCTTTTAACAGAACGAGTTGTACCCTAACTCTCGGATACATAGGCATTTACTACAGAAAGGTGAACGCCTACGTACCTGTAAAACGAATATCGGTCAAATAGAACCTTAATGAACCCTTGGACTAGTTACATAATTAGTCCATGATGAAACTGTAGCAATATCTTAGTAGAGTAGTAGAAACTCTTCCGATACCCTTACATTACAGGGTCCGTGTATTACGATAGTTATGTATGATATGTAACTTGTATATTGTATATACATATGTATATGGTGCAAGAAATAAATATAACTAGAGGAGGGAGACTGAAGGCTTCTATAAAAACTACGTTTAATTTAAAAACGACAAGTCCATATTATTTAAAACATCACACTCTCCTTGACGAGCAGATCTTACGTCTGACATAATCTATTATTCTGTAGTTATTATTTAATTGACATCTAATTTTAATTTAATTGATTTTATGTAATATGATTGACATCATGACTATGTTTAATTTACTAATGAAGCCTGCCCTCACTTCGTTTCGGGACATAAGCTCCACTTTGTAACAATAGATGGCGCTAGGTGTCGGTTGCATCACGCACGTGTTTCGTGTTTTCGGATTACCTATAAGCGTTGCCGCTATGTACTATTTACCTCCTTATAAATAGTAAAGATGTTAAATCTATCTATGTTCCTTATTTAATTGCAAATGTTCCGTATCATGGTCCCAATAAATGTTTCATTCATTCATTCAATAGACTACGAGTAGGCACAGTAAAACGATGCATCCATGTTGGGTAAAACGTCGCACTTACCACGCTCCCTTTACCGAGCAGTTTGCTTTTAAACGGCTTTGTTTGTCACTTCTGTTAGGCCGGCTCAAACTGTGTGGCCTGTGTCATGCAACGTACTCGTACAGCACCTGCAATAAAATGTAAACATCTCGATTCTTAAACCCGCCTAATAAGGTTTATATTTGAATGGGGTTGTATACTTATTAAGTTCACGTGACTGCACATTGTCTTGCATCGTACTAAGGGATCAAACCCCTACCAGGCGTGGTTCACTTCGCAAGTCAGCCGAGTTGTTCGCCTACGGGCCGCACCCCGCTACCTGTCCATATTAAGTCGGTTGATTCGCGCGCTTAGATGCACACGCGAACTGTTGGAGGCGCCTGGAATAATAATTATATTTATTTTTGTATTATTGTTGTTAAGAATACTTTATTACTATTTTGGAAACGGGGCAGTGGTAGCAATGGCCAAAATAGCACGTAATTGTGTTGCATTTGGTTGCATGAACAATTTTTAAGAAAAAAGCTTTTCATTTTATCACCTTCCCCGGAATTCTGAAAGGTAACTATGTAAATGAATACCTACTGCCGCAAACATCTTGAGTAGATACTAATGTTGTCAAAACTAGGTACCGTGGGAGAGCCACGCTTCGGCTGAATGGGCCGGCTCGACCGGAGTGATACCACGGCCTCACAGAAAATCGGAGTGAAGCAGCATTGTGCTGTGTTTCGCTGCGTGAGTGAGGCTACCGGAGGCTCAATCCAGGGGGAAAGGGGGGTTTAAAGGTTGGCGGCGCACTTGTGACTCCACTGGTGTCGCGGGTGTCCATGGGCGGCGGCAATCGCTTACCATCAGGCGATCCGTCTGCTCGTCTTCCACCTGCAAACTAATTTAAATTAGTATATTAGCTTTGAATAAAGTGTAGTAGGTATTTAGGTACTTACTAAATTACATTAATGAAAAAAACAGTTTAATTAATTATCGTGGTAAATAGGTAAGTTTGCCCTTTTTTATATGATAAACGCATCATGTTAAGCGATTGCCGCCGCCCATGGACACCCGCAACACCAGTGGAGTCACAAGTCAACCTACAATGACTTTCCTACTTACCTAAATTCCGACTGTGCACAGTGTCAGCTCACACTACCTACCTACTCGTAAAACAACACATTTACTTTTTTTTAATAGGTAGGTCAATATGGCAGATTCATTGGATCACCAATGGCTAGCCCTGTGAGCTGCTGTGAGCAACGAGCATCCGCTTATCGGAAACCAAGAGCGTTAAGTACACAGTAAAGGCGCGCGCAGTTAGAACACATTAGACCGTGACTCATTAGCTAAAAGGTCGAGTTTACAATAGAAACGCACCTCGCGATCGCGGTAGGCAAGCGTGCAGGAACATGCTGATTTAGACCTTATTGCCGGGCAGTGAAGATATATATTTTATTGCGGCCAGTGTCGGAAGTGATATTTCTGTGTCCTGTATTTATTCTGTGCCCCTACTTACTTTAGACCTCATTTGTTTCATTCTCAAAGAGTCGCGTGTTTTGCAATCTCTCTAGTTGTCAATTATCTAGTAACTACATAATTAAAAATAATTTATAGTTGGTCTTTTACGTAGCATAAGTGCTACGCCGTAGCACTTATGCTACGTAAAAGCTTATGTCGTAGCAGTCTGTGTAGCAGTCTAGCAGTTGAGGTAACCACTTAAGACGGGTTGGGCACACTAGCGACGCCAATCGATTTTGATTTTTTAACTACTAAACTGGATCTATTTTAAACAATTTCGGGGTTACAACCTCTAGGCAAACACTTATACTATTTATTAAATAACCATGCACAAATATTATTGTGTTTGGTATAGCAATTCTTTGCAATTTATTCTTAAGTAAATAATACACTTAAAAAAATTCACCGTAGGGCTCAGGTGGGACTCGAACCCACAACCTTCCACAGTCCGGGTGGCTGCACTAACCATTTATGCTATCCGAACCCCTTGCTAAGACGACGAATTTTGTAAGTGCTTGAATCGTCATGAGCCGACGATAGTCTCATCAATATTGTAGGTATACTTTACAATATCCAGTGGAAACATTGTTACAAATATTTGACCACCAGTTAAGATGAAACTGCTAAACGAATATTATTGTGTTTGGTATAGCAATTCTTTGCAATTTATTCTTAAGTAAATAATACACTTAAAAAATTCACCGTAGGGCTCAGGTGGGACTCGAACCCACAACCTTCCACAGTCCGGGTGGCTGCACTAACCATTTATGCTATCCTACAATATTGATGAGACTATCGTCGGCTCATGACGATTCAAGCACTTACAAAATTCGTCGTCTTAGCAAGGGGTTCGGATAGCATAAATGGTTAGTGCAGCCATCCGGACTGTGGAAGGTTGTGGGTTCGAGTCCCACCTGAGCCCTACGGTGAATTTTTTAAGTGTATTATTAACCATGCACAAATGTTGGGTCCGTGCACAAACGCGAAAAATTGATTCACGCTAAAAGTGGCCAAACGTTTGTGCATGGTTCTTTAATAAATAGTATAAGTGTTTGCCGAGGGGTTGTAACCCCGAAATTGTTTAAAATAGATCAGGTTTAGTATCTGAAAATTAAAATCGATTGGCGTCGCTAGTGTGCCATACCCGTCACCTTAAATTGTGCCGAACCTAATTCTTCGGAATTGCATAATTTAGTCATTCAATTTGCTTATAATAACATTAACCGATGAAAGGATACAAAGACTATGACGGTCATTGAATTATATTAGTGCAAACAATATATAGAAAGGGCACAATGTGATCCGCGCTTGTATAAAATTGAAGATGACTAGCGTTGGTTCGCGGGTGAAATGTTGGCATAGGCTGGAGCTCGCAATCAGTAATGTCAGTTAATATTTAATTAATGCTAATTGGAGGATCTAGGAAAATTTCTTATTTTATACGAGAGGTTTGAGAAGAGTTCTTCTTTCACGGAATACAGCGGCATGACTACGCTCCAGCATTGTTGATATATATCTCGTAGCTATTATTAGCAATAAAAACACGGGAAAAGATCCACACAATATTCGAACGGTTCTCAATGGGGGCTATCGCGTGCGAAAAATCCGCAAGATGGCGTACTATAGGCCTGAGGTCCATCTACAAGTTGATTGGGTATTTTTAGACGTGATATGTCAAATTGTCAATTAACGAATAAATCAGCCAATGTTGTTGAAGTTGGACCTCGGTTCACAGGCACGCCGTCTAGCGGATATTTCACACGCGATAGCCCCTATTGACTAGGAGTTCGCATCAAGCTGGGCTAATTAATCTTTCAATTTGTAAAACGATATTAATCTTAACAGATGCTGATGATAACGAAGGTGATTTATTAGAGAATTTGATCCAGTAATTGAGTTTCTCGTGTAGAATATTTAAAGGATCAGTCTTTGAAGCAAGTTTTTTTGTTATCATCATCATCATCAGCAACCCACACTCGTCCACTGCTGGACATAGGTCTCCCCTAATGCACGCCACTGCTCCCGATTTTCGGTCACTCTCATCCAGCCCACACCAGCCAGCCTTCGAATGTCATCATCCGATCTTGTCGCAGGGCGTCCTACACTACGCTTACCGAATCGCGGTCTCCACTCAAGAACGTTACGGCTCCAACGGCTGTCAGTTCTGCGGCTAATATGACCAGCCCACTGCCACTTCAGTTTGCTAATTCGGTGGCTCTGGTTCTCTGTCGGATTACATCATTTCTGATGCGGTCCTTCAGAGATACTCCGAGCATAGCCCTTTCCATAGCTCTTTGAGCGACTTTGAACCGGTGGACTAGTCCAGCCGTGAGTGTCCACGTCTCGGCACCGTAAGTCATGACCGAAAGGACGCACTGTCATTGAAAATTACCAGTTATCCTGAATCATAGTTTAAACGAACCCCGTGCTCCAAGGACAGCTCTGGACGCAAACGGGAATTACTTGTCGAGACGAGAGAGATTTGCATACACAACGATGCATCGTTATGGTTTAGTACCAACTATATATAAAAAAAAAGTAAAGTATCAGCCTATAAACTGTCCCACTGCAGGGCAAAGGCCTCCATCATAGAAATCAAGTTATCGCTACTATGATGGGTTTAGGCTTAATCACCACGCTTGCCAAATGCGGATTGGTAATCACAAACCCGAGCTATGTTCGAAAAATTCGAAACATACTTTTCGCTCGACCCGGGAATCGAACCCAGGACCCCGAGATCACGGCCCGGTACTTAACCCACTAGACCATCAGGGCGTTGCCAACTATATATAATGCAATAATATTATAGTGTCCACAGTAGACTTACCTTTTCATTTAAAAAAAGTAAAGAACATGATTTGGTTATATTATGTCTTCATTAGTATAAGTTACGCGTCTATCCTTTTATTTTATTTTATTTATTTTATTTTATTAGGGAAATTTACAGACCAATTGTCAAGTGTGTGAAACAATATTGAATCTAATGCTTATTACAAATAGAATGAAAAAAATCCGCAGATAGAATGAAAGCATAGTTAATAATTAATTTAAAAAAGATTTGGTACATTTGTCTTTAAAATAAATATTTTACTACATCACATACATTGATCTGGCTCAAGCACCTGTGATACGGATATCAGAATCAACAGTGGGATTACAAATATATACATATAATTCTTTTCTTTTGTAAATACATACTTATAATACATAGGAAACACCCATACCAATACAAACAAACATATTCATGCACACAAATGTTTGTACTGTGCGGGGATCGAACCCGCAATCCTTGGACCAAAGGCAGCGTTCACTACCACTGTTCCAAACGGGTCGTCAATACACACTTACAATACATAGAAAACACCTAGGCTTATATAAACTCCACTTAACCAAACTTTTAATGGGAAATATTAAAAAAAATTAAGACAGAAAGATTTTTGGCACGTAAGAACCTCCATTTCCGTCTTCTTTTTTGGGCTGCTTCTGCCAGTGAACGGCCTTCATTGACTAACATTTGTAGCAAAAATTCAAACTTCATGTTACTAATTATTATAATGACACTGTCACATTGACATGACAAATCCACTTCCTGTAAAGTGTTTTGGCTATGGAAACCCTAGATAATACCGTATAATATAGCACTAAGAATATGCAAAAGCCGTCATACGTGCATACCACACGAATGGGGCATGAAGTTACGATGAAGGAGGAGCCAAAAATTAAAATCAATGATTTATTATAATATTATACCTAATGCAACATAATAAATACAATTTGCATTTGTACTTAAGGGGAGGTTTCTCTCATTATAGCTGCACAGTTAACGTGTTAATATGCACTCATTTTACATGTAAGTATTTTCACACATCTATAAATTATTCGCGTGAGCTATTCATATGCAAATTATTTAGCGCGAAGTTTAAGCACCTACATAATTATTTGCTTAGAGCACTGACGAAATAGGAACGTCATTAAGACATCATTAGCAACTCTTCACGTCTTCAGCAGGATTTCCTCCCGTACACTGATAACACTCGCAATCTACTTAGCGACTTAAATGCCTACCTCATTAATCAAAGGGATTTCGCAAAAAAACAATGTGCGGGGCACACAATAACCTAAATGCAAATGGGATGAAGACAAAAGCAGACAATGAAGGCGTTTCTATAGGACGAGTAAGGAAACCCCATAATATCATAAGTGCTTGTGTGGGAAGCATGTACCAAGAGTATCCGCTATTATTCCTCGAGGGAGAAGTAGGTCTGGTGTTTGTTGAAGAAGGTATTTTTTTCTATAATCAAATCCTTGTTATATACCGGGATTTTTTAATAACCGGGAAACTATAGGTACTCCTTTCGCTTTAGAATATTATGGGTGACAGATGTCAAAGTCTATACATTTTTCTCGTAAGTCTCTTTCTAACGTGTGACTCACGTATAACTCTGTCCTACTGTCACCGATATCATGATAAAGTGAAAGGAGTATAATAGGAATACAATTTTCGATTAGTAGGTACTTTCATGGTTCAGCTCTGAGAATGGAATGTTCATAATTGAAAGATGAATTAACAAATTAGCTTTTATTTATCTACACAGTGCTTTTTTATCTTGAGGGCATTTATAATTCTGAAATTCTATCATGTAAAATAAAATAAAAAAAATACCGCTACATACAAAATGCCAGTTGGATGATACATATTGAAAGAAAAGACTTTTTTTTAAAATTTGGTTAACGTTCTTTGTGGAGAAAATGTGTTCTCGGGGTTATAGTGTTCAGGTAAAGTTTGTTAGACGGTTCAATTCAAAGGATCATATTGGGGTAATGGTGCACTCATATTTACTCACATTATTTTGGTCACATCCATTAATCCTTCCATAGCAGCCTTTTCTATGTCCACGTAACAGCTTGGGCAATATTAGAAATGCATTCCCGGCCTACTGTAGGACGATGTGATTTCTTACATAATTTGTAGGACCGTGGGAGAGCCACGCTTCGGCATGAATGGGCTGGCTCGATCGGAGTAATACTACGGCTCACAGAAAACCCGTAAAGCAGAACTGTGCGCTGTTTCGCTGCGTGAGTAAGGGTACCGGAGGCCCAATTCGGGGGAAAGTGGGGCTTAAAGGTTTGCAGCGCGCTTGAGACTCCACTGGTGTCGTGGGTGTCTATGGGTGGCAGCAATCGCTTGCCATCAGGTGATCCGTCTGATCGTCTGCCATATATCACATAAAAATAATAGGATACGTTATATGCTGTACGAGTTCGAGTTTAGTTCTCGTGTAAGATTTGGTAGGATGTTTCGTAGATGGCGCGCCGGAATTGAAGGCAGGAAATTAACTGGAAGCTCGGTGTTAATCTGAGGAAGCAATATACAGCTACGACCTAACGTCGTCTTTTTAATTGCTACAAATTAAATCCAGAGAGACGATATTGATTATTTCCGAATTTCTAGCCATTTTGATTAATTTGAAATAAAGTTGTGTCTGAGACCGTGTTATCAACCATTTCCGGTGCGGCTATGTCACAACCTTCTACCGCGCCATAATAGCGGATAGCGGGAAACCTAATACCGGATGGCGGGAAATCTGCTAAGCGCTAATACGAGTATAATTGATTTTTATAAATTACATAATTTAGTTCATATTAATAAATATTAAAATAATAGATAGATAGATAACAACTTTGTTGCACAAAATTTGCAGACCTTAGTCTGTGGTATTACACTAGTACAATATAGGTGGTCTTATCATATATGATTAATAGCGATCTCTTCCAGACAACCACAGGGTAGAGGAAAAGTATAACGAATTAACGGTAAGGCAGTGCAAGTCAGAAAAAAATGTCCTTGTATAAATATGGTATATATATAAGTACATTAAATAAATATATACTAACTATAAATACTAATTCATAATAATAACAATAATAGTTTTTAACTATAATTAATCAAGACGGGAATTAACACGATATTTTTATTATGAGATATAACATTGTGTACTCACATATTTTACTCGACTCGAAACTACTATAGCCAAAGACGTAACTGGCAGTGGCGCCATTATTTGCAAATTATACATGCACCACTAGATCGGGGCGGAGCAATACATCGCGGCGAATCCTGCATAAACTGAAGATGGAATTTTAAAGCCTGTCTTTCAACTCTGTGGTCTATGGAATTCAGTGACATTGACTTTCGTCTATCACTATTGCGTTACTTTATTTAGAAATAAGGCGGTTCACGCACTGTTCGAAACAGGTGACTGTTCAGGGCCTACTGCCAGTCGTTCTATACCAGCCGTCATCATAACACTGCTGGATATAGGCCTCCCCCAATGATCTCCACACAGATCGGTGCCGTGCCGCCGCATCCAAGGGATTCCCACGACCTTCTCCAGGCTTCGACCTCCCATACGCGGCCTCCACTCGAGGACCTTTCTGCCCCGCCTTTTTACCAGCCAGCCAGCGCAATAGGGCACATTTAATACCATACGTGTACATCGTGTACGTGTATATTACAATCACTCGTTTCGAGCTATGCGCTGCACATGCGGTGTAGTGTGACACTTGTACACTCCTGTCCAAATTAATAATAACGATCAAACGCTTTAGAAGATAAGAAAATAAGCAAGACAAACCCTTCTCTTCTTTTTTCATTGTTCAAAACAGTCTAGTCCCTACGATCACTACGGTGCCTAATAAGTGAGAAAATATAAAGATACCCTACCATACGCTCCCAGGCTGTGTGCAGTGCATGTTTGAATAACTCGTAAGTATAATGCAAGCTAACGTTAATAAGGCGTAAATCGGGTCTTAACTTAAAGTACCTACAAAATTACGACTAAGGGCACTGTTTTTATACCATAAAATGTAAACAATAAATTCTTAACGCTTGATTTGATTTCTTTCGTCCATGCTAGTTTAAAGCTTTTGTATAAAAGCTTAAAATTAGGTAGTAGGCTTAGGTAGGTATCTACCTATTTTTTTGTATGCAATAATAGTTCATGAATTCATTTTTATTGTCCCGATCACACCAGGATCCGTTTGAGGGATCATTCTCAATAGTAACCTTTGGTGAGTTGGTTTATGAATCTGAAAATACAATACCATGTCCCCTGTCAATTTCATTTCTCGGCCAATACAGCCTTGTCGCACTCTATACGTATGTAGTCTGAGTATTTTATTTTTCAACAAATCAAGCTCTTTAAAAATGTTATTTTAAAACTAGTTCCATTGCCAGGCCCAATGAGGTCAAATTTCGCATTAACTCCCTGTTGGTTTAGTTGGTTTAAGTACCGGGCCGTGATCTGGGCGTCCTGGTTTCGATTCCCAGGTCGAGCAAAATATATGTTTCGAATTTTTCGAATATAGATCGGGCCTGTGATCACCAATCCGCATTTGGCAAGGGCATTATAGTAGCGATGACTTGATTTATATGAACGCCAAATTCCATCCACATCACCTGGATGGATTTATATGGACTACAGTGCGTTTCTCACGTCATTTCCTACCACGCACAGTAAAACTGTGGAACCAGCTGTCATCCGTGGTGTTTCCGAACAGATACGACCTGGTGACCTTCAAGAAAAGGGTTTACTCCTTTCTTAAGAGCCGGCAACGCATATGTGATACCTCAGGTGTTGCAGATGTCCATGGGCGCGGTGATCACTTTCCATCAGGTGTGCCGTCAGCTCGTATGTCCGCTATAATGTAAAAAAAAAAAGATGGACGCCATTTCTGTATAAAGGGGGGCAGTATATAGGCTGATAAGTGCTGATACTTTACTTTTACCTATGCGACAGTGAAGTTGTTCAAATTAGTCAGGGAAGTAACTGTTATACGCAAGCCAAAGCCTCGTGGTTTTATTTGTCAGATTTTATTAATAAAGTCTGCCATGATTTTTTGTGTTTAGTAATAATTTTTACTAGTTTCTAGAATATCAATCCAACTATCATTGGGTCCAGTCTTAGCTGGATCGAGTATCTATGTGTATGTAAATACTTACCTATAAAATAAAATGTTTACAGGATTTCATTGTAACTTAGTTTATAATCATTATGTAAGTTAGTATGCAACTATGTATTATATTTATGGAGGTACTTACGTCTTATTAATGGGCATATTGCGTGGTCATTAATTGTTAAACATTATGAACGGTCCCATTATTTTATTTTTATCAGAACTTTAATCGGAGTCATAAAAGCGCTCCAAAATCCGAAGGTTTTAAGAATAAAAAAATCTGAAAAAGGTCAATTGACGATAACACCGAATAATTTTATTTGTTTCGGATTGTTTCTGAAACGTGTAACCCTGATTCAGTTAGTCTGGTTCCCCTGTCTGTGGGTTGCAAAGGTTAGACGGCAGTCGAAATCCTGGATGTTGGTCTATGTAAGTATACCCCGATTGTAGTCCAAAGCTGTCGCTTTGGTTACACGCAGACAATACATGATGTCAGCTCACAAAGTATGACGTGTGAGACGGGATCTATTCAAGTAAAAAAATCTACTTGAGAATTTACCTACGAATACATATGTACGGGCGGGAATATATGTCGCGATGGTTGTAAGGCATTGCGTCCCAGCGAACCGAATATAAGGAAAGGAAGGGAACCTAACTCTCTAGTGAGCTTAGAGCCCCGTTGTCTAAGACACTAAGTCCTTAGAGCCCTAACCCTGCCTATCCGTGGGAATAAATACATAAATAGATAAGGTGATGGGAGCTTGCTCGCGGGTTGCCCAGGGTAGCAAGCGGGAAGACACAGGACGGTAGGTAGGAGGGGAACCGCTGCCAGTCGAGCAGGCTCACTCGACTGATCATAGTGACGGCTAAAGGTGTCTTGGCCGCAACGGGAGAAATGAGACCCAACACAGACGGTTGGAATCTGTTTAATGGTAAAATCTTAATGGTTTATATTCATGGTCTACTTTATTGATACATAGAAAGGTATTTGTTGGTGTGTCGTCGGTGTAGAGTGCCGACGGTGCACGAAGACGGTCCATCGGTCAGGCGCGCTGCATGTAGGTCAATATTGAATGGCTCGTATAACATATTATGTACACGGTTATTTGGTGTTTCTAGATTTGTACCTTCTCTGATGAGTGTCCGAGAACCCTAACTGACTGGATATGTGTAAGTTCTGAGAGCTCCTTGCTCAATAAGACTAAGTACCTACGTTTCTGGACCTTTGATTTGTTTCGGATCCAAATCTCATGATATGTGGGTATGAAACATTGAACTATTATTTAGTAATAGCTCACTGGTATGAAAATATAGAAAAAGGCAAGAAGAAAAGGGCGGAATTAAGTATGTTGGGAGCTCCTATTCCTCTAGTCGTTTTCCTCATTACTGAGGGTCGTGATTCTTCCCGTGGGCGGCCAGTTTGCTTTTTATAATAGACCTCCATCTATGTCTGTATTTTGCAATGTGGAGGGCGTCATACAGCTTGGTGTCCAGCATCGAACGTATTTAGTCTGACCATCTGATAGGGCTACGATCTCTGGGTCTCCTTCCATCGACCTTGCCGGTGACCATCAGCTGTTCCAGATTATGTCCCTCTTTCCGAGCTATGAGACCAAAAAACTCCATGTTGGGAGCTACTTAACGTTTAAAATAAAGTAACTCTTTATTATAAGTCCATAATAATAGGTACCACATAAGAATGTCAGTCACCTGATGGTAACTCACCGCCGCCCATGGACATCAGCCACACCAAAAGGAGTGGAGATGCGTTGCCGACCTTTAAGGAAGGTATAGGTTCGTTTCTTGAAGATCTCAAAGTATAAATTATTTTCTATTGTGTCTGATATCTGGGCATATAGCGGGTAGATCACCAGCCATACTTTATTGGTCAATCCTAGTATTTCTGGATGTATTACCTATCCATTACCCAACTGCGATCCCTATTCGATTCACATAACGTTGTTTCAAGTTACCCAACATTTATTTTTATACATTCAACTTCTTGCTGCCAGTGCCATTGCGTGTTACGTCAAACATGCGTGAATCGGTATTTTTTATTTTTTTCAGACTGTGACTAAACCTCCAGCAAATATTTGATTCATCACTTGACAGGAAGGTCGGCGCCTAATATTTTATGTATTTTGAAGTCATATAGCCCAATACGTAAATACTTCAACAAAATGTTGGTTAGATCTAATATACGTATTATATAATCTGTAGGCTATATAAGTTTTATGTCGTGTTTGACTGCCTGGTGGCGCAGTGGTTAGTGGGTCACATTTAAAGCGACGGCTGCGCAAGAGGTCCCGGTTTCGATCCCCGGGTCGGGCCAAAAAAAATTGTACCTTAAGTTTTCGGTAAGAAATTCTTAGTGGCAGCCCGGAGTCGGATGTGGAGCCGAATATCATCGGGGAGATAACATGATCCCGACTGCGCTGGTTCGGACACGTGGAGAGAATGGAAGAGGATCGTGCAGCCAAAAGAGCCTATCTGGGATGACCAATGGGGTGACTTCCTGTGGGTCGTCCGAGATACCGCTGGAGGGACGTAGTCACCAAGGACCTCAACGCACTCAACGTGCACGATTGGGCGGAATTGCCACAGGACCGCAAAAAATGGCGAACTTTGACGTCGGAGGCCAAGACCCACTTTGCATTGCTGAGTCAGCGTAGTAGTAGTAGTAGCCCGGAGTCTGGAAGTTGGCGGTCTTGTCCTCCCGTGCCTCGGAAAGCACGTTAAGATGTTGATCCTGCGCCCGATCCCTCTCCGGCCGTATCACAATATTATAGTGTCCCATCGGATTATGAGGGTAAGAGAACAGAGAGTGCACATGTGTTTGTGCACACACTTGATCACTATAATATAACCTGCGTACGTGGCTGATCGCTAAGATTGGTCGGCGTAGCCGTAATCGGTTGTAGGTTATATTATTATATGTCGTAATTAAATATTCGTATAATCGGCGGACTAATTTATTTTCTGTCAGTTCCATGCTACAGGGTATTTCGGTAAACAATTAAGCACTTAGTGTATACTTTCTGCTTTTTTCTCTCTTATTTTATTATCAACCTAAAATAAACTACATTGCCCATACACAGTCGTCGTCAGCCCATTTAAGTCCCCACTGCTGGGGCACGGGCCTCCCTCAATCACATGAGGGGTAATTGCCATACTCACCACGCTTGGCAGACGGGTTGGCGAGGGTTTTGATATAAATGCAGAGTTTTCCTTCTCTTGGTGCTGATGATCATGCCAGCAGCTTTACCTTAGTCGCCTTTTACGACACCTCAGTAAGGGTGAGGGTGGCCTATTCTACTCTGCCGGGACCACACGGCCAATACACAGTGTCAAAATAAAACAGTCGGGTTTGTAAGGAAATTCAAAAATTGCTAGTATACTTTATACGCATTGTCACATTAACAAGGCAAAATTGAAATAAGCGAGTTAAACCAAGCTAAGTTAACGTCGACTATCACGTGACATGAAGACCAAATGTTTCTTCGACGTAGAATAAAAAATAAGTTCTCCAATGCCACAGTAAACACAGCTAAGTACCTAAGTAGCCCGTAACTGACTGACCGCTCAAGTTTTCCCAGTAGAGCGCTATGACTTGGCCTCTTGAAGACTAGACTGAATAGGCTCTATCTAGGTTAACATGCACTATCTCTAGTCTTATCTTCATTTAACATCAGTGGAAGTTGCGGTAAATGTATTAAAAAAAACGTAGATAGTAAAATTACTAAAAAGATAGCTTTGTTTTGAAAACTAGCCTCATACTTGTCAAAAAATAGAAAATAGTTTTTTACAAAATCAGACAGAGGTATAGTAGTATAAGTCTATAAAGTGTCCCACTGAAGGGCAAAGGCCTTCATCATAGAAATCAAGTCATCGTTACTATGATGGGATTAGGCATAATCACCACGCTTGCCAAATGCGGATTGGTGATCACAAACCCGAGCTATATTCGAAAAATTTGAGACATACTTTTCTCTCGACCTCACGGCCCGATACTTAAACCATTAGACCAACGGGGCGTTACTTAAACCACTAGACAGCGGTATAGAATAAATAATATTTAAAAGAACTTAACAAACACAATAGTAGTAAAAAAATATAAAAAAGGTGTTGTTTTATATGTCAGTTGATTGAAACAGCAAGAAATATCAGAACTATTCATCCCTCCCCTTATTTAACGTTGGTATTCATGAAAGTTCATTTGTATTCTTCCCACTTAGGAAGCCAATATTAAGCTGGTATAAAATGGATATTTGATATCGGACCCTTTTACCTTTCAATTGGCACGTAGCATAGAGTAATCTTTCAATATTTTAGCAAGCCTCCGGCGTCTATCAATATTATATTAGGCAACGTTGAATACCTGTGTGAATTAATAGTCAAGTTTTCCGTGCCAGAGCCCCGTTAGTCAAATTTACTAAAAGCCATTAAACACACACGCAAGAACCCTTCCCCCTCATTCCACCTTTCTCCTTTACTTTTGGTGCCATTTGCATACGGTATATAGAAGTGTAATGTAAGTGAAATCACCTTTAATACCATCCCTTCCCATCTGATAACGTTTGATCACGCAATCAAATTGCTTTGTTCGATGTCTTTATAGACAGATTTTGGCCTTTGTAACACGATTCGACTTCTTAATAAAGCCCCTGTATTTTGCATTAATTATTTAGGAAATTAAGTTTTTTTTTATGGTTCTACTCGAAGATAACTCGCCAATGTCAAGTAACTTATTGACAAGAAGTAAGTAGTAACAGTCGGAGTCAGTCAAAGTCACAGTCACTCAATAAAGCGCAGGTGTTTTACATTTTATCGACCTACGGATTCAGCGGATATGACTCTAAAAGCAATCGTGGGTTTTAAGAATCTATTAGGTCCAAGCAAGTTGTCACGAGACAACGCACTCGGCACACAATAGCAGTGTCAAAAACGATAAAATCCAACGATTCTTCTTATCAGGGTCACTTTGCGGCACTTCACTTCACAAATAAACACCAAATTTGTACACTAAAAACCACAAGCCACTAATTTAAAACTTTTGAATTTTTGGCAGCCCATGCGGCTTGTTTTAGCCCTACCCGCCGAATCCCAAGTAAATTGTAGTGAACACTTATATAACTCTGGCAATGTCGCGTGAATATATATTGGCTTCAAATCGTGTCGTTTAACCTTAGCTGTCAAAACGACTTCAAATTCACAAAGTAGTAGGAACTTGGATTTTCACACGGCAGAACCCTGGACCAAAAAGTCATCCCAAAATGTTATTTTTTAGATATTTTTATCAGTGCTAAAGAGCCATGTAATACGAAACCTGTTTGTTCTTACATACTGTGTGTTTACATATCCAAAATAATAAATGATTTTCTATTCTATTCAAAGCCTGGCAGCGCTGGTTGTGCCTAACATCCCGGACTTCTAGCCTGCGCTAGCTAGCGGGTTCCATTAATCACGGTTAGAATAGGCCCCTTATTTTTTTGGAGGAAATGTTGCTTATGACTAAATTCCCCGATAAAAACAAGTGGTGTGAAAATAGGAAGCTGTTAGTTAACTGGTTTTCGTTTTAATGAGAGTTTTAAACAACTATTCCATTGTCCATTATAGATGCTAACTTTATAATCGATTTATTCGCAGTATATCTCTAATCCTGTGATAGGATTTTTTGAAGCTGAAGGCCTCCTTGTGTTATAATATGATTAATATTCCGTACCGTATTTGATACCAGTTAGATCTAGGTAGAAGTCGCGACCTAATTAATACGTTCAGATTGATAGGGATTGCGGGTCGAAGGGTCAACCGTTTGCTCGACTGTCACTATGTCACATAATAAAAAAATATAGATATTATTTATAGCAAAAAACATAGTTTACAAACTAAAACCCTACTACCAAAAAAACACTCTAAAAAGTACGAAACGAGAAAATAGTCTCTGCTGAAATTATTATGCCGTATCGCCGTGATCGTATGCCACATTGATTTTATTTTATTATTATAATGAATCTGTTATGCTACAGTAGGTGGCATACGACCTGGCGATATGGCATAATAATTTCAGCGGAGACTATTTTCTTGTATCGTATTTTTAAAGCGTGTTTTTTGGTAGTCGGGTTTTAGTTTTTAAGCTTTATTTTTATTTAACATATTTTTAGTTATGTAAATAGAATTTCATATTTAAAATGTGCTAAAAAAGCTCTTTCATTTGATATCAATCATTTTTTTTAGTTCCTTACTCTAAGTTCCCTAGAGGGCGCTGTAGTCAATTTAACGTGACGTCATGAGGCCTATAACCAGAAGACAATCAAGAAGCTTTTAACGACACCTCATTTGTTCAAATATATTAACTAGTTTAGAAGTTATGAGAGAACAGATGAACAACCATAAATACCTACAGACATATATACACACATACATACATACAGGTCAAAATCATAACCCTCCTTTTTGCTTTGCCGTAGTCGGGTAAAAATAAAAGCGATTGATAGAATAGAATAGAATAGAATAGGTTAAAAATACCGCTATATTATCGCTAGTAGCGATTTCTTCCAGACTGTCTTTGAGTAATGGGTCTTGTATCTACCTGGAATCACATAGGCTACAAATTACTAATATTCATATAACTCCACGAGGAGTACATTGGTTGTCATTTAAACATTGGTTACACACATTTTACCACAAATATGTTAGAAACCTCAATATCATTTTTAAAGACCTATCTATAGATACCCCACACATATGGGTTTTATGAAAAAAATTTAGAGTTTCAGTTCTAAGTTTGGGGACAGTTTATAGGCTGATACTTTTTTTTACTATGGGGACCCCACAAAATATTTTTGTGTAAAAATCGTAATGCGGTTTACAAAATACATCTATTTACTAAGTTTCATATAAAAGTATAATTCTTTTAGTTTCGGAAAAAAGTGGCTGTGACAGACGGACGGACAGACGGACAGACAGACATGACGAATCTATGAGGGTTCCGTTTTTTGCCATTTGGCTACGGAACCCTAAAAAACGTTTCATAGGATGTATAATATTCGTAGTAAGTGTCAATGTGTAGTTCGTGAGAGCGAAAGAGTAATTAATAGGGCAGGGCAAACTAGCGACGCCAATCGATTTTAATTTTTAGCTACTAAACCGGATCTATTTTAAACAATTTCGGCGTTACAACCTCTCGGAAAACACTTATACTATTTATTAAATAATCATGCAAAAATATTGGGCCCAACGCATATGCAAAAAATTCATGCCAAAAGTGGCCGCTTTTGGCGTGAATCAATTTTTCGTGTACAAAAACGGACCCAACATTTGCGCATGGTTATTTAATAAATAGTTTAAGTGTTTGCCTAGAGGTTGTAACTCCGAAATTGTTTAGAATAGATCAGGTTTAGTAGCTAAAAATTAAAATCGATTGGCGTCGCTAGTGTGCTCTACCCGTCACCTTAAAATATTTTTCGTAAATTTATTGCAAAGATCCTGGTTGCTTAGCGTACGTAAGTACGGGCATGTACGGGTAACGAAAATAAGTACTTTTTAGGTTATTTTTAGGTTCCAGTGTCCCGGCCGGTCCTGTCCAAACACATCCCCATCGATCTTCACAGTCGTGCGGGATTCCTCCCCCCTCCCCCCGTCAATTATCGCGGCCCAGATGATCACTCTGAGTCAAAGTCAGAATCAGCTCATCAACATGTAATGTCAAACACAGGCGCTTGCGACTAAGCCACATAATACACAATACTCGTACATACTCGTAACTTGGCTATAAGTTTTTTTATATGATAGGTGGCAGACGAGCAGACGGATACCTGATGGTAGGCGATTGCCGCCGCCCATGGACACCTGCGACACCAGTGGAGTCACAAGTGCGCTGCCAAGTCACAAGTTTAATGCCCCCTTTCCTCGGGATTGGGCCTCCGGTACCCTAACTCACTCAACGAAACACAGCACAGTGCTGCTTTACGCCGGTTTTCGGTGAGGCCGTGGCCTACTGGACTTTCAGATTAATCAGTTTTGGTGTTGTCAGATAACTCGCGGAAAAAAGCTGTCTATCTATTTTTTCTTTAGGAAAAAAACAGTCATACTTTAATATAAGTATTATTAACCTTTATTTATGAAAGAAAGTTGTGTTAGGTATACTCATAAAAATATAAAACCCATAACTACTAAGTGATATTAAACAAATTAAATATATATAACAACTTTATTAATTCACGATTTATAATTTAAAATTACATTTAGTCTCAAAGCGCTCTGGTACCTACGTACTGTGAGGTCACAGGATTCAGTGCTGTTGACCCTTATTTCTTATGAAATAAGTTTCAACACCGTAGAGTTATTGTACGGCTGATGTACAGTGGCAGACACATCAAGCTATACAAAACTGTCAACTGTTTCTTCATTCGATTATAACCCTTATATTGTTACACATTGAGTTCGAAATCGATTGAGGAAATTTGACAGTTTTGTATAGCTTGACCTGTCCGCCACTGTACGTCTTGGTGCAAATGGTGCCATTGTGTGGATGTGGCATTACGTAAATGAACAATTTGTCTGCTCGCCTCGCTAGCCACTTGACAAGCGTTTCCTCGTAGCGTTCGTAGCATATTCAGATTCCTACGAATACGACTGGATTATGCGAATTGCGATTATATTATTTATTATAAGTAACTTAAATATAGTAACTATAGTATAAATAAATATTATAATAATCATGACAATAAGCCTAATAACAAAAATATTGATAAATAAATGAAGCAGGTATGACAATATTTTTTCTAATAATAAAGGTAAAGGCGGTACCTTACTACAACCTGTGCGGATAAAGAATGGGACCAGAAATGGCGGCCAATCTATCCACTTCTCGCTCGCACACTATTTGCGTCTATACTCGCACTCGTGACGGTGCGAGTATAGACGCAAATAGTGTGCGAGCGAGAAGTAAATAGATGCGCCGCCATTTCTGATCCCATTCTTTATCCGCACAGGTTGTACCTATTTATTTGTAGGTGTAGGCGGATGTATAGCTGTGGTTGAACCTACCTTGATGATTGATTACTGAACCGGCAGTTCATAAGCATCCGTTTCCTGTATCAGGCTGAATCTTTGAGTGCTTCAGACAAAGCTATTACTTACTTGACATTTTGGTTTCCGTTCTTGTCCCTAGAGTGAACAATATCCTCTGCTTATTTCAAATGAAATGCCTGCAATGCAGTCAGAATCCGGGCACGATGGAAAAAAATGAATTTATGAAAATGCCATGTCATCTCGCAAAAGTAAAATATCAGATACAACTCGCTGAAATACATTCCTGTCATGCTCTTATTTTACCATCGATTATTCCGGCTTATTATGATATTATCGATAGTAGGTTTCACGCAGCCTTATAAATATGTATATTAGAATGTCGGAAGTTCTAATCTACGATAACTATGTTAAAATAGTTGGTTTCGTGTTGCTAACTCTGTCGCGTGTATTGGTAAGCACCGCCTATGTAGTGGAATAGTACGATTTCCAAAACCGATAAGAGCAAATAATGAAAATTGAAAATAAGCGTGTAAATTTATATACTTTTTACGGCCCCGATAACGAGTGAAATGTTTTCCTCATGTGGTACTTCGCGACGAACCGTTGATAATGCGGAGCCCAGCGGTTTTGTTTGTCGGTAAGGAGTTTGCGGAATATTCAGTGTTTGCTGATACTTGTTCGTAACTTGATGAGACGATCCCACCCTTGAACTTTTAACTCCTTTCTTATCCCTCACGGTTGGCCAAATGTTTCTGCCTCAAGATTCATCATAATATTAATGATTTAAAACATTTTGAGTTACATTAAAAAAAGTGAAAATAATGTATGAACATATGAAACAAATACATGATTGAGTTACTATGTCCAATTAGGACCTAAACTTTAAAACGAGATACGAGTTTATTGAAATGAATAACTAACAAATGTTCTGTAATTTTTTCTGGTACCTGATAATTTATTCAAAAAGTTTTTTTACAGCAATAGGGCATTTATTTGCGGCTTATTGTAATCCCGCTCAAGAATTAGATTTTAGCACTATTTTGCACTTAGCAAACCAAGTCTCACAGAACAGCGAGCAACTTGTCAATAATGGGAAATATGAATTTTCGTCAAAGGAAGATGACAACAAAGTCGCCACGCTGTCAAGTAAAGAAATATTGGAGCTCCTCCAAAAAATAGCTGCGTTTCAATCTCAAAGTGACAAAATCGATTACAGAGACCCGCTCGTGTTAAATAATAGATATGCTAAGAAGTATAAGAACAAAGAGAGAAATGATGCTGACACGTATGGCCATTACGACCCGCTAATCGCCAATAAATTAGATGCCGATTACAAATATGGGAATGTTCAACACAGAGATAAACACAACGATGAGGACAAACGAGTCAGAGACATTCGGTTCAATGAACTGGCTTTGGAAGAGTTATTGTCGCAGAATGTTTTAAAAAACCAATATCAAAATAGCCCTAAAAGAAAACTCAAAGCAAGTAATCTGGTTGGATTCGATACGAGCGATAAGTCTGCCAAGGACATAGGAGGATATTCTAAAGTGTACGTTATTTTGAATCCAAAAGCGATTGAAAAAAGTAGAAATAAGGAAGAACTGAACAATTTGTGAGTTACATGTTTGCTACCATATAATATATTTTCGTTGGATTTAACTTGATTGAAGGTATAAGCATGATTTAAAATTTTAGGTTGACTAAAATATTGTCTTTGACGGCATCAGCTCTCGGAAAGGAGCAAGGAGAAAGCATTAGGGACCGTCATTACAAAGGATTTCCTGTAAAAGCAGGGTTACATATGAGACGACGATTACACGATTCGAGAGAGGCTGGTGAGTATATCAGTAAAATCAAATTGTATGGATGAACGAAAATTTACTGACTTACATAGGTTACGCGGTGATTTTTTATATGCACACGAGCAGCCGGATTACCTGATGGGAAGCGATTGCCGCCGCCCATATGCACACGCGACACCAGTGTCAGTTACAAGTGCGCTGCCAACCTATTCCCCGGATTATGCATCCAGTACCCTCACTCGCACAGTGAACCACAGCACGCACAGTGCTGCTTCACGCCGGTTTCCTGTGAGGCCGTGCTATCAATCCGGTCGATCCGGCCCATTCATGCCGAAGCGTGGCTCTCCCACGGTCGATATGATATATGTACACAAATTTTAAAAACTTCTGATTCTACTTTGAAGCCCACAGTTTTTTTCGATAACATTATAATGGATTTTAGTTAAAACTTCCGGTATTGAAATATTTTGTTGTTTATCACTTACGTTGTTGACAAGAACATAATTTAATTTATCTCTGGGTTACCGGACCGAGACATCTACGTAAAATAACAAGTAAGGTCTACTTTCACCTTAATCGTATGTTATTCGCTCGCTTTCTTCAATTCACGATTGCTTGCAGCTAAAGTCGGGTACAGACAGATTGCTGTAATGCAACAAATTCTCATGGTTTGGACGCGTCGCGCGCACCAACTGCGATCCGACATTTTGTCGGTTTTTGGCACGAACACAATGGGCGCGCAGTGTGCGTAGGACTCAGCCCCGCCACACGTCCAAGGCAGCAGAAAACATGCAATGTAATTCAGAATGTTGCATTACATGTTGCATTGCACCAATCTGTACACACCTTTACGTGTACAAGAAACAAACGAAACTGTGCACGAAGAGCGGTAGCTTCGCGTCTACCTAATCTTGCGTTCCTCGCGTATCTATAAAAATGCACTCGAGCTGCAAATAATAAATTAACAAATACGTGCGGTTTACGTAGGCAGTTGGCCTATGATAAGTTTGTTGGGTGCCCTGTACCCTGTGGCTAGAGGTGTTTAAAAATAAGGTGGCCAAGGTGTTCCCGGCCTGCCGTATGAGGTGACTAAACGGGCCTTCGGAGTACGTGAGCGTTCCCACTGCTAGGGAGTGGCTAGCTGAGCATACGACTCCGCGGGGGATGACATTACCGGGTGTCCTGGTAGGTCGTACAGCAATGAAGGTCTGCATTGCACCAGGTAGGGGTGAAGTAGCGAGCGCGATCAGCGGTGCGGTCTAGTCCCGGCTGTAGGGTTTCCGACCGCTATTTCGCAGAGATAGACACCCCAGGGGTTAGAGTTCCACAGAGCACCTTGTTCCCTATACGTAGCTATAATAGGTGACGGCCATGACGGTTGCCACAGGAAAAAAATAAGATAAGTTTGTTGTAAGACAAATAAAATTAATGTCATCAGGTGCGCTAATGGACGATTACAAGCAAGAGGATGATTACAAGCCCAAGAAGAGATATCGGAACGAGCGCAACAGCGGCAGCGGCGGCGGCGGAGGCGGCGGCGGCGGGGGCGCCGGTCGCACCGCCATCCCCTACATCAGGCACCGCGGGGACATCTACGAGAGAGACAATTAGTTTACACTCGTAATTATAAAGTAATTTTCTTATGTACTCAGTCTTTTCTTTCGACTCTACCTGTCGCTGGTTTAAATCCGGCTCGAAGGACTAAAAGATGTGGATGCGAGATGCGTTTAAAATAACGAGTTGGCTATAAGAGTTGGCATAAACAATACTAACGGTATGCGTGCTATTACTGTCATGAGTCAGTACAGTCAGGTCACGTGGCAACGATGCGATGCGTTGCAGTTGTCCTTGTAGGTACACTTTTGGATCGAGCGTGGAAACCTAACTATACTATACACCATTACAACTTATTTTATTTATTTTGATCTTTGTATCCATATTGGACACCTACTAGACCGTCTATATGGCATAAGTATTTTTTGTGTGATAGGTGGCAGACAACCAGACGGATCACCTGTTGGTAAGCGTTTGCTGCCATCCATGGACGCAACACTAGTGAAGACACAAATACGTTGCCAACTCTGTAATTTAATTTTAACCTGCCCTATCTGGGGGAAAGGGAACATCCCTTTTCACTGGACCTCCGGTGCCCTCACTCACACAGCGAAACACAGCTGAGAGGTTTTCTGTGAGGCTGTGGTCTTACTTCGGCTCGACGGCCCATTCATGCCGATGCGTGGCTCTCCCAAATTTAAAATAAGTTATCAAAAGTTTGGGGTGAAATGGGGAAAATTTAAACTACAACATTTTTGATTATGTTTTTACTAATACATAATTAATCTCTTCTATAATATTTTATTTTACGAGTATATCACAGTCATCACTTTAGTAAGTGCATTAACATAGTTAAATATTGAATTTTTATCAGAACAATAATATGACTAGTACCAATTTAAAATAGGATGAAAATATTTCTTATTCGGCTAAATAATCGAGTAAATAAATATTTTTCGACATTTGATTACATGAATAAGTGCTCTATCTAAGTTATTATGTGATTATGTAAATGTAATTAATGTGTCCCTAATTCCGGTGTCTACTTAGTTTACATACATATATCTATGGTATATCTCTGTATGAGTAGTAGCAGTGAGCTAGAAAAAGGTGATTTTTAATTACATCCTTATTCTTATTAGTCTTTGAAATACAACCGTCTTAAATAAATCTTACACCGTCCATTTCAATTAATTCTACAAAGATACTTGTTGTATTGTATATTGTATTGGCTGCTTTCATCATCTTTGGTCTATAGCCGTCTTACTTTTATTTTAGATACTAATGCATTGAAAATGTAAATATGTGTACAAAATAAAATATTTTTAAAGTACTACAGATTTAAGTGCTTCATGTTTTACTATATACTTTACTCATTCCTCATTTTCTCATTTGCATATACCACTGAAAAGCTTTTGAAAATGATGTTAAAATCAAAATCACCTTTTGCTAGCTTGATGCTATTACCTAATTTACATGGCCAAAAATGAACTTTAGGCATTATTCCACGCAAATTTTTAAAGCTCTGGCTCTGCCATCTTTATTATCATATTAGTTTAAACCTCAAAAGTAATTCAAATGTAAACATTACGATGCATATTACACAGTAATATTGATCATCATCAATATTGATTGTCATCTTACGAGTACATCTTTGTCACGCAACTGCATTTACTATGTATAGAAGACGAAATCTTTGATGCCAGTGTGTATAGTTATAGTGCAGCATCTATAGATTATAATTTAAGTTGTGTACACACATAGGGTATACCTATTCGTAAATAGCTAGCTCATATACCCTTGGGATACCCGTCAACTGCAAATCCTGAACCATTTAGAAAATGAAATTCTCTTCTAGGAAATGTCTAATGCATGTGCAATATACAGGATGTATCTGTGAGCATTTACATCCCTTTAACCACGTGTTCTACTAACCATTATGAACAACATTTGTTCTATCACTTTTGGAAATTCGCATGACTAAATTTCAACTTTTCATACAAAGTCGGTCACGTGACTTGGACATTTTCTATGGAGAGTCGCAAAAAATTTCGATGAATTTCGAAAAGTCCTTGAACAAATGTTGTTCAGAATGGTTGGTAGAACACGTAGTTAAAGGGATGTAAATGTTCACAGATACACCCTGTATAATTTGTTCTGCACGGTGATGATGTAATCCTTTACTTTTATATCCTGCAGTGTATATAAATAGGTAATACAGATTCAGTATCATAACTTAAGTAATATCCTCTCTATCTATTCTAAAGAAAGTTACATTTCTTTCTGTTGAGCATCTTAAAATCAATATTTTAAAGAATCAATTTCATATTTTTATTGAATTGATAAAAAATATAAACAAAGCCAATTAAAGATAATTTCCACTGCCGTTTTGATGGAAGATCTTGTTTTAAAAATAGCAAGTATTAATTTACTTTTTAAGTATCAAATTCGTAACTTACTCAATTTATAAGTTTGATTGAGGAAGCTCAATCCAGGTCGCTAAGGGAAGTATCAAACTCCGCACAAGTGTACCAACTCTCAGCAACACGTGGAAAACGCGTGATAACTTTTTAAGCAACAAATACAAGTTTGTGTAATTGGACAAAACTTCAATCTCAAACTTTGGCTGAAGCCGTAATAAAATTATTTATATTAAACGTTTTGCTACTCCTAATAAATCTTTATTTTGATATTATAATATGTAGGTACTTTATAACTTTAGGTAATTACATGTACTTGACTTATGTCGATCTAATCGAACGTTAGGTACTCGTAGGAGCTTTGTTATTGTGTACTATTTTAAGTTCAGACAACAGCAAACATAGTTAGGATTTTTATATTTTAAATAGCCATTCTTATTAATGGGTACTGCATTTGCCGCTGTCATTATAGCCGTTTATTATAATTATACACAATTTTACTTAAGTACTGTCCTTAATAAAAATAATAATACGTAGGTATAAATATTTATACATAATTGACTAGTACAATCAATTAACACCATATATTCTATTCTTGACTAGGCCTCAACTTTACTAGCATATTAATAAGTATATATCGGTAATAAATTGGTGGTTTGGTTTGAGGCTAAGAGTTAAATTATAAATAATTAACAATTCGAATAAAGCACAGTAGAATAATTAATAAATATAACAAAATAAGAATTCAACTTTATCGTAGAATCTCTAAAAGAATACAACAAATATTGGCACCAGAGTATAAATAGAGAGGCTTAGGTGCAAAAAGTTACAAGTTTTAAGTATTTAAGTACAATAATTGTATTTGGTATAAATATGAGATCATTAACGAGGACTTTAAAAGTCAGCAAACTAATATTGTGATATGCATAATCAGGTTCGTGTTTCATCGTAATGCCCCTGATTGATACAGTAATTTGACTTTCTACGAGTACTCGTAGTAGCGTAAATACAATTTATTTTTTTAATATTACTCACTTTTGCTTATAATTTATAAAATTGACCGCAGTGTATCTTTCAAAACGCATTGAGAAGGGTTTTGTAGCTAGAATGTCTTCATTTAGAACCGAAAGTTATACTAGTAATGACCAAATTTTAAAAAAGTGGAGGATGTGGGGCAACGGTCATCCTGAAATGACTTTTGTAAGTAGGGTTGCCAGATGACCGATATTTGAGCGTACAGTTCGGTATTTTTGAGGCTTGTCCTGTAAAAAATAAATGGTCATACCGGACAGAACAATATATTTTTTTTATTTTTTTGCGACCTAGCATACAACCAGGTTGGATTGTCCAGTATTTTTTCGCGACTCACATGGCAACCCTTTTTATAAGAGAGTGTTTCCTGAATCTTAAAATATAATGTTGAGATTAATAGTTTAATTATTACCTAAAGCCTTATTTTTTATCTCTCGAGTATTTAATCAATTCCATCTACATACTTTTCTTCTACGATACTAAGACAATGAAATTTAAATTATTGTGTGTTTAAAAATACATTTGTCTCATAAACCACTAAAATAGAGCAGGCAAGTAGTCAGTAAAACCTTACGAATACGTAAGAAATTAATAATAATAAATAGAATGGAATATTAGCATAATATATTTCATTTCTTTAAAGAAAAGAAGAGTTAGAACAGATTACTTTAAAATGAGTCAATTAAGTACTCTTAATCGTGACATTTATGTAATTTAGTGCGATTACAGCTTTAATTAAACAATTTAAAATAGGTAGCTTAAAGTTATTAAGTAATACATTGAGCTGTAACATAAATATATGTAAAGGTACGTAGTCAAGTACTTCATATATTGTTACATTCCATTTACATATTAAGTAAACGTAGGTAACCAGAAAACTGGTTTACCAGTAGGTTATTCCCAATAATATTCTGACAGTTAACTGTTCTGTGTGTGCTTGAATTGTAGAACCTAAATTCGAAGAATTTCTTTGAAACTGATAAAAATAGTTTTTTGGTTGATTTTACAAACATATTGGGAAAATAGTTTAACAAGCCAAAGCGTATCAATGATAAAACAATTTGAACATTCTACTTCACGAAATCACGAAAATATAAACTGTTCATTATTTATCCTACCGAGAGGCAATGTATTTGTATGGAATAACAGATTTTGCTACAAAAACGAAATTTATCAAGTTTTCTATGAACATTACGTAGATCTACATGTTTGCCTCAGCATGTCGCACATCCTCTGAAAAACTGTCATAAGACAAAAACACCTTCACATTGCGTAAACGCCTTTTTTCTTAATTCTAAACCTTTTTTACATTCTAGAAAATACTTTTTTAAACTCAACAACAGTTAAAATATTTTGAAACCAAAAACACAGCTTTGATAATTGAGCAATAACATTAGTGAAGTAACCAATAGTGAAAACGCGTTTTTTTCAAAAGCAGCTTTTTGTGTTATGACAGTTTTTCAGAGGATGTGCGATGTATATGAGGTATGTTTTAACTTGTTATATGTATAATTATGTACCTAACAAATACTTAGATCATAAACAAAATATCTGTACTAAATTGATATTTAGTCCTGATGGTTCTACGCGAAGCGTGTGATTTGAGTCCACGATTTAATTCCGCATTTGTTATCAAATTCAAATGTTAATTATATGGAATAATTATTAATACATTATGAATACCGTACATATGGTAATTCTGGAATTTCATGAAAGATGATCCTAATAACAGCTACAATGTTTTTGTTCCGTTAAAACATGTGTGTAAGTAATTAATTCTACAGGGTGAAAACATACAATGGGTCCTGGATGGAAACTGCTGGAACCATTTTATGCCATTTATCGATAAAGTCAACATTGAAGATATAATTTTTAATGAAACATTAAACATGTTCGATATCCATAATACCGAACATTTCGATACCCGGGTCTTTAAAGGAACGTTTTCTTTAAGTAAAATATGTGTTTTTTCCACTCTGCATAGGTCTGAAGTTATAAATAGAGTTTGTAGAAACGTGGTGTTATGTTAGGGTGTTTTTGATTTCACCTTAAAACAAAACTATACCTAAAATATTGTTCAAAGCTTGCATGTGCAAAAAATTGTAAAACTTTCTTTTAACTCTACTTAACGCAATTGATCCCGCTCCAGGCATTTCACAATACATCTTTCTAATTATGCGTAATACTTATAAATTACCGTAGATAAAGTAATATTTCATATATTATTTATATCAATTGAACTACATATGGTTAGTGATTCGCTATATATTCAAATCAGCCGCCTTCATTGGATATTTACCGTCTAATTTAAACAATGGACCCTTTCATTTACTATTCTGTACAATGTACAAGCATACGCGTCATTATCACTAACTGTATCACTTAATATAGGTACACCCAGTGGCTCATTTTACCATCCATAGCGTATATTTCATACAAACGTGCTCATTTTACGTTTTCGTATAATATTAGAAAGTAAAACGTTTTACCCGTATGCCATATGTACATTTTTAATCAAGCATTTCAATCAACTAAGGAAACCTTTTAACTTGCCATCAAAATAAGTAAATATTTTTTTTGTACTGAAAAACCGAATTACTTTTCTTTTTTGGACCAATCGAGAAGTTTTGTTGGTTGGTTCAAATCTTGATTAAAAGACGGGCCAAGTTACGTAAAAATATTGCAATAAATGTTTTACTTTTTGCAGAACGTTTGTACGAAAAATAAGCTATAGGCGGTAAATTTTGCATCTGAGTGTATATGTATATGAATATGTCTGATATTATATTGTACACGCAGATACGAATTCTACTTCCATGTGACGCCAGAACACGTTTCGCTTATCCACTATAAATATTAATATCTTTACATTTGTTGTTGATAAAATGCATAATTATTTTATTCGAAATAAAAAAGATTTCAGGTAATTTATCATTATATAACTTGAAATCTTTTCCCATTATTATATTTAAGTAGTTAGGCATTTTTTTTACCCATATATAGGAGAAATCTTTTTTAGAATGACTGACTCATTATCAGGTAAATGAGACAGATATGCTGAGTGAGTGAAGGAGCCGTTGAATTTAGAGCGATTAGAGATTTTCTATACAACTTGGAAGAAAATACCTGATATTAAAATAAATGATAGGTTTTTTTTCTTATTCATGACTATTATCATTGAAATTAAACAATTTTCAAATTAAAACATAAATATGATGTAAGAATACACGATCTAAATCATACTTATCCTTCAGTGAGCGAAATGAGTTGTAGATACATATGTCCGAAGACCCCAATCATATACATATACCACTCTATTCTTTTTAGTGATATATTTTGCATATCACTACAAAGTAATATGCTCAATGTTAGACAGGGGTAGGTTGCGGGTTAACTATCTCATATAGGTACGAGTATGATGTGTAGATTACCTTAACCCAACTTTTGATTTACAAATATAAGTCAGGTAACTTTACTCTAAGTTGCATTATGAAAACTGAAAATCAATTTTATAAAAACGCGTCTCTTTAATTACTTAACATTGGCAGAGTTAGTTGTGTCTTTGCACTGGCAGACAATGAAAAAAAAAGAAGAAAATCGGAAAGTCAAACGCGTTCTAGATCCATGTGGCGACTAACATCACTGAACACTTCTAGTTTTCACAGTTCGGCGATTAGTCCGCAAGCACGCTGGGCCGCCTCGTCGGCGAGACGCGTCACCCTCAGAGGTAGTTGGGCCTGGACACACAACAAAGCACTCCCATGCCTTTGTACAATGAGCTCCGCCTCTTATTCCGCCATAGGCCGTTCACGTCATCGCCTTTCAGGGCGACGTTGCTCTCTGTAACAAGATCCGGGATTAGCACGGTTTTGGAATGCTCAAGTCATTTGAATTGCTCTAGTGTTGGCAACAAAGATTTTGAACGCGTTTATAAAATACATGTCTACTCGTCTGCGGCCTATCCCATAAAAAAAAACAAACAATAATTCAAGGTGTATCTATCTGTGAACATTTACGAGTAGTACATACATCCCTTTAACCACGTGTTCTATTAACCATTCTGAACTACCGTAAATTAGCATAAAAAACAACTTTTTTATTGAGTGAAATTACAACCACAGACTCTGGGGGCGTGCCTTTTTTTGCCAGTCTTGTAAGATAAATTACTATAATTGCTCCGCGTATGTTATAGTAGGCAGGTATGCTCTTTTAAAAATATATGTATACTTCTAAATTTAAATGTGTGTATTTTGGTATGTGTGCTGAGTGTGTCCTTTGTTATTTATTTTCATTGTTTTGATACTAATTGCGGTAATTGTGGTCTCTTTTATGTGTCTAGGAGGAGGTGCTGCAGGGTTGGTTGATCTCAGTCGGTTTGATCATGTATTCAGCTTCAAGGCGATAGTTTGTCTAGTGCGACTCACTGGTGGGATGTTTCTTGGAGATGAAGTCTGGAATTCTGTTAATCCTGGAACCTGGGCTACAGGATTGATATTCTGGTATGCCTATAGAGTAGAGCACTTTACTTAAACGATCAGCACTTAGATGGTCTGAGTGAGCACAAAAACCGTTTTTTTTTGGTTCATTTGTTTGTTGCGCTGAGCGAAGCGTGTGTTTCGTGGCGATGTTGGCTTAGCACTATAAAAACAACTTTTCATACAAATTCGGTCACGTAAGTCAGTAAAATTTTCAACGAATTTCGAAAAATCGTAAAATAAGCGTTAAAGTCAAATCAAAGTTAAAAGATTCTTTATTTGCATAGGCTTGTACTCAGCACTTATAAATCTTCATACATTTAAACGTCATTTACGTTGTTCAGAATAGTTGGTAGGCAGAGACAAACCCTATATAAAACACTAACCCGCTAAAGTCGCTGCACTGCCTCTGAGGCAGCACCACGCATCACGCATCGCCACGCACCATGCACCATGAGAGATACAGTGCCTCAAGCTGCAAGGGTCGAAAGTTCGATTCCCAATCTAGACAGACATTCGTGTGATATATGTCTTTTCAGTGTCTAGGTGTCATAGTATATTTGTGGTACGTTGGTTTCTGATACCCATTACATGCTTAAGCTACTTACTTTAGGTTCGAGTCAATATATAATGTGATGTTGTCTTATAATTTAGACATAATTATTATTTATTCAGACGGGAAATAATGTCCTGGCGCTGCAAAACGAAGAGAGCCGACCCCAAATACTCGTAATAAAAAAAACTTTTTTTAATTTGTAAAGTAATTATTAATGCTACTACTCCATAATTATCTGTGATTTAATGGACAACGTTTAGTTTTCAGAAAAAATAATAATTAAAAAAGTTGCCAAGTAAAAACAGGGTAATATTCAATATTTTTTTCGCATCACAAATACCATAATATCTGTTCTGTATCTATTTAATATAAACCTTACAATATAGTCTTAAATCAAAATACAATTATAGTATGGTGACTTTTTGCTTATTGAAGGAGTTATACCTACATCTTATTGTGTCTAGACAAATGGACTAATGAATCCATACGAACTCAGACTCAGCACCACGTGCTTACGGAGGAGCTTTGAGTTCTTTGGTCATATTGCCAGAATGAGAGATGACAACCTGGAGAAGCTACTTCTGACGGGAAAGGTGAGGCAGAAGCCCCATTCGCTGGTCCGATCAAATCAGCTCCACCCTAAACACTGTCTGTGATGTAATCCACGCGGCCGAGGATAGAGTGAGCTTGAGCTGGCAAAAGATAGTCCTGGAGAAAATTACTCATAGTGACCACGACCCTCAGCACTGAGGACAAACGACGCAAGGAGGAGGATTGTGCCTAGAAGAAAAAACGGCAATTTACCTACCTACTTACATTACAACCTACATACCTACATTTAGTCACTATTACATTCAGTATGGTAAAGCATTCTCATAAATATTAAACGCCAATACTAAATCCTTCTAAATCCTAAACGGTAGGTATATATAAGCAACGATTAATTACACTAGAAATCATAGAGTTCTAGAAGTAACTTTGCGAAGTGTCAAAATATACATTACTTAGAAAACCATTAATATTCCTAATGACAATTGAATATTGCGTGAACTAATTCACTTCATTAGGTACTGTGGGGTCGAGGGTTGGAATCAAAGACGCTTTCTTGAGGAAACCAATTATATTTAAAAATATACTTTACAATTTGTGAAGAGCAAATTCGTCCGTACGTCGTGCCTCGCCATTAGTCGTCTGTCTCTCTCTCTCATCATACTATCTCACTCATTCATTGCGTTCAGTAATCATACACTCACTCATCGCTCATTTATTTGTCAATCATGCATCACTCGTTCAGAAACCAATCCCACAGTACTGTAACCAAGATTTAATTTATATATTATATTGCAGAGTCATTGAAATTGTATTTATTTACACATATCCATTAGTCAATGCCACGTTTTCACATTTGCCTATGTCAAAGGCTGCATGCCACTCTGACAGCCATTTATTATCATACAATTAGAAGATCTGCTATCGAATTGTTGTTCCAACATGTCAATGTCATTCAATTTCTGAACCACAGAATGCTTTTTACATTTATTTAAATAGATACATTGAGTGGAATAAGTAATAATCCCCAGTTAATGTGATTATAAATTAAAATAATTGGGGAGTAGGTAAAAAAGTAACATTATACAGGGTGTATCTGTGAACATTTCCATCCCTTTAACCACGTGTTCACTAACCATTCTGAACAACATTTGTTTTATGACTTTTGGGAACTTGCATAAAAAAATTTCAAACTTTCATACAAAGTCGATCACGTGACTTGGTCATTTTGTATGGGGAGTCGAAAAAATTTTCGACTAATTTCGAAAAGTCGTAGAACAAATGTTGTTCAGAATGGTTGGTAGAACACATGGTAAAGGGGATGCAAATGTCCACAGATACACCCTGTATAGAAATATTGGGAGTAATACATTATATTTAAAATTACATCACTACGGCCCGACTCGACCAATCTTTACCTGAGAACAATCTATGGTATATCGCTACAAATCGTATGGTATGATAGCATACCATAGTTTAACTCTCGGATAAGGATTAGTCGAACCGGCCCTAAAAGTGATAATAATAAGGGGTCAAAAGTACCTACCGTAAATTATTATAAAAGTCAAACATTAAAAAAAAGTTATTCAGGTTCAATCTACAAAATATATGATTTTTTGTAACACCATCCAAGGTCGTAGGTAAACTATATTAAAATTGTACGTATACGGAGTTGTGATGTAGTGCTCGTATAAACGTTTTATGTTTTCCAGGATCACGCATGCACGGCACGCACATATATTTGAAAAACAAAAATAAATGAAAATTATGAGTTTTAAAAAGAACGGTCCACTTATGTATTAGTACACTTACATAGAGATTAAAACATCGAAATAAAACAAAAGCTCAGTTAAAGAAAGAATGCACAAATACTTTTTTTTTGGCGTGGTTGGCAGACAAGCGGGGCGTTAAAACATCATGTTAACTTAACAAATAATAATTACAAACATTAGTAAAAATCACGAGTGTGTCGGAGAAATACTATTGCCTCGCACCCCGCCGCAGAGTGCTCTTAAGGCGAAGGTTTAGCGATACCAATTGATTCAATTCTTTGACTACTAAACTAAATCTATTTTTCACAATTGCGGACCTTAGACCATTTTATACATTGTTTTAGTTGCGAACCGTCGGAGACTCGGCAAACATGTATAATTATTTATTTACTAATTACACAATATTTTGGTCTGCTTTTTAAAGTCGAGATTGTTATTCACGAAAAGTAGCCGCTTTTGGCGTTAAGCAAAGTTGCACAATGAATAAATAAATAGTATACAAGTTTGCCGAGTCTCCGACGGTTCGCGATTGGTAAAAATATATTAAACTAGTACCTACAGAATTAAATCAAATAGCGTCGCTAGTATGTGGGAGCCTTCGCCTTAGTGTCCGCAGAAAGACGCGAGCGCGAGGTAAGCTCCGCTCCCTAAACCTTTTATGTAAATGTGACCTTTTCCTTCGTTATTATGTGTGTATTACGTAACGCGATGCCATTGATTGTAAGTAATTAAGGAATCCGGGGACATGATATGGAATTGCCCATGAAAGAATATTAACGGATACAAGGATCCCAGGATGAGTAGATTTCAATTGAAAACGCTGTATGAACGGGGTCCCTACATCACTTTCCAGCTAGGCAGTTGAGACTGGGTAGTGGATTTGTCTTACATAGATAGAATAAATAATAGCATTGACAACATCTCGTGTGAATTGATGTGTGAAGCTCGAGATAGGAGATAGGCGGAGGTTTAGCGCTCGCCCTTCCATTCATGAAAGTCGATAAAATTTAGATAAAGCGATGTGAATATGTGTAACGTTATTTAAATATTGAGAACTCTACTATATTATGTTGAATATCCGATATTTCTAACACAAAAATGATCACTCTAGCGTTAATGTAAAGTAGGTATCTAATTGATTTAAAATTATTTCTGACTTTTAGTGCTTAAATATTTTTATTTAGGGCCTTATGATAACGGTTCTTTTATGAAAGTAGAAACCAAGTTTAATTATTCGACGACCCGTTTGGGTCAGTGGTAGTGAATGCTGCCTCTGGTGCAAGGGTTGCGGGTTCGATCCCCGCACAGTACAAACATTTGTGTGCATGAAGATGTCTGTTTGTATTGGTCTGGGTGTTTTCAATGAATAATAAGTATGTATTTACAAAAATAAGTATTTTATGTAGATTATATTTGTAATTCCGCAGTTGGTTCTGATATCCGTAACACATGTGCTTGAGCTACCTATCTCGGAGTCAGATCAATATATGTGATGTTGGGAAATATTTATATTATCCTGTATATATTACCCTGTATATATTATCTCCTGTATAAGCGAAAGCTGACTGCCTGATCTATCAACGCAGGGCCTACTAAACTGTAAGGGTCAGAAACTGTTTGATTGACAAAAATTGTTTGATTTTTTTTATGCTAGAGGCGGACATACGAGCAAGCGAGTCACCTGATGGAAAGTAATCAACGCCGCCCATGAACATCCGCGAAATCAGAGAGATCGCTAATTAATTTTGCACAGGGGTTCCTCTTAAAGCGTGGGTAAGCACTAAGAGAGATTTTTTGTAAATTATTCAAAATAGTGGCAAAATAACTTACTTAGTACCATAAGAAAAATTTATCAATAAGCACATAAGTATGTAGGTTGTTCGAAAACAAACAATTTTGTAAACTAGCAAACAAAGGCGGACCTAGAGTCTGTGGATTATATGTAACAAATAATAAAAAGATAATAAAAAAATTACCTGGTTTTTTTATGTGATTGGTGGCAGACGAGCAGACGGTTCACCTGATGGTAAGCAATTGCCGTCGTCCATGGACACATGCGACACCAGTGGAGTCACAAGTGTGTACCCACACTCACGCAGCGAAACACAGCACAGTGCTGCTTAACGCCGGTTTGCATTGAGGCCGTGGTATCACTCCGGTCGAGCCAGCCTATTCTTGTCGAAGCGTGGCTTTCCGACGGTTATCTGAATTATAACTATTCAAATACCTCAGCATCTCTCGGGTCGCCAGACTAACACCTGGTTTCAAGCTTTCCTAAAGTTCGAATGTCAATTATGCCATTAAGCGGAGCAGGTCACAGCTCGTTAGGTGCCCGTAATGCTTGTTTAACCCGCTTAATTAAGTACTAAGTCGTGTTCACGTGCCACCGTACCTACATACAAGGTGTTATAATTGTTAGTATGTAGGTTATGTTATTTCGAATAAATCGATGGTTAAATAATGACGCGTATCACGAAAAAAATAGGTCTTGACCTATGCGATTGCCGTTTTTTTTTATTCACAATAAGACGTAGAACTCCTTTAATCAGCAAAAAGTCACCAAACTATAATTTTATTTTGATTTAAGAATAGGTATGTTTTAAGGTTTAATCAGAGAGATCAGATATTATTGTATTTGAAATGATAAAAAAAATTAAAAATGACCCTTTTTTATTTGGCCCATTTTATCAATAACAACTTTTTAATTAAAAAAATATTTTGTTATGAAAAACTATCCTACACGTTTCTAAATGTTGCCCATTAAAGCACAGTTAATTATGGAGTAGTAGCATCAATAGTTTACAAATTAAATTGTATTTCCTCCTTTCTATAATATGGACTCCTCCAAACGAAGTGTGAAGTAGCATCTCGCGGGCCAACGGAGGTGATGCCTTGACATCGCTTCCGTTGTAATTGCAACTTGGGCTCTTCTCTTGCTTACCATCAGTCTGAGGAGAGCCAATATACTAAGCCACTATAAAAAAAAGTTAGTATGGAACATACACCTTCTAAGAAAATGGTCAAACAAAACGGTAATTTCATAGGTAAATGCCTAATATTAGTAAAACGTTGGACGGTTCTGTCATAAAATACATTCGTCAATTATTATAGGTTCCACAAACTAAGTCGAAGATACTACGTGTGTACCTCCACTTTTGGAAAACAAAACCTTATTTCACACAAAATGACCGAAGTCCTGGCCGAAGAATACACAGCATTCTTCGGTGAAGAAAAGTAATAAAAAAATCAGCTAATTGTCATTTCAAATAACGAGTAGAGTCCGCGCCACCAAAGAAATCCCACAATAGGTGCCATCACATATATAGTGATCTGTGGATGCCACTTCTATCACGTCAACATTCAAATTTGATGTTAATTCGGATAGTGACAAGGAAACCAAATTTCAGTTCCATGTTTTGCCGCGAGACTCTTTTCGTAGCGCGGACTTAAGCTTATTCTGTACATAGTTATTACAAGGATGTTTATAATAATATATTCATATAGCAAGTATCTTATATTATCTGCAAAAGGCATTATTTTTTGCTAACTATTGGCACAGTTATTGGGCACATTTCCTTTTGCGCATCTATTTTTTCCTGTATTCTCTACATAATTACATTTCATACCTAAATGATTGAGGTTTTCATGCTGCGGTAAGTACTCCTGGATGTCGTTCACTATCCTGGTGATCTCTTGCGTGTCCTTGGCGATGCTGCACAGCTCCTCCTGGTTGAAGTCTGGGGTGATCTGCTTGCATAGTAGGATTTGGCTGATGACGTTGCCGAAGTTTGACGGTCCGGCTCGGTTTTCTGTTAAAACGATTTCATAATTTGCATAGGGTATGTGACGTTAAAATATAAATTCTGATCGTAATATAGCGATCTTGTGTTTAAAATTGTATGTAGTTTAGACGTGTACTAAGTTTAATTAAAACTTAAGTATGTAATTGTAAAAGTATTTAGTTGAAAATTAACAATAGCACCTCCTAAACTTTAATCAAGTTTATCTAATACCAAAACGAGAATACTGTTTATGAAGGTTGTTTGTACCTATCTATTAACCATTTTATAAGTATGACAAGTGTTAAAGGGTTGCATATTTTTTTGTATAAATAAGTAATTTATTTAGTAATCATAAGAGCAACAAGAAATAAAGTGCACAATAAAAGTGATTCAGTAGTGTGCGTGAGCATTGAAGAAAATAATTAATTAATTTATTGTCTTCCTGTCAAACGTCTCCAGCAGGCTTGCCCTCTAGCTATTTAGGAAAACCATCAAGTCTCCAGACAGGAAAGCAAATCAAAATTTGCGCTTAGGACGATATAATAGTTACACCGTTATGCAACACAAACGTGCAACCCTGGTTTCTGAGTGGGTGAGTAATAATTTCTTCCTGAATACCTATGGCCAGGCTACTGTTAGTATGCTGCGCTGTTTTCCTTTTTTCATAAATTAATTATTAAAGGAAGAATAAATCTTCAAAAACCCAAGATAAAAGTAGACAGAAAACCATTTTAGCATCTGTCAGCATTCACACTCACACATTGATTTGTCGTGCCATTGAGGTAATTTACCTCAATGTGTCGGGCACGGCCACTGGCACGGCAAATACGACAGCAATAGATTTTATAAAAACCTATTCTTCTTTTCTCTATTGCCTGTGAAATGCTTAATTCCCTTAGAAGTCCATATATATAAGAATAAAAGGTTACGTTTCAGTTATATAAGAATAATACCTGAATTAATTAGAGCGGTGAAAATGCTTACGTTGCATTTTCTAATAAATAGTTATGTTTCAGCGCAAAAAATCGGAGAAACACCTTTAGCACAATATGGCATTATGGCGATAGCCAAATATTTAACATAGGTTTTCTATTTTGAAAAATGTGCATTTATTTTTACGCTCAGTCCGGAAATAATCCATACATTCCTGGCACGGCGGTCGTTTTTCCAAGAAATCCCTTGGGTACAAACCCCATTTATCTAACAAGAATCATTTTTCAAAATAGAATTAAACATACGTAGTAGGGAGGTACGCAACTACTCAAAATAAGTAACATGATTTTATTTTTTAGACAATATTGTCCAGTATTTAGTTGTCAACTGTTTTGGAGCTACCTTTTGGATTTTTGACTTAGACTTGTTTGGATGAAAATAATAGAGAGGTTTCACTAATGTTGTTAAGATTAGTATTAACAGTTAGACAAACTTGTAACATTTCTTGATGTACATCCTACCTAGAAAGAAATGTTAACATAACGTAACTTAACTAACTTTCACAATAGCTACCTCTGATTTCTACTTTTATACACGGAATATATGGGATTGTGACAACATTTTAAAGTGTATAAATATTTTTGCAGCTGACTGTACTATTTCAATGCAATAAGAGGAGTAAAAGTTTTTTAAATAAATTAAAATTTAATAACTTTTATTACTCAAACCCATTATATAATATGTTAATCCGCAATTTTGTGGCGGGGGCCATCTTGGATCAATTTCCATCTAACATAGCTGTGTTCTTAGTTTAATCCCGATCAATTCACCGTTCAAACTAAAAAAAAAACAAAGTCAAAATCGGTTCATCTGTTCGGGAGCTAGGATGTCCACACACAGACACGTCAAACTTATAACTTCCCCGTCGATTTTTCGTCGGGGGTTAAAAATGCATGTCTGTATATGCCTGAGATAAACTTGCTACAATGTCAAATGAATTATCGTAGCTTTGGGTCCGGCTTTGGTCGGATTTGTACCCTACATAATTCATAGTAACGCCACGCCCGTAAACGCCACTTGAAAATCCCGACAGGTATCCGCCACTTGGATCATGAATATTAGATTCAGGGTTTAGGTAAGTAGGAGAGGCGCGAAAAAGCTACAACGAGCCTTTAAAATTATGATCTTTTTTCAGCACCCTGTTACTGGTTACGAGATAACATTAAAAAAAAAATGAAATTTAAAAAAAACCCCGACACAACTAAAGCTCTTTCATTTGATAACTGCCAGGCAGTTGGAACAACAAATAGGTTAATCGTCATTTTCTGACGGCGGCCATCTTGGATTTCAACTTTTTTACAATTTTGCTACTCAAGCCCTTTTATATGATACCCTATATTGTGGGAGTTGTGTTAAAACATAAAATCCAAATCTTTGTGACGGCGGCCATCTTGGATCGATTTTTATCCAACATAGCTAAGAACACTCCCTCCTTATTCATCTTTCAAACAAAAACAAACAAAATCAAAATCGGTTTATTTGTTCGGGAGCTACAATGCCATAGACAGACACACACACACACACACAGACACGTCAAACTTATAACACCCCGTCGTTTTTGCGTCGGGGGCTAATAAAAAGGAATGAAAATGGAATTATAGTGAAAGCGTTGCCTCGTATAGACTCGGGATTAACCGCGAAAAGGTCTTTGAGAAGGATGGAAGAAGGTTCTCGCGGGCCAGTATGGCAGTGCCAAAGGATCTGATACCGTGCGAAAGCGTCCGTTGTAATTGTAACGTAGGCTGGCCTTTTGCTTACTATTAGGCTAAGGTTTATATTGGATGCTAACTTTGCACTGATAGGTTGGCGGCAGCAGTGGACTGTACTTGGGTGATTGATGTCTTATATCATTTTTTTTATGTAATAGGTAGGCAGACGAACAGACGGATCACCTGATGGTAAGCAATTGCCGCCGCCCATGGACACCCGCGACACCAGTGGTGTCACACACAAGTGCTGCTGCCAACCTTTAAATCCCCCTATTCCACGGATTGGGCCTCCGGTACCCTCACTCACGCAGCGAAACACAGCACAGTGCTGCTTCACGCCGGTTTTCTGTGAGGCCGTGGTATCATATCGGTCGAGCCGGCCCATTCATGCCTAAGCTTGGCTCTCCCACGGTAGAAACACGCTTTGGCATGAATGTACCGGAGTGTTACCATCATCAATCATCAGCAACCCACACTCGTCCACTGCTGGACATAGGTCTCCCCTAATGCACGCCACTGCTCGCGATTTTCGGCCACTCTCATCCAGCCCACACCATCCAGCCTTCGAATGTCATCATCCCATCTTGTCGCAGGGTGTCCTACACTACGCTTACCGAGTCGCGTTACCATGGCCTTATGGAAAACCAGCAATAAGCAGCTTACGCGGAGTGAGTGAAGGTACTGGAAGTCCAATATGGGGGAAGGAATCATAAAGTTGGCATCTCACTTGTGATTCCACTAGCGTTGCGGGTGTCTATGGGTGGTTGCGATCGCTTACCATCTGGTGGCTACCTATCACATAAAGGAAAGGATGTCAAGCAAGCAGCGTTACCATAATAAGAGGTCATGTCCATGGGAACGAGCTGCACCAGTCGGTGGCACTTGGCGAGCTCCCGCAGCAGCAGCTGCGCCATGAAGTACAGCAGCACCAGCTGCGGCTGCTCCGTGCACCCCTCACTCGACGTCCTGCGGGAAACATCCCTTGTTAATATACGCTTATAAAAAGTAAAGTATCATCCTATAAACTTTAAGTTTTTACAGGTCCAGTCATCGGTAGTAGTCGATGGTCCGTCTAAGATCCTAATTTATATGAATGTATATCTAGTACTTTATATTATTTTATCCAAGCTTATCATATTTATTTATTAGTATATAATATTTTGTTTATTTATGTATTAGCATTATAAATATTTTAATATATATTTACAGTTCACTCTTATTTCCCTTTTTCAATATTGCACCACCTACCCCTCCTCTACTATCGAATGTCCTTTGCCTGAAGGTTGTCTGGTAGAAATCACTTCCAGCGATAAGACCGCCGAAATTGTACAATTAAGTTTCTGTAATGCCTTCTAAAGTTGCGTTTTTTGTGCAATAAAGTATATCTATCTATCTATCTAAACTGTCCCACTGCAGGGGCAAAGGCCTGCATCATAGAAATCAAGTTATCGCCACTGTGATGGGATTAGGCTTAATCACCACGCTTGCCAAATGCGTGATCACAAACCGTCAGTGAAGTTCTAACACCATGTAAGTCATTTTAAGCAACTTTTCAGGAAAGCCAAAAAACTGACTGGTGACTTACGTGTAATTCCATTAGAATCCAATTGTTGACTTCCGTTCTGTTGCCTTTTAAATATTTAAAGGTTTTTGATGGCCGCAACTGAATTCTGATTGATAAAAACGATCTGTCTTTCAAGTCTCTAACGAATGGCATCAAAATGTCGTAATCGCCACCAGCAAATTAGTAAAAAATAAAGAACTAAATTGTGACTTACGTGGTCATCTCAAAACATAGGTTATTTTATGACTTCCGTGTTGTTAGTTTTTCGTAGTTTTAAAGGTTTTTATTGGTCGTATCTCTATTCTGATTGGGCGAAATGACGTGTCTATCGATTCTCTAGCAAATGGACATCTAAATGTTAAAACCGCCAAAAATTACTTACGTGGTGTTAGAACTTCACTGACGAAACCCAAGTAATGTTCGAAAAATTTGAAACATACTTTTCGATCGATTTCGATGATCTGGACCGAGAGAGAGAGACCGAGATCACGGCCCGGTACTTAAACCACTAGACCAACAGGGATACGTTTATAGGGAACTTGCAGTAAATGTAGATGCCACCACTTTGTATTGACTCAATGTCTTTAACTTACTCAGTTTCAAATGGATGGCACCAATTGGTTCCACGGTCGATGCGCAAGTTGTCTATACATAAAAATAATCATATTGTCCAACCGATTGGCAACGTACACAGGATATATTATCCTAGTGAAAAAGTGTGCACACATGTTATATGTGCGGTTGTTACAAAAACAGACAGATGTCACTTTAATCCTTTAGATATCGTAACATTAGTATCTAAACAAATAAATAGAGCAGGAGCGATAGAAATTGGGTTTAAGGGCTTTATTCCTAAACGTTCAATAAACCTTCGTTAACTAAACGGTGTTATGTAACAGTTTTGACGTTTGAAACCAAAAATATTCAAAAAAAATTCGAATACTGCTTTATAACACCGTTTTAGCTAACAAAGGCATAACAAATATTGATAAATAAGACCCTTAAGGTGACGGGTAGGGCACACTAGCGACGCCAATCGATTTAAATTTTTAGCTATTAAACCGGATCGATTTTAATTTTTAGCTATTAAACCGGATCAATTTTAAACAATTGCGGGGTTACAATCTTTCAATCAATATTTCGCGTACAAAAACGGACCCAACGGACCAATAAATAGTATAAAAGTTTGCCGAGAGATTATAACCCCGAAATAGTTTAAAATAGATCCAGTTTAGTAGCTAAAAATTAAAATCGATTGGCGGCCCTAGTGTGCCCTACCCGTCACCTTAACGTTTTCTAATTTGTATTTACGTATGGTACAGGTACGGCGCCTTAACTGTAATTATACGTATTAATTACTGTTACGTAAATAATTTATAATTAAACAAGCAGAAGTACTGCTATGGCTTTGAGCACTTACTTTGATCCCTTAATTTTTATTTGAGAGACGGACACCCCTGCCATTGATCTTAGATGAGTTGACATCGTTAAGGAAAGTCAAATTTCGTGATCAAACTTGGGAAACTAAGAAACGCCTTTGGGCCTTATGAAGCTCGGAATCACAATTTCAAGTACTTTATCAACTCAGCTAAAATAGTAATATAAATGAACAGTGGATTGACTTGGCAGGCTTTCTCGCCATATAGATACTTAAATGTCAACTGAAATCAATAAAGTCATTATCCCAAAATGTCGTGCCACTAGAGAGGAGAGATCTTCAATAAGTTTTTATAGGTAATCATATCGAATAAGGCATGTTTACATTTTCTTTTTATAGCTTTGGTATTCAACCACATTTCGTGTGTTTGCACATAGTGAAAAGCACGAAAAGACTTGGTTGACTGCCTTTTTGTACCTAAATAGTTAAACCAGTTAGAATGTTATTTATTTTCCATTTTGGTAGATATAATGAGATAATTATATTTAATTTCTCGAAAGGTCTATTCAGTCATACTAAACAATAGTTTAGTATGACTATTGGATAATGGATTTGCAAGCAATGATCTCGATGACAACGATGACTAAATTGTCTAAGTCGATGACAGTACAATTTGTTGATATCATCAGTTGACTTGATAATGAACAAGGAGATCGATAGTGGAACTCTACCTACAGCAATTACTAATTAGTTATTGACCTACAGACTCAAAGGAGCAAAAAGGATCGTTTTAAGATCAACTTTGCTATTCGGGTTACCTATGGCAAGAATTTGGCAAGATATCATTGCAAAAGTTTCTGAGGTTATTTAAATAAAGATGTGGACTATGGTAGTGTATGATACTGCGGATGGTAAATGCTAATTTCTCCTTGATAAAAAAAAATATTGTTGTTATCCTACTACGTAGTAAACAAATGAAAAAAAAACGTTAAATTAGTTTGAAACGAAATTGCCCCCATGTATGGTACATGTACCTGTCTTGTTTTTGAGTTTCCGATCCGCCGGCCAGGTGATTAACACGCACAAGTATTTGCGCATTTTAAATTTCGGGATTTGGTCTTTGTGATTTAAGTTATAAGATTTTTCGGTCTTTTTTTGGAAGCATTTTGACCGTAGTTATTAACTTTTGGTCTTATGATGTAGAATATAATTTAGAATGTTTTCACTAAAAAAATGTCCTATCCTATTACGTGTGTTTAATTACCTATGCGGTAAGAAAAATGAGCTGTCTTTCCAATGGAATAATCAAAACCAAAACAAATATGAATACATAGTGTATGGGTATAATATACTTTTTGAGTTTGGAACAGTGGTAGTGAACTCTGCCTTTGGTCCAAGGGTTGCGGGTTCGATCCCCGCACAGTACAAACATTTGTGTGCATGAACATGTCTGTTTGTATTGGTCGGGGTGTGTTCCCTATGTATTATTATGTATTTACAAAAGAAACGTATTATACGTATATATTTGTAATCCCACTGTTGATTCTGATATCCGTAACACAGGTGCTCGAGCTACCTATCTCGGAGTCAGATCAATGTATGTGATGTTGTGAAATATTTATTTATTTATTATTTATATTTATAATATACTCGTGATATTGGTAATTTTTCTGTTGTCTGATTTTGTATCACAAGTACTTAGTACAGAATTAGATCCATTCTTAGATTAAATCAACTTGATTTAATCTAAGGGCCCATGTATGAGATGTTGTAGGAATATCAATAAATATTCACAACATCACATACATTGATCTGACTTCCGAGATAGGTAGCTCAAGCACCTGTGTTGGCGACGGCCACAACCATCCTTTTTGATAAGGTCTATGTTTTATATTTCTTTACTTTTGATACTGCTATATTGTCTATTATAAAAACAGTTGCCTGTAAGTTGTTGGAATATTAGTGTGTGGAAAATAAGTGAAAATAAGTGGGTTATATTTAATTGGCGTCCTTTAGGGACACTTAGCTAGGGACACTAGGCGTAGCTAATATTATGGTGTAAATAAGTGAAAATAAGTGTGTTTTATTTAATTGGCGTCCTTTAGGGACCTTTAGCTAGGGACACTAGGCGTTGCTAACAACCTGTATTACGGATATCAGAACCAACAGCAGAATTACAAATATATACATTTAATACGTTTCTTTTGTAAATACATAGAAAATAGCCCAGACCAATACAAACGTACTTGTTCATGCACACAAATGTACTGTGCGGGGATGGAACTCGCAAACCTTGTACCAGAGGCAGCATTCACTACCACTGATCCAAACGAGTCAATATAAAAACAAATATATGTTTTTAGAAAAAGAAAAGAGCCCTCGCCTAATTCCCTAAGGGCGGTTCGGTTCAGAAGCTACTAAAATAGATCTCTTGACAAGCGTTTATTAGTTTCCACATCCACATTACTTCAGCGGGACACAGTGAAAGGTGGAACTTTTGCTGGCATAATTAGTTCTCTTTCCGATTTCACTTGCGAGAGGACTGGCTGCCTTTTGAAATGCAAATAATTGTTTGCGAGGCGGTTCTACTCGGTATACATGAAAGACACAGTCACAATTTGGCTAGTGGACCGGGCTGTTTCACTTTCCCAACATTCCTGCGGCGTTTACAAATGAAACAATGTCCCGAGTTCCGATTTTGGTTCCAAGATTATTCTGGAGTTCGTATTCGCTTGTAAAGGGAAAGTTATTGTCTCCGCTCATTTTATTTTGATGGAACGAAAGGCGGCTTTTTTCGTCTCGTGAATAAAACATAAATGAAACTATTTAGCCATGTGTCAGCTGAAGAATAAACATAATAAACACGTTAGAACATGTCCAAACTATTCTAGCAATGTTGAAAGACTCTGCTACTTACCTACTATATTGACATACATCTAGTGAAAATTCAAACAAATTTTTAAGAATCTTTTATTACCTACAGTTAAAAATCTATAGAGATCAAGGAACTTATTGAAAAAAAAAACTTTTATTATTTTCGTCCTTAAATTTCGACAGCCGAGGACATATGCTTAAAGAAAAGTCATTCATATACTTTTCAGTGGGGTCCCTTTAATTGGCTAAATGTGTTTTGTCCTAAATTGAATTGGCATAATTTATTGAATTCGTTGAAAATGAAATTGGCATAAATTATTTTGCATAATATTAATTTGGCCGAATTTGGTTTTAGCATAATATGTACTGTGGCATAATTATTATTTAGCTTAATGCATTTATTTTTGTTTGTTTTGGTTGTTTGAATCTGAAAAATAAAATAAGTAAGTAAGTAACCAGTATTTACTATATTATATAGAGTAAAAGTAGGTTTAGGTGCGGCGGGGTTGGCCGTGGGTCACCCGTAATCAGCTTTTTAATGACTTATGGTTAATTATTTTACGCTTAATCATGCTAAAAACTGTTGTGCTTATGCGAAATTATTATTAGTAGTAATTACATTATGCTAATTTATTTTATGCTTAAAATTTTTATGCTTCTTGACAGTGAACCACTTTTCAGTTTGGTATTTTAAATTCAGAGATTTTTTACCTTAATTTGGCTTTTTTGAACGGACTATATAATCCATGATAAAATCTGTGTCAACGTGTTGAGGTACGCATCAATTTGTATGTGGTATCCGTATGATAAAGGTTTATGTAAGGAAAGTGTCTTGTTAGGTACGTTCAACTAAATAATTATTGAACTCAATGTGTTTTTAAAGGTGAAATTTCAAAATAAGATGAATTGGCAAAGTTTACGAAAAGTACTTGAGCGAGAATAGAGATAGATATCAGAAATTAGGAAAGGACGATAAGAAGGTTTTCAATAATGGGCAATGTCTATAAAATATATGTTCTGTTTTTGGCGTTTGGCCACGGACTTTTTAAAGATGTTCCATGGTTCCAACTTTGAAACTTATGTATGGAACTTTCAGAGACAAGACAAAATATTGTTGAAATCTACCAGTACAATATTATGTAAAAACTGCATAATTTAGAATTCGATTTGATGTTTTGATAAACTTATCGAAATTTTTGAGCGAGGAAAGCCTAATTTAAAATAAAATGTGTTTAAAGTTTATATTTAAAACACAAGTGTTTTGTTTGTAGGTATGGAAGTGAAAGTTTCTAGTTTCTTCATTTGAGTTAATTTTTTTCATCGGAACGTTTTCCGATGAAACAATTGAACTCAAATGAAGAAACTAGAAACTTTCATACTACCCGTTGGTAAGGGTTTAAAGGTTTAAATCACATCTTTAATGCGTTACCAAAACGATCGGTTATCGATCGATGGCAAAATGGATTGGTCGACGTAAGTTTATTGTATATTGAAAACCAATTTCGACCAAACTGATCGGTCAACGTCGATCGATTCGTAGTTGACGTTTCAATGCAAACGAGGATACGACACCAATCTTTGCCATTCCGTCGATTGACAAATTGGTCTATTAGTAGTAGTATTGATTGTAGCGATTATGAGAGATTTTAAAATAAGTATATCTTAGATTACTTGGCAGAAAGTGTTAACTGTTTTTTGAAACAAACTTAAGTAATCGATTCATTTATCAATAATCTTCATAATTTTTTGCAGTTTTAACTTTTAGCATTTTGAAGATTATCATTACTTAATATGATTTTTTGGGTATAGCAATCATTTGCAAACGGCGAAGCAAAAAGCACTTAAAAAATTCGTACATACCAATGTGTGAAAAACACTATATATTATGTTGACGAAATAAATACTTATAGTGAATGTTATTATGGCATCAAGTTTTTGTGAAGGCAAAACCTAATTTATAATTTTGTGGTCATCCTCTCACAACTCAACAGTTAGTCAAACACAACTTTGCGCCCTTCTCGTTTCATTCTGAGCCTCTTGTTTAGACGGCTCTCTCGAGCACTCATTACTGTTGGACTTTTGAAATATGTGGTTATTTATCTCTTAATTGAGTTTGTGTTTGAAATGGGTTAAAATGCGTCATGTTTATTATAATATACGAAAGGTTGCTCCTAAGGCCCAGACAGCAGACTCAGTAGAAAATTTATTGTCTTTGGCTTTAAAAAGGACTTTGAGTCTTACGACCTTCATATTATTATAAATTGCTGGAAATGTTAGTTCAGTATAAAACCTTCTAAAACAAGATACCGTATAACCAATAGACGTCCACTGTTGGACATAGGCCATAGGCCTCCCCCAATGTTCTCCACACAGTTCGGTCCCGTGCCGCCCGAATCCAATGGATTCCCGCGATTTTCACCAGATCGTCGGTCCACCTTGTGGGGGGCCTGCCACGGCTGCGACTTCCTGTACCTACGTGGCTTCCACGTCGAGGACCTCTCCGCCCTAACGGCCTTGATATATATTTAAGTAATAATAAAAAAGAAATTCAATAATAAAGCATACCTTAGATCACTTTCCATCCGTTTCACTGCCAACTATAAGTAACACGCTTTTTTAAAAACAAAACGCACTACAGTGTCAGTGTGTTGTGTGTTTCAAAAATCGAATGAAAACAGTCTGTTTTGTCGATGGAAGCCAAACGTCGTAGTATCTTCTACTTAGTTTGTGGTAATACACTTGACATTGGCAGAATCACACGCGCGGCCGTAACCGTGCGCGGGATTTCACCATAAAAAAATAATATATATAGTTTATGGTAAGATTCATGTAGATTGTTAACTAATTTCAACGGTAAATGTTTTCCCCCGGAATAGAGATGGGTTTGCCAGTTAGACAGGTTGCTGCCATTGCTTGCCATTTTATTTTGTGTTAAAATAGCCAGCCATTTATCAGTAGTGGAAGAGCATTTATCTGCCTTGGACACCTACCCCACGCCCAGGGGAGGGCACGATTTAGGTGTATATCCTGGTATTATGTATATTTTCCTTGTGAAGGCGTTTATATTGTTTTCGTTGGAATATTTATAATATCTGTTGCGCGAAACGGAATGGAATTCGCTACGAATAGTAGTTTGAGACCTAATGTTATGACGACTTGTTTGAAACAGTGGTAGAGAACGCTGCCTCTGGTGCAAGGGTTGCGGGTTCGATCCCCGCACAGTACAAACATTTGTGTGCATGAACATGTCTGTTTGTATTGGTCTGGGTATTTTCTATGTATTATATGTATGTATTTACAAAAGAAAAGTATTATATGTATATATTTGTAATCCCACTGTTGATTCTGATATCCGTAACACAGGTGCTTGAGCTACCGTGGCTGTCTCGGAGTCAGATCAATGTATGTGATGTTATTAAATATTTATTTATAATGTTTTTAAATTTTGTTTTATCTTTAGTAACTGTACCAATTGGTAGAAAAAACAGCAAATTTTAATTTTTTTTTTGCGGTTCGATTCCCGTGCACTAAAATACAGGAGAATTAAAAAACATTGAATTCAGTTTAATAATTATTAAACTGAATTCAATGTTTGTAAATAATTATTAGTGCATGATGACATGATCCATTACCCATATGAAAACGAGTTTTTTTCACTTGAATGTATAATTACCTAGAAAACATCTATTTAGTAAAGTTATATTTACTCATATCTATTTTTATTTTCCTTTGCCAAGAAAGAATCTCATTATAAAGTTTTATTATAAAAGCGTTCCATGAAAGAAAAAACTACGAGACTTCAAGCTATGTGGACCGAAATAAACTAATATCGGATAAAAAATAAGTTCGCATCAGTTTGATATCACAGATTGTGATGATTAACTTATACAATGCAACTACTTAATTTAGTATGGAGAGATGATTTTTTCAAACATTTTTAATCTAGAGTAAAAAAAATAAGCAATCGGGTTTAGGTATTGATCGACGGATTCCACAAGACCCAAAACTAAGAACTCGAAAATGTAACTTTTCGAGATTAGTTTTTTTTTTATGCTAGAGGCGACAAACGAGCAAGCGAGTCACCTGATGGAAAGCAATCAGTCGCCGCCCAATAACATCAGCGAAATCAGAGAGATAGCTAATGCGTTGCCGGCCTTTTAAAAAGGAGTACACTCTTCTCTTGAAGGTCACAGTGTTAGACCGCCATCCATCGAGATGATGGGGATGGACAGACAAATCTTGCGTGTGGTTCGACGCAAGAATTCAGCTGCAAGGAGTAGATCCGACAGTTCCTCAGAGCACTCCCCATGATAGATGCGGTATAGAATGCTGAGCGAGGCTATATCCCGCCGCAGTGCTAGAGGATCAAGTCGACTAGAGAGAGTCAAGTTACTGACAATTGTGTGTACTGTGGTGCACCAGCCCAGAGATGGGAGCAGTATTCCATATGAGGGCCGACCTTGTGCCTTATAGAGTTGTAACCGATGAGCTGGTGTGAACTACCGCCCCGCTCTATTAGGTTTAGGTACAAAACGCCATTGTGGGTGCACATAACGGGATTCGTCAGAGTAATGCGATAGGTGACGTAAAACTCTTGACATTTACTTGCCCGGAAAGCGCTTCACTCCAGTATACTTTTAGATTATTAAAAAAGGTCGGACTTTTGTTTCCTCAATTATTTTGAAATATATTTCTGTACAGAAGATGGACATATGAAAACATACATTTCTTGATTTTGAAGCGACTGCTTCGTTACCGGCTGCCACTGTACTTATCCATTGATGTTGAAGGCAGATGTTTCTTAGCTCTTAGTTTTTCTTACTAGCATTTTGTTTAGCAGCCAATCATAAATAATACAGCATAATTTTCTTTTCATGTATTAGTTACGTTAACATATCATGTTACATTGTACATCGTGTTTTTTTTAATAGTCTTACAATTATCCCAGGGATTTTTTCTCGATAATTATACCATTGTATTTACAATAAAAAAAAGAAATGAGAATGAAATATTCTGAGAGGTTCATGAAGAAATAGTCGTGTATCCATCTTCTCAGTCCTCCCCAAACTAACTCCCTAACTAAGGGAAGAGTCTTAAAGCTTTAACGAATATGATTCTGGCCACTGGCGGAGGAGAGCCCCACACAAGCGACTTAATTCTTACAACTAGGCATTGGCTACGAGCTGGCTGATCTGCTCCGTGGCCTCGACCAGGCGGCACATACGCTCGCGCAGCTATACAGAACATGGATGATTGAGTGATGAGGCGACATACTTCTTACAAATAGGCAGTAAGAGCTGGCTGGTCTGCTCCGTAGTCCAGGCAGCATACGCGATCGCGCAGCTATATGGATGATGGATGATTATGAGTGATGATGAAGCGACTTACTTCTTACAACTAGGCAGTAAGAACCAGCTGGTTTGCTCCGTGGCACAAGAGGTATATGCGCTCGTGCAGCTATATAGATAATGGATGGATGGATGATTATGAGTGATGAGGCGACTTACTTCTTATAACTAGGCAGTAACGTGCTGGTTGGTCTGTTTCATGACCTCGTCGCAGGCGGCACATACGCTCGCGCGGCTATATAGATCATAGATGATTATGAGTGATGAGGCGACTTACTTCTTATGCTGGCTGGTCTGTTTCATGGCCTCGTCGCAGCCGGCATATACGCTCGCGCGGCTATATAGCTCATGGATGATTATGAGTGATGAGGCGATTTACTTCTTATGCTGGCTGGTCTGTTTCATGCCCTCGTCACAGGCGGCACATACGCTCGCGTGGCTATATAGATCATGGATGATTATGAGTGATGAGGCGACTTACTTCTTATGCTGGCTGGTCTGTTTCATGGCCTCGTCGCAGGCGGCATATACGCTCGCGCGGCTATATAGATCATGGATGATTATGAGTGATGAGGCGACTTACTTCTTACAACTAGGGAGTACGAGCTGGCTGGTCTGCTTTGTGGCCTCGACGCAGGCGCGACGCAGGCGACGCACGCGCTCCCGCAGCTCCGGGCAGTCGTGGGGTTGCCCGATGTGGATCAGCAGGTCGCGGAACAGCGCCAGTTGGACATTGATCTCCGTTATTAGCTGTGGACAAAAGAAATAGGCATGATACATTTTCTTTTTGTGACGGGGTTGTTAAGACGGGCTCGCGGTTGTAAGTGCAAGAATTACTTAAGTGATAATTATAAAAAGAAATCTGCATCGAAGCACGCACAGGAAAAGACACATAAGATGATTATATCTGTCCACGAGTTTTATTAGAGTTGGGATTTGATTTTTTTTTATGTGTTAGGTAGATGAGAAGACAGGTGGGTGTTAAGCGATTGCCGCCGCCCATGAACACCCGCAACCCGTCATAAGTGTGCTGCAAACGTTTAAACTCCTCGGATGCAATGGGCCTCCGTTTGCTGAGTTGCCCTCGAGAGAATATTTCGTGCGACGCGCCGCTCTAATACAATATGTAAATGTGAAATGGACAATACGACAAAATAATATTAGCATTTTTATACGCTTCTTGAATTTTTTTTTATTAGCATAAAAATTTTTTCAAAAAGCGTACACTCAATTGAGGCGGACAAACGAGTAAGTGAGCCACCTGATGGAAAGTAATCATCGCCGCCCATGAACATCCGCGAAATCAAAGAGATTGCAAATGCTAATGCATTGCCAATGCTAATGTGTTGCTAATGTGTTGCCGGCCTTTTTAAAAAAGAGTACGTTCTTTTCTTGAAGGTCCCTAAGTCGTTATCATTGTGTGTGTTTTTTTTTACATTTATTATTAAAAATATTAATTAATATGCCGGTAGGACGTATTCCTGAGGCTCAACGTATTGTGATGTCGATGCTATATGTCCAATATAAAAAGTTTAGGCGTCTTTAAGTTTTATTTATTTATTTGCTAGTCACATGGTATAACATTGATGTTATATAAAGTTACTGTCATTATTTAGTCTTGTCATTTAATGATCAGAGATTTTGTGTTATTTTTAAAATCAACGTGAGCAAAAGCGTTATTAATTTGTCATGGCGACTGACGTCGTCACAGGAGGATTTTTACATTTTGATTTTTCTCCATAAATATCTGTCTAAAAATTCTGCAATTATTTTTCTTAAACTTCTATGAGCCTAATGTAGCAATAGTATTGTTAATTTCGGAAAATGTTTTTCTGTCGTAGTGTCCATTATTTGTGTTCTTTCACGCATTTGATCCGTACCTAGATCTAAGTAATTAATACTATCAAAGTACCTACTAAGTTAACTTTGGTAATTTGGTGCCTTCAGAGGTACTTGTAAGTAAATAATTGTTCGTTCAGCTATTTTGAATTATTTTTATCTAAGCGATATTTCTCTTTTTATCAGATGAAAATAAACGCATCACGTAAATAAGTACCTATAATGAATATTTTATTTAATGAAATTCAATATTCAGTTCAGCTTTACTGACAAAAGTCAGTATCAACTAACAGGTATCAAACCTGTTATCTATTGTAGCAAGACAAAGCCAGTAGACAACTCTCGTAAATTGTACTGAAACTAAAAAAGGATTTCATTGTTTGTTTATTTCAGTCACTTCTATCCCGTACAACAGTTCAATACATATTTTTAAATTCCCCTTTCACTGACAGCCGCCAATTGAATGGCTAGTTGGTTGAATAGAAATAAAAAAATTAAAACGTGGAATGGGTGAGCAAGTTGATGGAAGAATTTAATTTGCGGTAGTACGTTCACAGCATCCACAATGTAGACCGTAATCAACAGCACTATCTATTCTTTCTCAACAATAAATAAAGAATAGAGAGAGCACTTACACAAGTGCAATTAATATTCTTCTTGTACGTGGCTAATTGTTGAAATCCGCCGAATATTGGTCGGATGACTTTGACCTCGATTTGAAGCGCATTAGGTATATTTGCAGAAAATGTGCAGCCCTGGCGCGCAGGGTTCGGAGCAGTGACACAGTATCCTGTGTATGATAGCTCGCATGCTTGACTCAAGGTACGTGAATCGGGGGACTCAGGTGTATCTACCTCCTAGAGTGGCCCCGCTGGTAATCAGTTCTGTCCTGATTCCAGCTTCGGTTGGTATTAGGCAGAAACGGTTACCGTGGGGCACGGTTTTCCCCGGGCAACGGCGGGTAGTAATTCATTCGTGGATTGCTACCCGACGGCCAAAGGATGCACAGAATTTCCGGCGGACCAGCCCCGACGCAGTGGATCGCGCGCAGCGCACACCACTCGGGGGCTTTCATTGTCTGCTGAGGGCTTAGAGGACCGGCCTCTCTTTACAGACCTGAACACAATAGGGCCGGGCACGGAGGCTGCCTTCTTTATCCAGCCCCCCCTTCTGCCGTAGGTTGGCGTTGGGGTGTGGTGGCACCCACTGTCGGGCGCTTTGGCGTGCGGTGGGCCGGTGTTCCTGGTGTGATGGTGCCGTATGGGGGCCTTTTTGTTCTCGGGCCTTGAACTGTCGCGCCTTCGAGCGCGTTCGAATGTTGGGGAGTTCCACGGTGGTGGAATTCCTGCCAACAGTCTGTTGCGCCCCGATTCTCGGGAGCGCTCTCCCCGCCTTTATGGTGGGGGCTTTGTTGGTGGGTCTGTGTTTAGTCCCGCAGCCAGTGGGATGCAGCTACGACTCGCCACCCCCGCTTTTCCCGTCCCGTCGATTGTCTCCGCAACCCAGCGGGGATGCTCGAACGGGAGGGTTTTCGGGTATAACTTAAAAGTCTGTGGGTGCTCTCTCCTCTCTCTGCCCTGCAGCCAGCAGGGTATGGGTTGGGGGAGGGGTCTGCAGTCGTCCCTTCCGGAGCGTCTGCGTTGTAATCCAGCAACGTGGACGATTCCGGAGAGGGGGGAATGGTGGGCCATGGGAGTGGCCCTAGGCCTCGTTTTTCGGCGAGGCCCGTTTTTGAAGAGGCCGTGCTGGCGAGCCTCTCGTCCTTCGAGGGTGGGCCGCGGATTTGGTTTCGTACCCGTTACCGTAGCCCACCCCACACGGACGTAGCAGGAAATGCCCCGGTGGTTTTTAGTGGGTAGGCCCCTCAAGGGAGAGCCCCACACTACCCGGCCGTCTCCCAGCGGTCGGGTGTGCTTAAGGCGGCATTTTCCACCGGGAAAACAAAAAAAAAAAAAAAAAAAAGGTACGTGAATCGGGGTGTTACAGCGGTGATTCGGGTGCATACGCAGGAGTACCTACCTATTTTCTGTTGCAATTTGTGTAGTTTTATTAATGTGTATATTGAGGTCTGGTTACCTGAATAAAGGTAATCGCTTGCCATCAGGTGATACGTCTGTTCGTCTAAAAAAATAAAGATAAAAAAATAAAGATATTTATTATCACAAGACAATATAGATTCTGCTGATTTAGGTTAGAGGTGTATTCCTGAATATACTTTAGGCAGTGATTACGAATATGGTATTCGTTTTTTTCTATCAGCTCTCATTTATAAGTTACAGGTGACTGAAATTCAGAAAATAGGTCATTGGGGGCATATTCAAATACATTTCAAATATATAATTATTGGTAACTATATTGATGATAATAAAGATACTCATAAATTAAAATTATGATAAAAAATAGAGCTGATATGGAAATTCTGGAAATGTCAAACATTACCTACTTTATCGACTTTTTTTTTGAAGAAATTTCAATCAACAAGGATCACGAATAACTCATGAAATTGAAATTTCTTTCGATATGTTCTGCGTTGTAATAAGAGAGTTGTTATTACTATAGCTTAGATTATTGAACCTCGGCATTAAATAGACCCTGAATGCTTGCATTAGACACAGGATACAATCAGCGGGCCTCGTTACGGCGGTAATCAATTTCAAAGGGAAGCTGCAATCGACCGAAAAATGAAACGGCCGTGAGCTTTCGCCCATAAGCGCGTAGGAGGTTACAAAAATATCTCGTTAATACTACAAGGTTCGACATTGGATGTCAAGGTATTATTAACTTGACATACTTCGAGTTGCCAACAACTACCTGGATTTATTATTATTTGGACGAAAGCCTCCCTCATGCTAATATTTGATATGTCATATGTGGCAGACCAGCAGACGGATCACCTTATGGTAAGCACCATATGGTTAACACCAGTGGATTCATAAGTGCACTGCCACCCCTAACTCTCTTGGATTGGTTCTCCAGTACTCTCACTCACTCGGCGAAACACAGGAAAGATTTTGCTTTACGCTGGTGAGGCTGTGATATCCCTCCAGTGGAGCCGGCCCATTCATGCCGAAGCGTGGCTCTCCAACTGTCAAAATCTCTGTCCCAGGCTCTCATCTATTTTCATGATCCAGTGCCATGGTCATTCTACTCTCACGAGTGACCGAAAGTATGAACGGAGACATTGTCATCATACAGGGTGTAAAAAGACCCTTAACGAAGCCGGCGTCGACGCACTCAGACCATTAAAACAAGTCTTAGAACAAAAAAATATTGATGGGAAACGATATTGATTTTTTGGTGACAATTTTAATCCTATAAACGGACAACGCTATGAACTAAAAAAAATAGCGTACACCGGACCGCGCCGCACGCGCGCCCGCGCCTCCGTCGCCGAGGCGCGTCCCCCCTCCCCGCTCTCAAACATTACTTTGCGGGCTGTACGTTTTGAAGCCATTTTTCCCTAGGAATTACTTAAAATTTTGAACAAGTTTCTTTGGACAAAAAATAGGTAACAATGTTTAAAATTTATTTACATCAAAATCTTGAGATTTTTATTTTGACTTTGACCTTCAATAACTTGGAAAGTATTGAGTTCCCAGGTATGGTCTAGAAGGAAAAAAAAATCAGTAAAAAAACTTTTAAGTTAAACGGTTTTATCATTTGTGCACTGAAAACTAGAAAATAATAATAACAATTAGGTATTCTGAACTTCTAGTTCAGAAATATTTTAGTACTAGGCAGAATAGCTTTTAGGCATATTAGACTAAAATAAAAACGTGAGGCCCATTAACTATTGCTGTAATACTTTCTTCTATACTATATAATTCCGTACAGGTCGAGCTAAATAAAACCGTTTAAAAAACCGTTCAATAAAAATGGTCCTGATGATGTGCTGAATACGTAGGTTTCGGGTTCGTTAAGGGTCTTTTTACACCCTGCGTATGTACCTAACTGGAAGCATACGTTGCTGAGGACTACTTTCTATTGCGCCAATGTACCCGATTCTGAGCTACTTAGATCTATGAAGTCCCAATAGTTTTAGTTTTTTTTTTCATCAACCCATCGTGATGCTGGATAGCCAGGATTTCCTCAGACCCCGATTCTTCGGAGCTCCCGCGCAGATATAGTGCCTAATATAAAGCAGAGGTTACGACCGAATCAGAGTTTCCCTCTATTTAAGGTGACAGGTAGGGCACACTAGCGACGCCAATCGATTTTAAATTTTATTTTCTAAACCTGATCTATTTTAAACAATTTCGGGGTTACAACTTCTCGCCAAACACTTATACTATTTATTAAATAACCATGCACAAATGTTGGGTTCGTTTTTGTACGCGAAAAATTGATTCACGCCAAAAGTGGCCAATATGGCGTGAATAAATTTTTCGCGTACGCGTTGTACCCAACATTTTTGCATGGTTATTTAATAAATAGTATAAGTGTTTACCCAGAGGTTGTTCAAAATAGATCCCGTTTAGTTGCTAAAAATTTAAATCGATTGGTGTTGCTAGTGTGCCCTACCCGTCACCTTAACTCGCATCTGTATCTCTTTTGTTTGGATGCGACAGGTATATTTTCGTTCGTTATCGGGCGGCTTTAAATTAAGCCACCAAGTTCCATTAGGTACTCTTAATCTTTTTTTTTTTTGATGCTGGGGAATGCCTCCTTATGCATCATACCCTCCTGCCGGGGGCAGGCGGGTTATGTCGGGCTCTCCTCTGGCGGGGACTTCTCCTAGCGAGAAGCCGGCCAGAGGCATACCGACTAAACTCCAGCGACGCTCCCTCATCGCCAGAGTGGGGATGGGACATGAGTACGGGTTAAAGAACCTTACCTCACGTCCCTCTCCAGGCGGAGGGCCCACTTACACTGCGGGCCCGACACCGTACTCTTAATCTGATGTTCTCAACTTTCTTCCGGCGTCAGAGTTCCGGGCTCGATCTTGTAGTTTATGCCAAGCATGTTTCTCTCTATGTGCAAATCTAATATTCAGTCTTCTTAGTAGATTCCATGTATCGGCAAGTTATTGATTGTTGGCAGACGTCATATAGGCGGATATTCTGTATACTGTAAAATATTTTTGACTTCAAAACCAGTTATTCAGTAGCAATTTGCCAGGTAGAAGGACAATGCTACTTTTGGGTAGGTAAATTTAATCCCTAAAGTTGCTTACGTCTGTTAGTACTTAAAGTTGTTAATGCAAAAGTTATGCCTGTGTAGGTATTGCAAGCACCATTAAAATTATTCTCGCCAGTTATTCGCCACTTATTCTCTATATCGTTTGTAATATTTGCTGTCCATGAAAAGTGAAGCAAAAAAGTAAAAAAACTAAAACCCAACTACGACAAAAAACGTCGCTGAAAAAGTATAAAACAAGCCTTCGTTGTCAATTTATGCAATATTCACTATGTAGAGATAAAATTTCATGTTTGGAAATCCGCAGTCACACGTTGTCAAAGGGTAGTATATTTAACGTGTGACTACGCCTTTCCAAACATGAAATTTTATCTCTACATAGTGAATATTGCATAAATTGACAACGAAGGCTTGTTTTATACTTTTTCAGCGACGTTTTTTGTCGTAGTTGGGTTTTAGTTTTTTTACTTTTATTTTATTTGTACTATTTTGGTGTCCAAGTGCTAGTAATATATATATATTCAAAATGTACAAGTCAAGCGCTTTCAAATGATACCAAACACGGCATATTTATCATAACTTTATTTTTTTACTCTGTATGTTTTGTCCGCTAGAGGGCGCCACATTAGATTTTGTGAAATTCATATAGCCTATAACCAGCGGACGATCAAGACGCTTATAATGATATGTCATTTGTCGAATTCTGATAAGTAGTTAAGAAGTTACGTGGAAACAGATGAACATACATACATACATACATACATACATACATACATAGCTTGTCAAAATCATAACCCTCCTTTTGCTTTGCCGTAGTCGGGTAAAAAGGCTCCACACTTAGTACTTTTTACAAATAAGTAAGGTAACAGCAAAATTGTCTTCTACATAAGAAAGCTTCTTGACTTCAGAGAAAATGTAAATTTAATAATATGTAGTTGAGTGTATCAGTATAAGGTAGGTAGGTATAGTATATCTATACGATATAGGGTGTATCTTTACATTTACATCCCTTTAACCACGTGTACTACTAATCATTCTGAGGAACATTTTGTTCTACGACATCTCAAAACTCGCCGAAAATTTTTTCGACTCCCCATAAAACTGACCAAGTCACGTGACCGACTTTATATGAGAAGATAAAAAATATGCGAATTCTGAACAACATTTGCAAAATATAGATTTGAAAAGTCATAGAACAAATGTTATACACCCTGTAGGTATATACCTACCTACATATTAATAACAAATAAGGATGTTGTTGCCGTAAACCACTCCATTCTTGTCTCTCTTAAAATTATGTTAAGTGGATATCTGTTTAGGCTACAAGATAAATATCAACATTCCCCACTTCAACATTTCACTTAGCTCGTTTCACGTATCCGACCATGTACGCGCCCGCAATGATATATCACGCGGCGGGTATTTTGCACGCACCCTACATGTTCCACAGTGCAAAGCCGACAAGAACACATGCCTGTCATTCATTACAACCTATGCGAAAGAGTGTCCGCGCACATAAATGGTCAATCCATACATTTATCAAGTAACTCGATCAACCCACTCGTATATGCGTAACTTCGATGAGAACCATTTTAGAAACGACCTTCAATCTAAAAACGATTTTATTTTCGCTTTTAAGTTATATCCGAATTCGAAGGAATATCGAGAATATGTCAGAGCACTGTTCAAATACGTTAATAAATAATAATGTAATATGTGCGTGAACAATTTTTTTGGCTTTGCACAAATGGCTGCGGAGAATTGACAGCTAAAACCAATCAGAGTATCAATCCGCAGTAGGTAAATGAATGTAATCTGCACATTTTTCTTGTATTTATCGATATATCGTGT